>OZ017739.1:309742238-310204738 GCA_963969285.1 Odontomyia ornata
CACACAAAACAGACAGCTCATTAGCAAAATTGACAGCTAAAGAGATAGGGCCTCAGCTAAAAAGACAGCTCAACAGAAAGCATTACACATTAAACAACCAGCTCATCAGCAAAAACAACAGCCTAACTGACATTTTTATGGATAAACAAACAACAAATTAGCCTACGAGCGATCTATTGAAGCTCAACAATACTCTGAAAAACTCAAAAGAAAATACTGAGCAAAGTATCATTTCCTGTTAAAGACCGGTACTCCTGTTAGCTTGGTGGTTCAAATTTTAACTCCAAAGCAATTTTTATCTTTCAATTTAAATCATAAGTGTAAGCAACATTACAGCATCAAGTATTAAACACAATTACTTATAGACTTATTAACACATATTGAAATTGACCTCCCCCTCCATTCACAAATTCAGAAAAGTGAATATATATGCTGTTGGAATAAATATACATATTTAGTTTTACTGCTAGAAGCAATTATTTAAGATGATCGGAGTGGATCCAGTAAATTCATCAGCTAGTCAGAAGCGAGAAAAGGCCAGTCACACTGATTAGGTTACTTCAGCCAGAAAAGTTGTCAAGAAAGAGAAGAAACCAAAAAAGAATTGAGAGAAACAGCGGATGGATGAGAAAAACTTCTTACTGAACTATGCATACTTCCTTGATGAAGGTTTCTACAAAAGCAACGTTATACTTTGATTTGAGCCGCTGAAATTTCAAGCGAAAACAATCACTCGATGCTATAGAAAAAGCCAGTTGGAGTCAATAATAGTAGTTTCCCTCAGGAGTTGCCTTCAGCCGTGAGCTTAACACCGGCTCAGGAGGTAAACGTCATCAGCCAATGCAGGCTGCCATGTTTCTGGCAGCCTAGTCCTGTGTTGTGGTTCTTTCAAGTAGAATCACAGTTTGAGGCGCACAAGGTGGGAAGGGTACTATCTCACGGTATCATCGTTGGACCACAAAACCATCACGGATGCAGTGGACTTTATCCGGGCGCCACCGAAGTATGACTGATACAGAACACTCAAAGCAGCTTTCATCGTCTGCCTCACAGACTCACCTACTGCGCAGCTACATAAGTTGCTCACATGCGTCGGGTTTGGAGATGGCAGAACTTCACAACTCCAACGGCACATGCGTGCTCTCGCTGGCATACGGGTCAGCGACTTTGTCCTCCGTGTCATATGGCTTGACCTCCTGCCTCAGCAAGCGGGCCGCATGCTTTTGCTCATAAAGAACCAGACGCCAGAGAAGCTTGCCGTAGACGAGGCCCAAGACATGCTTTCGGGAGTGATGGTACGTCAGCGCAACCATCCACGTGCTCAATAACACCCTCATTTGGTCTCTTTTCAGCGCGTATTTCTTCGAACCAAATCGCTATTGTGTTAGCTGCCACGCGTCTGGCGATTACACAGCTAACTACCTTGACTTGATGCCTGCACCAATACGCTGCGGGAGCACTCCTCGTCAAGAAACGCAAGCCAACGGCGCGGCCGTTCCACCACTCCTGGACCAGACAGTCGTACAGGACACTGCTGGTATCACACAAAGTACAGGGCCCTAGCGATGCGATGCAAACGGCCTTGTTCCTTCCCAGTTTTAGACCACACTACTAGACGCTCGGAAAACTAGGTTTTCCGGTTCTGTACTCAGCAGGCACCGCCGGCAATACCTTGGAGAGACGCCTTTATGTCTCCGATCGCACCACAAAAACTAGGTTTCTGGTAGGCTTCGGCTCCGCTCTCTCCATCATCCCGAGTTATTCCAACGCTAAGCCCCTTCGTATGCAGAGACTCGTGCTACAGGCAGCCAATGGCACACCATCATAACCTTTGGATCTCAGCAGCTCACCCTAGATTTCGGGCTACGCCGGCTACTCTACTAGTCATTAGTGACAGCAAATGTCCAGAGAGCCGACGCTCGGAAACTAGACGCTCGGAAAACTAGGTTTTCCGTTTCTGTACTCAGCAGGCGCCGCCGGCAATACCTTGGAGAGACGCCTTTATATCTCCGATCGCACCACAAAAACTAGGTTCCTGGTAGGCTTCGGCTCCGCCCTCTCCATCATCCCGAGTTATTCCAACGCTAAGCCCCTTCGAATGCAGAGACTCGTGCTACAGGCAGCCAATGGCACACCATCATAACCTTTGGATCTCAGCAGCTCACCCTAGATTTCGGGCTACGCCGGCTACTCTACTAGTCATTTGTGACAGCAAATGTCCAGAGAGCCGACGCTCTAAAGCATCATGGTCTACTCATCGACCTTGGCAACCAGCGCTTCTTCGATGATCTCACTAACCTCTCCACAGCTTGCGTCCTCAATCAAGCTCCGGCTATACACAGTATAAGCACCGTCACTAAGGTATTGACCTTGGTTATCGATTTATCGATAGTGCCCTCAGACCGGGGAACCAAACGCGTCCCCAAGGTTGCGGATAGGGGAAGACCTTTCTCGAAAGGTTCGCTGCGAATAACCAATAAGCAGCCGCGGACAATGGTCGGCAGTGAAGGGAGAGTCTCAGGACAAATACCTGAGTGTCAATGGTCTTCACTGTGACATGACGAAATATATGGCGTCATCAATTATACGAGTACATATATCCTGGCAGTAGGTAAAATGCTATGGGAACGGAAACCCAGACAGAAAACCAAATCATGCAAGTCCACAAGGGGAACCAAATTACGGTGCAGGGGGTTGGATCCCCAGTACCAGCGGCAGAGGGTAGTGAGCGAGCAGGCTCCCGGCCATCGTCATCCAGCGACTGCAATGTTATAGAAGTGGTGAACTTGGCTTCTGTAACAGATATAACTACAAGCAAACAGGACGCTAGCACGGAGAACCCTTTCAGGCAAAAACCGCTGTTGGCAAGAACACCGATAAAACAAGTCACTGATTGCGGGGGGAGGCAGCAAACCCCAGAAACACTTTCAAAGTCAACATCACAGGTTAAATCATCGGAGACAGACCACAGACAGACTAACGAACGAAAGAAGGCAGAGTGCGTTGTGCAACCTGGCATCATTGCGGCCTTTGGGCGCAGTAAAAGGACTATGCGCACCCCGAAGCGTCCAGTGCAAGACGTACACAATCCGGATCAAGCTGCGACACCAACAGAGGCCGGTGTAAGACTGGGGGAGGGAGAAGTTTTGCCGTTGGCCGACGCCACTTCAAACGCGACCCAAGCGATAGAAGCAAAAGGGCTAGGAAACGGGGGCCTCTCCCAAGAGGTGGCGCCAAATAACACAATCGCCCTTGACCGCGCCGAAGAGGAGCGGCTTACTCGGAAAGCGGGGACTATCGTCAAACAACTGAGGGCTGCCTGCAAAGTGCAGAAAAACATAGGCAAGAGTGTCAAGAATGGCATTCTTGAACTGGAGGAGCTTTTTGGCCGCATAACGCACTACAGGCGGAGGTGGCTTGCAACCGAAAAGCACCAAAAAGACACGCTCTCCCTCGAGGCATCAGTGGGTCCTAGCAGCAGCAAAAGAATGGCCGGTAGCCCAATTGAAGGCGACCTTGAGAAAAGGAGGAAGGACGAGACCATAAACGAAGTTGACACTCCAGGCGAGGAGTTTCATGTGGTGCGAAACAAGGCAGCGAAAAAAGCGGCCAAGAAGCTACTCCTAGAAAAAACAGACAAAGAGCTCAACCACGAAAAGAACAAAGAACCCCCCGATATACCGCAGAAAACAAAAAGCAAACCGCGGCGCAAACCCTTGCGGGAGGCACTGCTTATTAAACCCAATAAGGGCCGAACCTACGCAGATGTCCTCCGTGAAATTAAAGGAGCGGTCGAGCCAGACGACACCAAAACTGCCATCAAAGCAGTTCGACCAACCCGGATCGGTGGCCTGCTGGTGGAATTCGGGCCAGAGGCCACAAACAAAGATGCATTCCGTGACGCGGTTCAAAAGGTTCTTGGAGATGCGGCAACCGTTGCCTCGCTCGAACCAATGGCCACCCTGGAAATCAGGGACCTCGATTGCGTCACGGACAAAGCTGAAGTAGAGGATGCCATTAGGAGGGAGTTCCCCAGCTTAAGTGAAGTCAAGGCAAGATTGACACGTGAAAACACAAGGGGGCAACGCATGGCTATTGTCGAACTAGCTGATAAAAACGCCCAGCAAATCCTGGCGAAGGGCAAAATTAAGATAGGTTGGGTGATCTGCAGGATACGGAGAAGAGCGATCCCTATCCACTGCTTCAGATGCTTCGAATGCGGACACACCGCGTATGGCTGTAGGGGACCCGACAGGAGATCTCTGTGCTACAAATGTGGTGAAACGGGGCACAAAAGGAAGGAGTGCGCGAACGAGACAAAATGCATTCTTTGCGAGGATGCTAAGCTGGCACCCGGCGACCTCAAACATGAGCCGGGGACAGGGAGATGCTGGGTTTTCAAGGAGGCCCTAACTAAAGCCAAATCGATACTCAAATGATCCGTATCCTGCAGGTCAATTTGCACCGAAGCACAAACGCCCAGGACCTACTTGAGCAGTTTGCGAGGGATAAGAAAGCTGACCTCCTGTTGCTGAGCGAGCAACATCATAACAAGGACTCGCAAGCGTGGTGCCCTGACAAATCTAGTACCTCGGCTATCTGGGTTCAAGACAGTGCCCGCCTTCAGGTACAGGGCCATGAACGCGGGAATGGTTTTGTGTGGGTGCGGTGTTCAGGGATAACATATTTCAATGTTTATCTGACGCCTAACGAGGCAATGCGATCTTTTTGAACCAAACTCGATGCCCTGGAGGACGCTGTCTCGAACACAGAGGGCCACATGCTGGTCGGGGGAGACTTCAACGCTAGAGCCATTGAATGGGGTATGCCACAATCCGACCCAAGGAGAAAGCAAATCTTGGACATGGTGGCCAGAACAACGCTTTTTGTACTAAATACTGGTAACACCCCTACTTTCCGCCGCTGGGGTTGCGTAGGAACCATACCCGATGTGACACTCGCTTCGGAGTCCCTGGTACCTACAGTACACAACTGGCGAGTACTAGAGGACTACTCGGCCAGTGATCACCAGTATATGGCGGTTGAGATTCACGACAGTGCCACTCTGCGTGCATATGCCCAAACTTCAATCCTCGGATGGAGGACTGGGAAAATGGACGTTGAGAGGTTTGCTGACGCGCTTACGGCAGGCGCACCGTTGCTGGGAGCTCCGCCAGGGAGTGGAGGGCCAACAGCCAAGGACTTGGTGAACTCAACTATGAGTACCATCATAGCTGCTTGCGAGTCTTCCATGCCCCGTCGGAGACCCCGACACGGTAAGCCTCCAGTGTACTGGTGGTCAAACGAGATTGCCGAACAAAGAAGCGAGTGTCACAAACTTCGGTGAGAGGCCCAGCGGGCGCGAACAAGGGAGGATGCAGGTACTAGGCTAGCCGCATACAGGTCCGGCAGGAAATATCTTCGCAGGCTTATTAACAAGAGCAAGGCCCGATGCTGGCAAGACCTCGTGGACGATGTAAATAGGGATCCGTGGGGCCTTGGCTATAAGCTGGTCATGGGGAAACTTGGTGCCCTACGAAAGCCTTGTATACATGACGCGGAAAAGATGGACGCGATAGTGCGGGGACTCTTCCGCGCCCATCCCGTCCGTGCTGACGCTGTCCATGGTGAAACAGCATTCGAGTGCCCACTCTTCACACAGCTGGAACTGGAGGAGGCAGACCTCTCCCTGAAAGCGAGGAAGGCTCCAGGTCTAGATGGTGTTCCAGCTGAGGTTTTGCAGCTCGTCTATCACCATTGTCCTGACTTGCTGCTCAGCACATTCAACGCTTGCCTACGGGACGGGGTTTTCCCGGTACGATGGAAGGTGGGAGGTTCGTGCTGGTCAGCAAGGGAAGGGAAATCCCGAATCGCCATCTGCATACCGCCCGTTATGCATGCTTTTTCCCTTTACGGCTGGGAAAGTGCTAGAGAAACTCATCAAGGGAAGACTCACTGACGCGATTTGTGCTGCTGGGGACCTATCTCCTCGGCAGTATGGCTTTAGAGCAGGACGTTCTACCATTGATGCGATTGCAGAGGTGGTGAACGCGGTCCAAAAGGCAGAGGCATATAGTCGCACCAAGCGACAGATCGTCCTGTTGGTGACACTCGACGTCAGGAATGCCTTTAACTCCGCTAGATGGGTGGATATTCTGGAGACGCTGGAAAACACTTTTCAAGTTCCAGAATATCTAATGCGGCTTTTGAGGAACTACCTGAAGGACCGAAGCCTGCTCTACGACACGATACAGGGCCAACGAAGGATGGAAATTACATCGGGTGTTGCCCAGGGATCTATCCTTGGTCCGGACCTGTGGAACGTGTTTTATGACGGGCTACTGAGACTTGAGATGCCAGATGAGTCGCGCTTGGCCGGCTATGCGGATGATGTTGTGGCTCTGGTCGCCGGACGCACCGTTGAACAAGCGCAACTTAGGCTAGGTATGCTAATGCGCCGAGTGAGGGACTGGATGACTGCTCGTGGGCTCAGTTTAGCACTCGAGAAAACCGAAGTGGTCATCTTGACATAAAAGAGAATCCTTAGAGTAAGGATGATCAGTATTGGAGATATACAAATCGAATCGAAGCCAGCGGTGAAGTACCTGGGGCTACTAATCGACTCGAAGATGAGTTTCTCTGAGCAAATCAGGGCAACGGCTGAGAAGGCTGCTTCGGGAATATTGGCCCTGAGTCGACTTATGGCCAACGTAGAAGGACCCAGCCCATCAAGAAAACGCCTCTTGATGAGTGCTGTAGGGTCAGTGCTACTGTACGGAGCAGAGGTATGAGGCGACGCTCTCAGCAAGGAAGTATACCGAAAACGATTGGCACAGGTACAGAGAAGAGGAGCACTGAGAATTGCATCTTCGTATCCAACAGACTCCGACTCGGCGGTGAGAGTGATTGCAGGCGTGATACCTGTCGCCCTCCTTGCTAGAGAGCGCCGCGCTATTTACCTGCGCCGAAACGAGGATGCGAGGGAGATGGTTGTCCGCGCGGAGAGACAACGCTCGCTCAACGATTGGCAGCAGTCTTGGAGGAATCGCACGAAGGGAAGGTGGACTGCGCGCCTCATCCCGGATTTGAGAACGTGGCTGAATCGAAGGCATGGTGAGACTGACTTCTATCCGACCCAGCTTTTGAGCGGGCACGGGTGTTTTCAATCTTACCTGCACAAGATCGGTAAGTCACGGTCTCCCGATTGTCGGTTTTGCCCAGGAGAGGAGGACAGTGCCTGTCACAAATTTTTCGCGTGTACCAAATGGGCCAGGCTGCGAAGGGAACTCTACAGGGAGACGGGAGAGCTCACCCTGGATAATATAGTTGCGGTGATGCTCGAATCGGTTGACAAATGGAACCAGGTGGCACATTATGCTCGGGCAGTCCTAAAAGATAAAAGGGACTCGCAGCAGCTGGAGGTGCTGGGGCTGGGGGATCGCTCTTCTGGCATTTCTCTTCCCCTCTCCCCTCCCGCTAGGAAAGGGACTCCCCAGCTTGAAGGCGTCCCACGGCGTAACAAAACGAGACCTGGCCCGAAGTAATGTGTCAAACGGTTCCGGGCTAGGTTCTCAGATTGACAGGAGAGGTGTTTAGTGGGTAGTCCAAGGGTATCCTCCATGGGAGTCCCACACTGCCAGACTCGGTGGGCATAAATGCCTTCACCTCCCTACCACAAAAATAAGAAGGTATCGAACTTGAAGGACACCATTGAAGACCGGTTCAAAGGAATATTGGCCAAATACGCAGATGTACCCGCACAACCCGACGAATTAGCCTCGGTCACTGACCTACCCATCCACCACCAGATAGTCACCAATGGCCCACCGGTTTTCACGAGACCACGTCGCCTCGCAGGAGAACGCCTCACCGCAGCCAAAGGCGAGTTCATTTTATAGCTGGAACGAGACATAATGCGACCCTAATCGAGCCAGTCCTCTGCACATGGTGCCCAAGGACGGCGGCTATTGGCGAACTACTGGGAATTACCGTCAACTCAATATTCAAACTCAACCGGGCCGTTACCTATTGCCCATGATCGAGGATTTGATTCAAGAGGCCAGCGGCACTGCTTTTTCAGTAATTGACCTCCAGCGCACCTTCTACCAAATCCCGGTTGCTCCTGAAGATGTCCACAAAAATATTCAATATCAATGTAGAGTCTTCTTGATGGAATTCGGTTATGCCTAGGTTAACCGTTATATTCATTATCACCATCTATCACGCGAAAGCTCAAGCCAGGCCTTGGCGTCCAGGATTAATCTCCTCCAATCATCACGGCTCCGTGACCTTGTTCGCTGGTTGTTTACTCTTAACAAGGTTCTGCTGTCAACTTCTATCGTGTCTTCCCATCGAGTCCATGGCCTTACTGCTGGACGTCTACCTAGTGCTCTACACGTTAATGTTCTTTTGGGTAGCCGGGTTTCTTCCATTTTTTCTGCATGGTCCACCCATTGTAATTTACGCAAGGAGAAATAGGTGGATTGTCAAATGACTGAAATTTCCTTTGATTGAAAACAGTCCTCATATTGGTCTGTTGAAAACTAGCAAGTGGATATTAACAACAATCGCCTTAATTTAAGATTTTAAGGGGATATATTTTCCCATGATGCTGATCGATTGTAAATTTTCTCTGATTTTTATTCGGATTTTTGGAGAAAATTTGCACTTTGGCATTATTGACGTATGCATTCTAAGCGTAGAGCCAATGGTAAACGTTTCAAAGCGAAAACGAATTTTCATATATTCATCCAAATATCAACACGCACAATAGCAAATATAAAATCAATTCATTCAACTTGCAGGCGAAAGACATTAATGTCGATAGAAAACGCTTTATTTATTGAATTATCCCTACCAATTATACGCTATGGAATTCACCCTCTTTTCGCTACTAGCCTAGTTTCGTCTTTTGCAATGTGTACTAAGCGGCTCCTTTTTCATACATTATTTCATTAGTAACAACGTCTAAATTCGTTCCTGGCCACGATTTATTCTCCACTGCTCTTTTCCGCGCGCCTTGTAAGGGACGATGACAACAACAAATTGCGCCCTCGAAGGCATGCAGCGTCCCGATAGTTGCCAGCTGCAACTTACTACAGTTGCGGTAGGTATCACTTTTCATGTCAATTACATTCATATAGAAAATTGCAAATTTAACTACTTTGGAAATTGCATAGGAGCCCGCTATTCAGGCGCTACACCGTTCAATCGCTTATACCACTTAAAAAGCATTAAATTGAAACTCTGTTTACCGAATGGATGCACTCCTTTTCTTCCTCACTTTCACGATGTCGTTAATACGCACACCTTCAGTTTAAACCTGCACTTGGTGCACAAGTGTTGGACTACATGCACAGGGTAGATTGGTAGGATAGAAAGAGTATTCGTCCTTACAGTTTTCTAGAGGACAATCGACATTTGGATAATGGCATATAAGACATAACTTGGAGTTTTCAGATCAACCTGTACTCATCGCTTGCTCCTACCCTTATTTAAAATACACTATTCCAAATATAATACGGTTGATACCTTTACCCGCGCTGGAACATGCATACATACATATATGCAAAATGATGTCACGCAAAGTCAACTGATGGAAGGTGTGATAACGATATGGAACGCGTGCCAATTTATTGATCCGTTCCAGGAGACCTTCTGGAAAGGCAAAAGGTGCGGGTGCTTGTACGTACAAATGTATGTAATCGTATTCTTAGAATAACATTAACACTCGGTTCTACCTCCAAGCTCCTGATACCAACGTGGATTAGAAGCGTTTGGCTTACATATCCTTAGATCCCCCGACTTTAAGGGATAATTATTTCTTAAAGCAGAACATTCTAATCATCCTCACCTCGGCCACTGAGTGCATTAATTAATCCATTGCATTCAAAATGTATGCCGCATTTATCATTTATCAGTAATTTATTGATTTAGTTATTTGATTGGCGAGAGCGATTTGCAGTTGATAAACACATCCCTGGTAATATACGAGTATGATTGGGGAAGGAGAAGTCCCCCGGTAGATAATATCAAAATTATAGAACGTTATAGCGGGGCCGATGAGATAATTGCAATTTAAGCAGTTTCTGGAAATTTACTGAATTCCGCTTTACAGCAGACGTTGGTGTTGATTCAATATTATGTTACTCTCTACCATTGTGAAAACAACCCACGCTTTAGTTTTAATCCTGATCAAAATTAACATGAAGTTAAATTAGAATTGCTGCCATGAATCTTTTTGCATTGATCAAACTTAGAAGGCTTATCGCCATTGGAACTCTTGATACAGCCACAAGTTCTACGTTTCCATAAATATAAATCCTTAACTTTAGTATAAAATTGAACCGAACCTGACCAACTTCTGTATTGTTTTGTTGGTAAAGATTTCAAGCATGTGTGCCTATGAGACCAGAAAACATTACAAATTCCATCCGTCAACGTTCAAAGCAATATTGGGAGAGTTCTGTAAGAATTTCCTAAGCCACAAATGAGGTTTCTAGGATGCCTTTTGCAAACCAACGTGTCGGTCTGATTTGGAATCCTATTTTGTGTTATGCTGGTAACATAGGAAACCCTTTTTGTGCTTTGATCCTTCTGAGTGCAGTGAGTAGATTGAAATTCTTTCTCTTTTACTTTTAGGTAAGCGACATAACGGAAGAATGAGTTATATTTTAAAGAAAATCGCAATGAACGATTTGTAATAAATATAATCATAGTATGCCTGCAATAACTCTAACACCGAAGCAGAGATTGTCGGATATGAAGATGCCATCCTTAGTGCTCCTCTTCGTTGTACTTATGCCAAGTGTTGTCGGTATACCTACTCAGTGAGAGCCTCACCCCATATTTCTGCTCTGTACAGTAGCAATGCCCCTAAAGCACTCATCAAGAAGCGTCTTCTTGATAGGCTGGGTCTCCTTACGTTGGCCATTAGTCGATTCTATATTCTCCGAAGCAGCCTTCATAGCCTTTGCCTTGATTTACTCATTGAAACTCATCTTTGAGTCGATCAGTAGCTTCAAGTACTCCAACGCTGGGTTCGATTCGATTTGGATGTTTTCAATACTGAACATCCTTAGTCTTGGGATTCTCTGTTTTGTTAAGATGACCACTTCGGTTTTGTCCAGTGCTAAATTGAATCTCCGAGAAGTCGTTCAGTCTCTCACTCGGCGCATTAGTGTACCTAGCCTAAGTTGCGCTTGTTAAATCGTGCGGTCAGCGACCAGAGCCACAACATCATCCGCATACCTAATCAAACGCAACTCATCTGGCATGTTGTGTTTCGTTAGCCCATTGTAAGACGCGTTCAACTGGCCTGGACTAAGGACAAGTCCCTGGACAATACCCGATGTGACTCCCATGCTTCATATGCCCTCTATCGCATCGTAAATTAGGCTACGGTCCATTAGGTAGTCCCTCATAAGCCCATATCCACCCATTTAGCGCAGTTGAAGGCATTCCTAACGTCGAGTGTCACCAACAGGACAATCCATCACTTAATGGAACTTTATCGCTCTGCCTTTTGGACTGCACTCAAGACATCTGCAATCGCATCAGTGGTGGAGTGTCCTGTTCTAGGTCCCCAGCAGCAGTCCTGTTCGAACGGTCCCCAGCAGCACGAATTGCGTCAATAAGTCTTCTCTTGATGAGTTTCTCCAGGACTTTCCCAGCAGTGTATAGCATGCATAACGGGTGGTATGCAGACGGCGATCTAGGATCTCCCTTTCCCTTGCTAATCAGCCTGAGCCTCGCCACCTTCGAACGTACAGAGAAAGCCCCGTGTCGCAGGCAAGCGTTGAATGTGCAGAGCAGCAAGTCAGGATAATGGTGATAAAAAAGTCACAACACCTCAGCCGGAATACCATCTGGATCTGGCGCTTTTAGTGGAGTGACTGCCTCTTTTAATTGCTGCTGTGTGAAGAGTGGACACTCGACTGCTGTTTGACCATGGAAAGCGTTAACATGGACCGAATGGGTGGTGAAGAGTGCCCATAGTATCTTATCCATCTTTTCCACATCATGTATGCAAGGCTACCATAGGGCATCAAGCTTCCGCATAACTAGCTTGTAGACAAGGCTCTGCGGATCCTTGTTCACACTGTACATTAGATCTTGCCAATAGTGAGCCATGCTGTTGCTTATCAATTTGCGAAGGCATTTTCTGGCCAACTGACATGCTGCTACCCGCGCGCACGCCTCATCACGGTTCAATGCCCGTTGAGCCTCATGCCGAAGCTTGTGACACTCTCTACACTTTTCAGCGTTTTCAGTCGACAACCAGTACGCTGGGGGTTGCCGTGCTGGAGTTTTCGATTGAGCATAGAAGCGTTGCAAGTAGTCATGATGATGCTCATCGTTAAGTTCACCACGTTTTGAATTGCCAGCTCTTCCGTCCCCTGCGAATCACCCTGCAGCAGAGCACCTACTCTGAGCACCTCAACGAACCTCTCGACGTCCATCATTCCGATGTTACACGCAATTGTAGGAAGTCGAGGGTATGGGCGTTGGGAGACAACATCACTGATCTCAAGCAGAATGCACTGATGATCACTGGCTGATTACTCCTCTAATACTCTCCAATTGTGTACCCTCCGTACAAAGAACTCCAAGGCGAATGCCACGTCCGGTATCGTTCCTTTGCAGCCAATACGGTGAAAGTCGGCGTATTTCCGGTGCTGAGTACAATAAGTGCCGTCCTGGTTGCCATTTCTGAGACTCGTTTTCTCCGCGGATCTGTTTGAGGTATGCCCCGTTTGATTGCTTTAGCGTCTCCCCCAATGAGCACGTTACCATCTGCGTTCAAGGCAGCGTCCTTCAAAGCATACAGTTTGGCTTGGAAAGATGATATTGATAAGTACACACTAAAAAAGGTAGTCCTTGACCACCGAACCCTAACAAAACTATCCTCCCATCCAAAACTCTTCACCTGAAAATCTTTGTTCCGAGCTTAGATGGTGGCACTACCAGTTTCATCAGGGTACGATGATGCAGAGCTTTTATCACGATGTTGTTCACTCAGCAACATAAGGTCAGCTATCATGTGGCAAACTGTTCAAGCAGCTTTTGGGCAGTTGAACTACGGTGTGGATTTAGCTGCAGCATGTGAGTCATCAAAGCTCTGATTTTGCCTTAGTTAGGACTTCCTGAAAAACCCGACATTTCCCTGATCTCAAGAGGTGCGCGAGATCTGGAGCTGGATCAACATCCTTGCAAAGAATACAGTGTGCCTGCCTTGTACACTCTTTTCTATTATTTCCCATTGCACCGCATTTGTAACATAGGGAACTCCTATCGGGCCGTTTGCATACTTGTGTGGTATGGCCATAGCCAAGGCATTTGAAACATTGAAGAAACGCTGCTCCTTACCGTAACCTGCACACAGCTGACCCTATTCTTACTTTGCCCTCATTCAGAAATTGTTTGGCGTCCTTTTCAGTCAAGTCAACTATGGCCATACGTTGCCCCCTTTGGCTTTTTGATGTCAGCCTCACTTTGAGCCAGCCCACGCTAGGGAACTCTTTTACCTCGGCCGGATCTGTGACGCAGTCAATGTCTCTCATTTTGATCGTTGCTGTCGGATTGAACGGGGTCTTAGTTGCACCTTTGCCATGAGATTTCTTTACTGCATTGCAAAATGCTTCTTTATTGTTGGCCGGCTCCAAAACATTGGAACGTATAGATATTGTCGGATACCTGGATAAAGTTCACTTCACCAGCAAAGCCCAAAAGAATAATAAAACGCCGGGCATCGATGAGATTCCAGAGGCGCGCATTTAATATGGTGGCAAAAGTATTCAGAAAGCTATCCAAAAGTCATTCAGCACACACAAATGATTTTCCGTTAACATATTGCATATAATCGGGAACCTGTTCTGAAGGAATTTAAAAATTATTCATCTAACCACACCGTAACGAAGGCTTTCTCCATATCAATGAGACACCCTCCAACACATTTTGTGTCATTTAGTTTCCAACAGATGTCTGAGGTTACTTTCGTTATGGTGTGTATGGTCGAATGCCTGGCACGAAAACCAAATTGGTAGTTCAGCATCAACTCATATTTCTCAATATGGGCGTTCAACGCTTTACTGAGTATCACTTCAAACATCTTGCTGATATTAGGCAGCAAGCTGATTGGGCGATAGCTTTCGGGGCATGAAGATTCTTTTCCTTTCTTCAAGATCGGAAATACTTTAATCTTTTTCCACTCATTTGGGGAATATGAATTACTCAACATGTTGTTGAATAATATGCAATGATTGACACACAAATGATTTTCCGTTAACATATTGCATATAATCGGGAACCTGTTCTGAAGGAATTTAAAAATTATTCATCTAACCACACCGTATCGAAGGCTTTCTCCATATCAATGAGACACCCTCCAACACATTTTGTGTCATTTAGTTTCCAACAGATGTCTGAGGTTACTTTCGTTATGGTGTGTATGGTCGAATGCCTGGCACGAAAACCAAATTGGTAGTTCAGCATCAACTCATATTTCTCAATATGGGCGTTCAATGCTTTACTGAGTATCACTTCAAACACCTTGCTGATATTAGGCAGCAAGCTGATTGGGCGATAGCTTTCGGGGCATGAAGATTCTTTTCCTTTCTTCAAGATCGGAAATACTTTAATCTTTTTCCACTCATTTGGGGAATATGAATTACTCAACATGTTGTTGAATAATATGCAATGATTCCTAATAGCAACCTCAGGCAAATGTAGGAGAGGTATATTTGGAATACCATCAGTACCACATGATTTCTTGTTGTTTATCCTGCTAAATATGAGACACAAATCTTCATAGCTGACAAAATAATCAATAAGATTCAAGCACGGTATGAGGTCAGATTTTATTGTTTCATTGAAATGAAGAAGAAATTCGCCGCTTAGGCTTGATTTGAAGTCAGAAACTTTTGTTTCAATGACCTCTGGAAGTATTTGATTCCCTCTCTCAGGGTTTGATAGATGAACCAACTCCAAATGTGTTCAAATTGGGGCAAGCTTCTGCAAGCCATCACATATATCAATTTCGATACCAGCCCTATCGAGAAGACTTATCGCATCACTAGCGACTTCAAGATTCGATACCATCACTCGAAACGTCTTGCGGAATCAGCTATTCACTTTCATGAAAATGCCATCTGGGTCCTCTGAGCTAGTACCCTCAGTTTTTCCACCCATTGATTGTTGACCTCACTCCTGAAGTATGAACGGGTTAAGTTCCGGACATACTTCAGATGTAATTTCAACAAAACCTACGAGGGATAGCTGTAGCCCGAAAATCGCCGATAAATATTGTTGACGCGTGTGAGAGGAAGTCTTTTTAATCTTTTCAACATTGCATTGGTTGATGTTTCATATCCTTCCATATTGTTTCGATGTTTAATCTTGGGAACGACTTCCTCAATCGTTTCCAACGTCAGCTTCTCTAACTTCGACAGATAGAGATCTATTTCATCGTTAGTTAGATTCCTGTCATTAGGAACTATTGAGCAAACGTTGCCATCATCAGAAGGAGAACATCGCTTCTGGTACTATCGTTTAAACTTCTTTTGAAGCTTTCCCCAATCTGGGTTTTTTTTTAAATTCAACCGATGATTTTCATGTTGAACTGTAATGAGGATGACATTATCCGTTTGATGATTGATTTCCATTACGATTGCATTATGGTCGCTATCGTAAAGAAGCACCTACAATTTTCGTCGAGGACTACTAAAGCTGAATTGAAGTCTTGCGTCAGCAATGCAGAGGTCCAAATATGAATTTGGGAATTTTGCGAACTCCGACCCATATACTATAGGTTACACTTGTATTCAATTTGGTTCTCTGTTATCCACGATTCCAAGAATACACCTATGGGATTATTGATGGCATTCAGCCATGATGTATGCTAGGCATTCAGGTCACCAGTAAGAAAATAATAATTATGAAGCCTGTTCAATTCGAGTGTTTCAAACACGGAATTGAGCCCCTCCTTGAATTTGAGAACATTTCGACCAGTTGCATAGGCATATATAGCGAAGAGGTTATCCCTACCTAGCAGTGGGATTTTGATAACGGATGCTTCAAGAGATTCAAAGTTTTTAATTCGACTTTTTCAACATTTTGCAAACAATCGGGTCTTCTTACCAATATCCCGGTGCTACTTCCCCCATCACGTATTAGCCTATCGTTTCTTACGAATTCAAAATCCTTGAATGTCATGTAGTGCCATGAATTGAGGTGGGTTTCGGTGAGAAGCATGATGTAAGGCTTTTGCTTAAGAATGAACTCAAGAAGATAGTCACAACGATGTATAGTAACAATGGAGTTGACGTTGTTCAAGATGAGATGAAGGTCATCCATAGAAATGTGACTGGATGACAAACTATTTTAAAGCATGTTGGCCTGGACGTTGAAAAATGAAATTGATTTTTTGATCTTTCTTATTTATTCTTTCTGGAAGAAATTCAAGCTGTCGGTGAATTTTGAGAAGCAGCTCATTATTGCAACTTATATTATCTCTATTATTAATTTTATTTAAATTGTTGTCTGCTGGTCCGCTAGCAGCTAGTGCAACTGATACTCCGGGGTTGACGAAGTTGGAAGGTAACACTTTGCGATGTACCTGGGTTTGTTTTGGGGAAAATTTAACTCTTGTATCTTGGTACCGAGGTTATCCTCGATATGATGCTGGATGACCAAATTAACCGCAGTTGACACAGTATGGTTTTTCTTTTAGTTCCATCTGAGCCAATTTGCATTCACCAGGGGCATCAATATCTTTACAATGAACGCAGCGATAGTGCATAGCACAACTGGCAGCCGAAGGATCGAATCTTTCGCACCTCTAACACTGGTTGACCTCAGATTTTTTGGAGACGCTCCCACCTCACAACTCTAAACTACAAGTACCTTACCTATTGGGGGGCAGTTGGGCTGCTAATGGTGGTAACTTGTACCAAATAAAATGGTAATATTTTGCCTTCAACTCCAAAGTCAGAGTCAAAAGCGCTTTATTTAATACTAATCGGTATAAATTTTAAAAGAATATAAAGCAAAATCCACACAATAACAATAAAAAGCTTAATGGCTCAAATGGCTCTCTAAATTTGTACGTTATCATTAAACACATTTCAAAAAAAAAAAACTATAGCAAATTCAAATCAATGAAGATTATTACATATTTTTAAAATGCAATTGGAAAAAGGAGAAAAACCAATTAACACTATTCTAAAATTACATATAATCTTAACACAACAGTGAACTTTGATCCTACACATAATATGTTTTTACTTAATTCTAATAAATGCAATCAAAAAACTTTATCTTATACTAAAAAGATCTATAACAATGTTCCTAACCTAAGCGTTTAACCTTATCTCTAACCTAATATAATAAACATAGTATAAACCTAACTTATACGTAATTTTTAACAAATATAAACAATAACACTAAATGTAGTAATAATGAGCTGAAACTCAAAAACTAAATAACGAAAAACACCAAAACCGAAAATAAACACGAATAATTTAGACATTGTCATTCAGCCACCAATACCTAGATTGCCCCGTCTCAACTCAATCAGCTTCAACGTATCTAGCAAATGAGTATCCCCATTGGAATTGTTGGTCTCTTGAACTCAAATTCGGAGGATATTTTATCTTCTTATCGGTGGCCCGTCGATATATGTGATATATGACTGGGACGCCGTCAGAATCAAAAAAAAATCGATTCATGTCCAAATACACGAATGCTTCTCGAGAAATGAAGCCAGTAGCGAGGAAAGTCGCAATATACCCGTCTGTAGGGTGGAACGGCTGTTAAATCCAAGGGTTTTCACTCACAGTCACAGATTTTGCGATATGATTCCGAAGAAGTTTCAATATGAAGATATCGACTCTAGTCACTTCAGCAGTTTGATAAATTCTTCTAATTGATACATAATGTTTCCAATCCGTCTCAGGCTTTCTGTACAAACCAGTACATGCACGAAGACATTTCCTTTCGAAAACTCTTAATTTTTCCATAGTACTAGCGCTCTGGTTGTACCAGATCTGACATCCATTTGTCAAAACTGGTCTAACCAGGGTCTTGTAACAGATGATTTTGACCTTTTGATCAATGTATTTGGAATGAAAGAGTCTTCGTAGGGCCATGACTACTTTAAGTGCCTTATTGAGCATGATTTTCATATGTTCAGTATAGTACAGATACTGATCGAGATAAACACCGAGGTATCGAACACAGGATTTATGTGGAACTCGTTCTAAACTACCCTCGCCAGCCATGATGTGGAAATCTTTCCAATTACGTTTCAGGTCTTGACTGACCCCCTGCAGCGTTGTCCGAAACAAAATTGTTTCACACTTCTGCGCATTGATTGATATTCGGAAATTGTCAGTGTACAGCTGCACATCATTGAACATTTTTTGGAGATTGCTCTGAACTATTGTAGCTTTTCGGTCTGCCGTATAGATGATCAGATCATCAGCAAACGCTACCAATGATCGCATTGGCGAGACGTTAAAATCAAAGCCGTTCAATAGCTTGCGAATGAAGATTGAGAAGAGCAGAGGCGCAGTAACTGTTCCCTGCTGTAGACCATTCAAGACCTTGAACTCGCGCATTGTTGTCAGATTTCCATCAGTTACAACAAACGATTTCCCGTATAACATATTGCACATCATGGTGACAAGGTGTCTGGGGAACTTGTCCTGAAGGAGTTTAAAAATTAGTCCATCTAACCATACCGTATCAAAGGCTTTCTCCATATCAATGAGACATGCTCCAACGCATTGTCTATCATTTAGTTTCCAACAGATGTCTGAGGTTACTTTCGTTATTGTATGTGTGGTCGAATGCCTGACACGAAAACCAAATTGGCAATTCGGCATCAACTCATATTCCTCAATGTGGGCGTTTAATGCTCTGTTGAGTATCACTTCAAACACCTTGCTGATGTTAGGCAGCAAGCTGATTGGGCGATAGCTTTTGGGGCATGAAGATTCGTTTCCTTTCTTCAAGATCGGAAATACCTTAGCTTTTTTCCACTCATTTGGGAAATATGAATTGCTCAACATATTGTTGAACAATATGCAATAGTTCCTAATAGCAACATCCGGCAAATGTCGGAGAACTAAATTTGGAATACCATCAGTACCACATGATTTCTTGTTGTTTATCTTGCGAAATATGAAACACAAGTCTTCATAGCTGACAAAATAATCAATAAGATTCAAGCTCGGTATGAGGTCAGATGTTAATGTTTCATTGAAATGAAGAATTGATTGGCCGTTCAGGCTTGATTTGAAGTCAGAAAATTTTGCTTCAACGACCTCTGAAAATATTTTGTTCCCTCTCTCAGGGTTTGGTAGATGAACCAATTCAAAATGTGCGCCAATCGGGGCAAGTTTATCCAATCCTTCATATATAATCCTGTTTCCATTTCTATCCGGAGTCGTACTATCAATTTCGATACCAGCCCTATCGAGACGACTTATCTCATCACTAGTGACTTCAAGATTCGATACCTTCACTCGAGACTTCTTGCGGAATATGCTATATACTTTCATGAACACGCCTTCTGGATCCTGTGGGCTAATACCCCTCAATTTTTCCACCCATTGTTTGCTGACCTCACTCCTGAAGTATGACCGGATTAAGTTCCGGACATTCTTCAGGTGCAATTTCAACAAAGCCAACGAGGGATGGTTGTAGTCCAAAAATCGTCGATAAATATTGTTGACGCGTGTGAGAAGAAGGCTTTTCAATCTTTTCAACCTTGCGATGGTTGGTGTTTCGTATCTTTCCATATTGTTTCGATGTTTAATCTTTGGAAGTACTTTCTCAATCGTTTCCAACGGCAGCTTCCCTAACTTCGACAAATAGACATCTATTTCATTGTTAGTTAGATTGCTGTCATTGGGAACCATTGAGCAAGAGTTGCCACCATCAGAAGGGGGACATTGCTTCTGGCACTCCCGATTAAACTTCTTTTGAAACTTTCCCCAGTCTGTTTTTTTGAAATTCAACCGATGATTTTCATGTTGAACTGGAATTAGGAAGAAATAATCCCTGTGATGATTGATTTCCATTACGATTGCGTTATGGTCGCTATCACAAGGAAGCACCTGCAGTTTTCGTTGAGGACTATTCGAGTTGAATTAGAGTCTTGCGTCAGCAATGCAGAGGTCCAAAAATGAATTTGTCCTAGAGTATGTTGGGTACTCCGACCCATATAGTTTGCACCTGTATTCAATTTGGTTCTCTGTTATCCACGATTTCAGGAAAACACCTCTTGGATTATTGGTGGCATTCAGCCATGATGTATGCTTGGCGTTCAGGTCACCAGCAAGAATTTAATAATTATGTAGCCTGTTCAATTCGAGTATTTCAAACAAGGAATTGAGCTCCTCCTTGAGCTTGAGAACAGTTCCACCAGTTGCATAGGCAGAGATAACGAAGAGGTTATCCCCACCTGGCAGTGAGATTTTGATAACGGACACTTCAAGAGATTCAAGGCTTTTGAATTCGACTTTTTCGATATTTTGGAAACGATAGGGTCTTCGTACCAATATCCCGTTGCCACCTCCCCCATCACGTATTACCCTATCGTTTCTTACGAATTCAAAATCACTGAATGTCATGGAGTGCCATGAACTGAGGTGGGTTTCGGTTAGAAGCAGGCTGTCAGGCTTTTGCTTAAGAATGAACTCAAGAAGACAATCACATCGATGGATAGTAACAATGGAGTTGACGTTGTTCAAGATGAGATGAAGCTTATCCATGGAAATGTGACTGGATGTCAAACTATTTTGAAGCATGTTGGCCTGGACGTTGAAAAATGAAATTGATTTTTTGATCTTTCTGGAAGAAATTCAAGCTGTTGGTGAATGTTGAGAAGCAGCTCATTATTGCAACTTATATTATCTCTATTATTTATTTTATTTAAATTATTGTCTGCTGGGCCTCTAGCAGCTAGTGCAACTGATACTCCGGGTTTGACGAAGTTGGAAGGTAACACTTTGCGATGTACTTGGATTTGTTTTGGGGAAAATTTAACTCTTGTATCTTGGTACCGAGGTTATCATCGATATGATGCTGGATGACCAAATAAACCGCAGTTAACACAGTATATTTTTCTTTTGGCTCCATTTGAGCCGATTTGCATTCACCAGGGGCATGAATATCTTTACATTGAACGCAGCGATAGTACATAGCACAACTGGCAGCCGAACGGCCGAATCTTTGGCGCTTCTAACACTGGTTGACCTCAGTTTTTTGGAAACGCTCCCACCTCACAAATCTAAACTACAAGTACCTTACCTATTGGAGGGCACTGCTAATGGTGGAAATTTGTACCAAATAAAATTGTAATATTTTGCATTCAACTCCAGTAGCTAGAGAATACCAGTTCTGGAGCACTTTTTTCATACGAATTGAGATTGATTTTGCGCGCCACCTAGTGGCGGAAATTGGAACTAATGGCGCTTGAAGCGCGTACATATGTAGACACATTTGTCCATGATATTTAATCATTTCACAGGTTGTGAATAATGATGCAGCCTCAAGTCTTCCAAACCATTCAAAAATCTTCTGAAAATGGATCAATGACAGATTTTTAGTCAGTTGTAGGTATCAAAATTTTACTCAATTGTTCAATGATAGGGAAAATCTCGTTCCAGTCATAGCATATCCCGGATAATCCAAAAGGGTTGATCATACATGAGAACGCCAAGATGATTCAATATACTTAATAAGTTCCACTATAAACCCTTAATACATCGACTAAGCAACAGGCTGAACTAATTCATGTTAAGGCCCTAGCAATGGTTTGCATGAAGTAGAGATTTATTCAGCAAGTTTGTGCTTTACAAAATGATTCAAATGGTTGATCCATGGGATCATATGATTTTTGGGCATATTGGATGAGTTCATAAGTGTAGCAACATAATTTCAATGCAATGGAACATTATAGTGGGCAATAAGGGTCCCATAGGCCGTAAATCCTATGAAGACATGAAAACCTAGAGAACTGAAATCGAATTGCTGTAGAAAGAGGATCCTATAGATAAGATAGACAGAGGTCAAGAGAAAAACTGACGCAGATAAAAAAGAATGGTGACTTGACTCATTCTTATGAAGAATGCATCAGTGTAAAATAAGATCAATTAACTCTCGAGCAAATAACAATGGCTTGCTCCTAATCAAGATTTGTTCATCAGAAGAGCAACATAGACGTGAAGATTCTTGTCTGACCCATGTATGCCTACGAATAACTTGGAAGATGATCAACATGCAGTCTTGGTAACCAATAGGCCTAACGTAAATCGTGATGAGTATATGACATTTAAAGTAAATGTAAAAAAAAAGCTGACAGCAACTGTATGGAAAGTAGGAATTTTTTTATGGGTAGATAATTACCAACAATCAAATGAATTTACCGAATGACAGATAGCACGTAAGGTCAAACGCTCAACTTATTAACTAAAGATAGCTATACAGACAGCTAAAGAGATAGCATATCAACTAAGCAGACAGGGCATCAGCTAAAAAGAAAGCTACATAGACCACTTACCATCTAAATAGACGGGTTTATCAGCTAAACGGTTAGCTCAGCATAACAACTAAACAGACAGGGCATCAGCTAAATAGACAGCTGCATAGACAGCATTATACAAATAATAGGCAGCTCATCAGCAAAAGTGACAGCTAAATAGACAGCTCAAGAGGATAGCATATCAGCTAAACAGACAGGGAATCGGCTTAAAAGACAGCATTACACATAAGATAGACAGCTCATCAGCAAAAGTGACAGCTAAATAGATAGTTTAACAGATAAAAAGACAGATAATTAGTCTAGAAGCAATCTATTGTAGCCCAGAAGTACTCCTAAAAATTCTAAAGGAAATACGGAGCAAAGTGTCATTTCCTGTTACTGACACCTACTCTTGTTAGCTTGGTGGTTCAAATCTTAACTCCATAGCACTTTTTTATCTTTGAATTCAAATCATGAGAGTAAGCAACATTACAGCATTCAAGGGCTAAACATGTTTACTTATGCAATAGAATCATCATCACATATTGAACTTGCCCCCACTCCATCCGTAAATGCAGAGAAGTGAATATATATGCTGGTGTAACAAATATACATCTTTAGTTTTACTACTAGAAGCAGTCATTTAAAATGAACGGAGCAGATCCAGTAACTTCGTCAGTCAGTCAGAAGCATGAAAAGGCCAGCCAGACTGATAAGGCTACTTCTGCCAGAAAAGTGAACAAGAAAGAGAAGAAACTAAAAAAGAATCGAGAGAAACAGCGAATCTATGAGAAAAACCTCTTGCTGAACTATACATACTATCTTGATGAAGGCTTCCACAAAAGCAAAGTAATACTTGGATTTGACCCGCTGGCATTTCAAGCGAAAATAATCTTCCGATGCAGTGGACAAAATCAGTTGGAGTTAGATAACAGTCAATGGACTTCACTTCGCCAATACCTCATTGATCTCAAGGATAGAGTAGATGAGTTCCCTGCAAATCGGCTTGGACTTCTTGAGCTCTTCTACATACCTATTGGAGGAGAGAGACTAATACTTAAACATCCCGAGCTCTTCACGCTTTTCATCTTGATGGATTTTTTCAACATTGTCATGCAATACAACAATTTGCTTACCGATTGTGTGAAGGAATACTATGACCAATATTGTGCAAGATGCAGAGAAAAAAGCGTACTTAAACTGGATATCAACGACTTCTTCACTCCAACTCAAACATCATTTGTAAATATAAACTACTCTAGGCTTTTTTATGAAATACCAGTACTATGTAACGGTCTAATTTTCCATGTGATGAAATAAATACTAAAAACCGTATAAACAATGTTTTACTTCACTTCACTTCACTTCATAAGGAAATTGGAAATTGAGACTTGGTAAACTACAAACTATTGTGAAAGGCTTTGAAATCAAGTATAATCTCTTGAGTCTATAAAATACTGAAATTTAATATTGAGAAACAGACCCTCATCTTAGCTGCACTGTACAAACTAGGACATGAATGTATGTTAACTTAAAGGCAGCACGTCGTTTTTTCTATCACTAGAACACATATGATTCTACGGATTATTATGAGGTTTTTAAAATTCAGCAAACCAACGTAAACGACGTCAAGAAAACTAGGAAAACATATGTCAATACACTTTCACCGCGATAAGATCTATTACAATGGTTCTCCTATACTTCATGGAAGTGTACCGTGATATTTTTCCTGAACACCGAATACGAATCGAGAATTATATGCTTAAATATGGTAATATGGGCGAGAAAGTATCTAATAAACATGGAATACACTACCAAATATGTGAATGGTCCAACTCTAATACGACATCAGGCACTGATACATGCATTTGTCATTCATACGATCAAGAGACAAGAAATATTTTTAAACTAATAAAACAGTACATACTCCTGCAGTCTCACATACATACGACAAAGTAATAATTCATAGCATCGGGTAGTATAAATAGTCGAAACAAAATTAGAGCCAACTGGTGGCCAGCGCTATTAGAATGTATCGGGAAATCCTCACCAGTAATTCATCAAGGAACATACTATTCTCATAAAATGCAACCAAAACGAAATTCTAATTGAAACATCAACAGTTTACACTAGAGTGAAGGGGACATAAGCTACAATTATATGCTGAGGATATTGAATTGCTATATAAATTGTATAATAAACATTAAAAAAGACGTAAGAGGACTTACTATACATTTGTATGGTCCTAAAGCAGAAATAGTGCAGCTGAATAAACCTTCAATATGCTATAGAATTCATAAATATATCAACCCATATATTAGATGTTCTGTAAGTTGTATGAAAATTTATTTATATATATAACAAAAAATAGCATTACTCAATAAATTATTTCTATTAGAAAGAAACACAATCTTTTTATTTTAACAACTAATCTAACACTGCTCAAGTAAACAAATACCTCAAACAACAAACCAAAAAAATCCTAAACATTCCTAGCATATCTGATACTCCCAAGTATCAAACACTCAATTCTACCATTCAAAAATATCTAATGAGAGACAAAAAAAACCCTCATTAGTTCATTCAACTCAAGTATACATCTGTTCATCAAATTACCAGCAGACAAATACCTCCTGAAAGTAATGATCATATCTTAACATCCTACAATGACTCGTGACCATCCTTATCAAGAACACTTTATAACATATGCTACTTGTCTATACAAGATACAATGAGATCGATCTAAAAATAGCCTACCATAAACTCATATGCTTCCACACATCGTTATCTATACCGAACTATCTTACATAAACATTAGCCTAAGTGATCTATAGTAGCAGTGCGCCAACCCAAAACATACCCTTTATGTTGAAAACTAATTAGATCTTCTTCAAACCTAAAAAAATCAACCAAGCATCCAGCAGAAAAAAATTCTGATAAGAAAAAACTCAACAAGAATATATTTTACTTATGTGAAAATAATACTTGAATATGTTAATGAGCATACCCGACAATACCTATGATGATAAACCCAGTATATTTAAAATGTAGTAAATACGTATTTTACAATGCTCAAATATTTAAAAAGTATATGAATATAGCTGAAGTGACTTTACGCTTAATACAAGCACACAAAGTATGGGGTTTGTAAATTCTCATGCAATCATATAGGCATTAAAAGCGATAATTTGCATCCGAAAAGTATCAACTTAACGGCACCATCCAAGCATCATTTTCCTAAGGAGATAACAAATTAAAAATTAACATACTCAAAAAAACATCAGCAAGTTCTAAATGAAAATATGCCTAGAGAAATTCGGAAATGTCAAAAAAATCATACATACTGTGTAGAATATGGGACAAGCATAAAATAACAGTTTAACTCTATATTATACTGACACTCATGAAACTACTTAAACTAAATAATACAGATCCATAATAACAGCACTTAATTCAGAGTAAATATAAAAATTTATTCAATCTAGTGCATGCCTATAATGCTGGCATGACTAAAAAATATTTTCCCATGCATTATGGGCATAAACAAAGAATAATACCATAATACCAACAAGCCCCTAATGTCAATGACCTAGCGCATTCACTTTCTATATTAGGTTCTTTCTTTCAGTACGTACCCAAAATTAATCAATGAAAATGCGTCTATATTCCTACTCATTAGGACCACCACGATGATTTCTACATCCATCATACATAAACTCCATAAAAAAGTAGCATTCCAGAAGCCATAAACCGTAATATCTTGCCTATACAACATCCATAAATAATCTCAAATTTAGAATAGATACCCAAAATATACATCTCAACATAGTGATCTAAAAAATAGACCCAAGCACTTATCAAAAGGGACAAATCATATGATGTACGAACAAAATTATCACCATCTCATGCACTACAAGATAATAACTCGTCTTGGAAGAAATTATTAGAATTTTTGAACAAAACCAATGAGCATCCTATACTAAAGAAAAAAAATGAATGAATATAGTGCCATACTTCTACATAATAGTACAATCAGAGAATGAAGTATAGAAACTGCTTTAAGAAATAAGTGATGATGATGCAGACAAACAAAATGCTGCTACAAGCAAACTGAAATTTAAAACTACACTAAATGTCAAGAACGCATTACAACAAACATTAAGATCTTTTGCCTTGCATCCATAGATTTGAACAATCAATATAGTAGTCTAACCGAACAAAATACATTGAAGACGATTCTTAAAGTACTATTACAATGAAACCGATAAAAGCAATAATATACAATAGCAATGAGTCACAAAACAAAGAAACGACGTATCCAAGCAAAAAGAAACTGAAAACGATCAATATAAATAATAATCAGCAAAGTATAACAGGCGCATCTTTGAATGGACATTTATGAAAACACGTCTCAATGCCGCGCATCACGTTACCCGCTGCCCGCGACCAATACAACAAAAAATCCGTCTCCATCAAGCAAAACCATATTGCAATGCAGTGTATGCCACACCACTTCTCTTCCACGCTGTAGATTCCGATGCCCTAAAACTCCCGCCAACAGAGAAGTCTATGCGAACGAAACACTACACTTAGCAAGCAAACTCACTTGCACATGCCACGCATCCCCCAGGACAATTTCCATGCCTTACAGCATTCACCGCCGAACAAATCTACACCCCGATCACGATCCTCCAAAAAGCGACGCAAATCATTCCGAATCGTCGAAAAGGCTGTCCATACTTAAAGACAGGCATCCTTTGATGAGAAACGCGGAAACTTAACCAAACGCTCACGAGACAAATTTCTACGGCTCGGTGGAAACATACACCTCAGATTACTTCCTCCAACAAGCGACGCGCATCACATCTACAATACCATCCATCTTTAACCACAGACATCAAACGAGGAGCAAAACGTACCTTAAGCAAGCACCCATGAAGGAAATTCTCACGCCTTAGAACACCCGTCGAAAGGCAAGCCCGTCGCCCATCCATAACGCAAAGTCACCCGCCTATAGCAGCGCTCTCCATCATCATGCAACTACCCCCATCATAAAAACTTCCGGCACGCCTAGCATGATCAAGCGAATCGGTCATTTCCACACGCGGCCGTTGATCCTTAGCCAAAGACACCAATCGATGAGCAACGCGCTCCTTAACCAAGCACCCATGAAGCAAATTGTAACGCCTTACAATACCCGTCGAAAGGCAAACCCATCGTCTATCCATAATACAAAGTTACCCATCTACAGCAGCGCCCTCCGTCAACACGCAACCACTCGCACCATGATAAACGTCCAGCACGCCTAACGTGATCAAGCAAATCGGTGATTTCCACACGCCTTATCCATCGACGCTCATCGAAGAGCAACGCGCACCTTAAGCAAGCACCCACGGAGCAAATTGGAACGCTTTAGAATACCCGTCGAAAGGCAAACCCATCGCCCATCCATAATGCAAAGTCATCCATCTACAGCAGCGCCCTCCGTCACCATGCAACCATTCGCGCCATAAAAACTACACCTCAAATTACATCTTCGAACAATCGACACGCATGACGTTTACTCGCCAATCCAATCGATGAGCAATGCGCTCCTTAAACAAGCACCCGCGAAGCAAATTCTCATGCATTAGAGCACCCGCTGACGAGCATCGTCCTTCGTCACCACGCAGCCACTCGCATCATAAAAAAAATGCAGCCCGCCTATCGTGACCCAGTAAATCGCTCGAACCAAACGCCTTCAATAAGTCACGCACTAAAGGATCTCAAGCCCTGCGAACAACCACCCAGAGCGCCATCTAGCTCGCACCTACACTAATCTGATACACCTATCCACATACCCTAGACACACACCCTCGCCGCAACCATCCATAACATCCACACCTATTCCGGACTCATACCTTCTTATACCAGGCACCTACCGACACCACCCTAATACACTCACCCACACACCCAAGACACACACCCACATCTCCGAGACACAAACCATTAGTTTCATTCCCGGCCGCTTCAAGCGCCATTAGTTCCAATTTCTGCCACTAGGTGGTGCGCAAAATCAATCTCAATTCGTATGAAAAAAGTGCTCCAGAACTGGTATTCTCTAGCTACTAACTCCTTGTCGTAAAATTGTTCACACTATGAGTTCGACAGCAGGTGCTGCTTTCTGTAACATTTCAAGGAGATAAACTGTATTCTCCCCACAGTCCAAGCCCTTCAACAGGAAGGTCTAATTTTTTTCCGCCTTAGGCGTGTTTGTGAAGTGGGCAGCCAGTGTTTTTGTTGTAATTGCAAGTTTATCAGCGGTCACTCTCGTAACTTCGAGATTATCAATCTTATGTTCGGTTGCCAATAGTCGAACCATATCCCTTCCACACTGCCCAAAAAATTAATCGGAGGAACTTTCTAAGTCATCTTATTATTTTTAATAGTAGGACCAACAGACACACTGGCTGGCTTCTTCTTCTTCTCCCAATTTTTTTATTTTA
The DNA here is from genome assembly GCA_963969285.1 of Odontomyia ornata. NCBI lineage: Eukaryota > Metazoa > Arthropoda > Insecta > Diptera > Stratiomyidae > Odontomyia > Odontomyia ornata. Next base: position 309,771,252 of record OZ017739.1, read on the forward strand.
ATAAAATTATCACTAGAAACACTTATATTACCTATGTTTCCTTGACACTCCATCTCGATGTCTATATCGTTATTCATCGCAGCAAGTACCGCATAATGATTTGCACTGTCGTTTGCTCCTCCTGCGCTCAGTATGGCATCAACATCATGGATTATTGACCGGTTCGTATCTTTATAATGTTGCTTTATTTGTTTGTTGTGCCTTTTGTGTGGTTACTTTTTGTTTCTTCGTTTGTCTTGCTTGTTCTCGCTTTTCCGAATGTATTTTGTGGCTTCATCACTTTTGTTTTGTTGGCGTTTTTTAATTGCCGGGATTTTTCCTCCAAATCTGTGATTCGGAGCTTCATCTCATCATTTTCTCCAGTAATTCTTGCGTTTTCTTTTATTACACTTTCCACTTCTTCACTTGGAATGCGCTCAAAGCTTTCTTGGGTGTTTTTTCGTTATATGATTTTTTCATTTGTAGCATTTGTAATGCCTGGCTCCGGGTCCCCGAGTGGTGGAAAGCGGTTGGATTCCTCCATGCCCCGGCGAAAAAAAAACGTTTCTTTTTTGTTAAGACTTCCTCGCAAGCAAAATCCAGACACTCGATAAATTGTTCGAATAATTCAACGACTTAAAAATTTTTTTTAAAAATTAACTTCGAATTGACGTTTTAAAAATTATTTTGATTTTTGAAAATTATTGACAGGAGCGATTAAAAACACGTCTATACGCAACGAATGCAAGACGTAGCATGTTTTATTGCTTAATCTGTAACTAATTCTTTCTTGTTATTCCACTTGCTAATTACCTCATTACACCCTGTCTTAGAGCTGATTTGAAGATTTTCGTTCCGTGACGGTCGGCATTTACATAAGACCGGTATTCATTATTGATTCCTTGAATATGTCAACATGACTAGAAGTAATTCCAGAGTCAAGCACTATGTTATGCAAAACAAGACAACTTTGCGACAAGCCCAGCCCTTTGGAGCATATGCTTTACTGCTACTATATCATTATCAAAAATCAGAATTGAAAAACAATGTACCTGTATATATTTTAATGGCTTAAAAACACTTCGCATGATGTGTGTGACAGAGCAATACCATATGTATGTATATATGACATTATAGCTCTTTTTTGGCAGTCTGTGACACAAGCTATAGAAGCTTAATTCACCAAAATTTGATACTTCATACGTAGGGCTGGGGAAAAATCGAACCGGTTGAATCGAAAACCGTCTTTTGGTTCGAAAAACCGTTTTTGGTTCGAAAAACCGGGTTTTCCCGGGGGTTTTCCTCTTTCAAATTCAAGCACTGAATAAAAAAACGGGGTATAAATGAATACTGAAAGCTGGAAACCGTTTTTCACCATCACTACCTCGGCAGCATTAATGACCGCAATCACTAGAGCAAAGAAAATTTCTATGTTTGATCGGTGCTTGGTATTAGTTGATTGTTTCGTTTCAATGCGGAGGGCTTCACTCGAAGGGCGAATTGAGGCTAGCACACGATACACAATAAATACAACATGTTTGGGGAATGAGCTGAAGGATGTTTCTTCCTACTAAATGAATGGCTTAGCTTAACAGTAAACTGTCGACTTGGATTTGAGTTAGTCTCTTATTTTTAACAAAAAGAATGAAATATATTTCAGTTCATTTTAATTTAAATAATTTTGTGAGTAAAAAATCGAAAAACCAATGGACATTAAAATATTTATTTATGTTTGATTCGAGTTTTTCTATTTAATAAATTCGCTAACAAAAAAAATCGAAAAACCGATTCTTCCTAAAACCGGGTTTTTGGCTGTAAAAAACCGCCCGATTAAACCGAAGGTGAAATAAACCGAAGAACCGGTATTTTTACCAATTACCTATTCGTATGCTTAAAATAAGTATCGAAATCAAATCTTTTGTAATGGTAAGTTAGCCAATGCTCGCCAAAGCCAAATAGGCACTTATAATACCACTGAAGAAGGTCTGTCAATAATATAATTTAGACAACTTCAAAAACAAACTTTCATATATATATATATATATTATGTTATTCGCGTCATTCCAAATTCTGTGCCTATGCTTCGAAATTTTTATGACATTTAACCTTTATCGTCGCATGTCCTTCACCATAATTTCCACTCAGACGCACAATCTTCCTCACTGTTAAGCTATTCTCTGTGAATGCTATTTGCGCTTAGCGTCGTGCTTAAAAAACTGCCGTTCTCAAGAGGACAATGTTAAATATGAAACGCATTTTCTTTCTTACAAAGTGCGTGTGGAACGTCGCTCAAAGGATATAAACACCCTAGTCGAGTTGTGCATTTTTATTCCCACTCTAAAAACTTCTGCGTAAGAAAATAGGAAGTACCGGGCCCGTTTATATGTGCAGACACTGAAAACTAAAACAAGAAAATAGGACTTGGAATGGGCATGATTCCTGAATACTGTTCGCGTACTATTATAACTCAACTAGACACACATGTATCAAGCGAATCATTTAGTCTTGGGGGAAATCAAAGGGAATAGCTAATTTAGATGATGAGCTGTTGTTGTAGTCCTATCTTCAACATTCTGTTCTATGTTTCGATGTCTGGTGGTGAAGAACGGTGACCTCGCTCCAAAAGTGGGTTAGTTGGACTGTCTATATGTTTTCGCTGAAAAGGCGGATTTAACGGTGTCGGATATAGTTTTGAAAATATTCAGGAGCTTTGGGTGTTTAATAACTTGCGTACATTATTACAACACACTATATTTGATCCACTCGACCGAGTTCCCATCAATAAATATATCTCTTCAGTCGAAATTCAGGTACTGACCTCATAAAAAATTTGTGTTTCCAAGATTTTTAACCGACTTCCAAAAGAGAGAAGGTTATCAGTTTGATCCACATACTTTTTAGGGTTTTTTAAAATAATTTTACAAAACCTTACTAAAATCGCGTCCTATCTGTCCATCTGTCTGTGCTTCTGTCCATCCGTCCGTAAGTCACAGCAGTTTTCCTCGGAAACTATTATAGCTAGAAACATCAAATTTTGTATGTAGGTGTAAAGTCGTGCTCTCTACAAAGTTCAACTACAAAAAATGTCTCCCCATATAGGGGAGTGACCCCCCGAAAAAATAATTTCATCAAAGGTAGCCAATATGGGTATTAATGAAAGGTCTTGATGTGAATTTGTCAAAACAGGTCTTAGTTTGGCAAAGCTTGCTTCGAGGGACGCACAGCGAGGGGAAATACAGGAAAAATTTGTGTCCCCCCCCTCGCGGTTGGACACCTGTGATCCGAAAAATCTGAAAAAAGTTATGGGTGGAAGTGTTTATGAGTACAACAACAACAAATACCTTAGAAGTCAAAATCCACTCAACTTTGTTAATAATAGTATGATCTTCGAATTTCACATTTTCCCCAATAAAATCGTATAGGTACCTTTAAACTGAACGAAATTCAATATTTAAGTAGTCCTACAAAAGGTCGATTTCGATTCCAATCAGGCTGTCCTTTGATAAAAATCGAATGATATACACGAAAGTTATAGCCATTAGAAATTTCTCCAATTACAACAATAATAACACATGATTTTGGTATTTTACGGACTCTTCATCGAATCAGTCACTGGAGTTTTGATTCGATCTTCTTGAAATTTTCAAATAAGGGCAATAACATTAATATTTTTAGGAGTTCATGATTTGAGTGATTTTTGTTGGCTTGCAACAAAATGGCATCAACAATGGACTTGCTTTGAAACGTGCATATCTCTGACATATTTCTTGACTTTATTCGTTGCTGGTGACTGCACTTCTGAGAAGTTGAGTACAAAACCCTTCTGACATGACTTTTGAACCATAGATAGAAGACTTGTGCTTTCAATACAGTATAAGACATACTTTCTGCCAGGTTTTGTTTGAAGGCCATGAAAATCAAATAATGATAAAAGACCTTTACCGTTAAAACAAGAAAATTTTCGATTTTCATCAGCACTGTCTTTTTAAGGACTCTGCAGAAATTAACAGTTCAATACGGTGGATGGACGTCAGGAAATTAAATTTTAATACATTTTGTACGAAATACACCTATCATCTCACGACCCTTCCAGGTTTGATGAAGGACACAGAATTTGTTAGTCATAGATGATAAAAAGGATCAGTATCTATAATTTTCTCAATAGACGGTACAGTTCAGTCAATCTCGTTTTCGGAAATAACGATGGAATTAATTCTAAATGCAGCTTAAATGTTATGAAAGGATGATTTAAGGCAATATCTTTGGAGAAAATTTAATGATTGCTTTTCTCCTTAGCAAACATCTTCCGGCTGATAATTAACTTACTATAAACATTCTTATCTCATAGATTACGTGAACTGAATACCTCATGCAGTAGTGATTGCTCGGCTTGTATTTTTGTAAACTATTTTAAAGGTTCGACTTTAGACTATCTGCAGTCAAAAACTGAGCGACATTAGTAAAAAACAAGTTGGATAAAAATAAACTTGAAAATGGACAATCAAAGAGAGTATTATCGGCATATTTTATTGTTCAACTTCCGGAATGGCAAAAATGCGGTACAAGCTCGTAAGAAATTGTGTGAAGTTTATGGTGGGGACTGCCTTACTTAACGCCAGTGTCAGCGTTGGTTTGATCGCTTTCGTTCCGGAAATTTTAATGTGCAAGATGCATCACATACTAGTCGTCCAACCACTACTGCTGACGACAAAATGAAGAGATAGCCAAGAAGCTCAAAATATCGAATTAAACTGTTTACTTACCCTTACAACAGCTTGGTTACGTAAATCAGCTGGATGTTTGGGTCCCTCACGAACTAAATCTACATCACCAAACGCATTAACATATGCGACTCTTTGCTGAATCGTAATCAAAACAACCTATTTCTAAAATGAATCAGAACAAGTGATGACAAATGGATTGCATACGAGAAAATAGTCCAAAAACGATGAGCCCCTACAATCGACATCTAAAGCAAATATTCCCCAAAAGAAGATCATGCTTTCTGTGTGGTGGGATTGCAAGGGTATAGTCTACTTTGAGACGCTTTTAAGCAACCAAACTATTGATTGGAATGTCTACTGTCGTCAACTATCGAAATTGAATGAAGAAATCAAGAAAAAAACGCCCTGAACTGGCCAATCGCAAGGGCGTGATGTTTCATTATGATAACGCCAGACCTCACACCTCATTGATAACCCGTCAAAAATTAATGGAGCTTAAATAGGAACTGATGCCACATCCACTCTGTAGCCCTGACTTAGCACCATCAGACTATTTTTTGCTTTGCTCCCTTCAAAACTATTTGAATGGTAAAACTTTCGATTCCAATCAGGCTGTTAAAAATGAGTGGGACCAGTTTTTCATTTATAAAAACGAAGGCTTCTTCGAACCTTGAATTTTTCAACTTATCGAAAGATGGCAAAAGGTAATCCAACAAAATGGTCAAAATATTGTCGCGTGTTATTGGTTCGCGGCCTATAATTTTAACGTTCCGGGGAAGTGAAAACGCAATGTCTTTTAATTTAAGTTAAAAGAGTTTATTTAATTAAATAAAATGCACAATAATCAGTTAACCCTTTCACTAATTTTAATTGTCACTATTAAAAAAATCTAACACTTGTCCATAAATTTACTATCGCAATTGTCTTCTAAATTACTTCACTATTACGAAACCTACGAAACACACTATCGCAGTTCTTATCGCGGTCGAATGAATGATCCCCCCCCATTCATTCAGCTCGCCTTTATATAGGGTCTCTACCTATTCACCCATTTCTCGTACATTAGCGAATGTTCTACCGAGAGGTACCTGGTAGGTTCGAGCAAATTAATGAATGGAGTGACGTCACTTGCAGATGTTGATCATGCTTGTTGGGTTCTCGTGGGTTCGAGTAAATTCATTTGTTGACGTTCTTAATGATGATGAAAACAATTGCGACAGTAGCTCGCAGAATTATTTGTACATGTAATTATTTGTACATGTAACAATATCATTGATTAATGTTTGTTGTTAATATTAATAAATCAACTTCGGAAAACATTTAAAAAAATATTAATTATATAATAACCCAATAAATGATGATTTCATACGCAAGATTAGAAAATTAATTCGTTACTTTCTAGATAATTTTGTACAGAATTTGCTCGGGGCAGAAGTAAGTGATTCTCATACTAAATACGAGCAGAACCCGCGTCCTGAAAATACGATTCTTTTCTTCGTATAACTAATCGTAACTCTGAAGGTGAACAGAAAAATACATTGTTTTCACTAAACTACGGCACATAAATTTCATGAAAGCTTTTACAAAGGCAATGGCTATAGAATAAATGTAAACAGGCGGTACGGTCAAGATGGACCTTTTTGTTACTTGCCGATGTAATTGCATAACAACGATGGATGTGTGAATTTCAATTGTTCAGGTTGCATATGAGAACTACACTTTTGATTTTATATGCGCTAAAAACAGAAAAGTGATGAAACAGTTACATAACCCAGTTGAAAACGGAGCCTAAACATATTTTTATGAAATTTCTGTGTTATCTGCAGTTGAAATTGTAGCTTTATAAAGGGTTTTCCAATAAGAGGTGTTATTTTGAATGGCACACTATTTCGGTAGATGTCGCTTTTAAAGCTGTCATTTTTTAACATTTGACAAGTAAAACCTACGCCATTAATTAAACTGGAACAATACATGCTTCAACAACGCACTGAAATTATTAAAATTCACTATAAAAATGGTGAAAATTTAGCAGAGACGGTTCGTAAAACTCGAAAGTTTTCGGGTCGCTGTGAAGCACCTTGTCGGACCGCAATACAGAAATTAGAGGAAAATTTTGAGCTGTTGGGACAACTTAGTGATGTAAAGAATAAAACCCGTGCACTCACTCAAGAACAGCCGAGAATATTGCTGCTGTAGCCGAAAGTGTTGAAGGAAACCCAGGTTTGTCCATTCCTCGTCGTTCTTTGGAATTAGGCATTCCACAAACGTCATTACACCGTATTTTGCATAAAAATTTGGGTTTTAAGGCTTAAAAAGTTCACTTAACACAAGAACTCAAGCCGGTCGATCATCAACAACGTCGTGTCCTTGCTGATTGGGTCCTTGAAATGCATAAAAATGATCCGGAATTCCATCGAAAAATCATCCCATATCCCATTTCCACCTCGGCGGCTTCGTCAACAAGCAAAATTGTCCCATCTGGGGCTCGGAAGAGAGTTATTGTTGAAAGGCCTCTCTATTCTCAACGTGTGACTGTTTGGTGCGGTTTATGTCCGGCGGAGACATTGGACCTTACTTTTTCGAAAATGAGGCTAGAGCAACAGTTACGGTGAATGGATTGCGCTATCGAGAGATGATTAGTGATTTTTTATGGCCGAAATTAGATGATATCTCCACACAAGCAACGAAACCATTGATCTTTTTTCGGAAAAAGTTTCCGGACCGTGTTGTTTCTCGAAGAGGATATCACAATTGGCCACCAAGATCTTGCAATTTAACACTTTGCAACTTCTTCTTTTGGAGCTACGTGGAAGAAAAGGTCTATGCCAACAGCCCAGCGTCAATTCAAGACCTCAAAGATGGAATTCGTGAGGCTATCGAGGACATAGGGCAGCCACTTTGCGATTTGGTTATGGAAAATTTCATGAAAAGGATATGGTCCTGTAAGCGTGCTCATGGTGGTCATTGGCCTGATGTTATTTTTTACTATTAGCGGCATAGTATCTTCTTCTTTATAATGAAATAAACATCCGATCATTTATATTAAAAAATGGCATTTTTCTTTTAATATCAAAATAATACCTCTTATTGGAAAACCCTGTATAATCGTAGGTACATATAAAAAACCTTGTCATTGATTCAGTTGCGCTAAATTAATTTGGCAGCCAGAACGTAAATTCACATCACCTCACAAATTATTCAAGATATGAGATCATACACAATTTTCAAAAGTGGGGAGCCTGCTAGAAAATGGAAAATTGCAGTGGCTTTCAGTGTGGATAGGGAGTTCAAATTACAGGCTATTGTTTTTAAGGCAACCAATGACTTGTTGTGTGCAATCTGGATAAAAGCGAAACCCTTCAAAATTTGGCTAATAAATGCACAGCGCCGACTGAAGAAAAGGATGAAGAAACCAAGGAAACATTCCATAATCATCGGGAAAGATTAGTCGGATCATTGCCTACAAATTACACAAAAATAATTCTGAGTGGTTTCAACGCCTACGGTGGTAATTAACTATCTCACCGAGGTATGACTGGAAGATATAGCGCCTCCATGATGAAACGAATAACAACGGCCAGCGTCTAATTCACTTTACATGTAGCAGGAATCTAATCATATGTTCAACTTGCTTCCCTCATCGACACAAAACTAAAATGACCTGGGTATCACCGGAAGACATCACAAAAAACCAGATCGCCCGTGTTCAGATCCAACATCGCTGGGTCTGGAGCATAGTTAAGGTCTGCAAATATCGAGGAGCCAATTGTAACTCGGATTATGACTTGATCAAATTAACTTATTGGTGTTGTATGTCAAAGGCGTATTCGGCGACGAACAGCCCTCTACAGAACTTTGAAACGCGTCTGTGGCGAAAATTTTCACGGAGCTGGTTTCCATCCTGTCAGACACACCACTGATAGCGATGGAAGTGAAATCAGCAATTAAGACCATAGCATCACAGACGATCGAACATCAGGCCCAGCGTAAAAGATATGATTGGCTCGATAATGAGCACCAGAATGCGTTAGACAAAAAGAAACAGGCTACAAAAGAATATATTTGTAGGTAAGAAAGTTAGGACAAAGAAAGAACATAACAAAAAACTCAGATAAGTAGCGAATAAGATACTTAGAACTAAGAAAAGAAAATACTGTGACGAACAATTAGAGAAGTATTGATGTAAGTTCAGCGAGCAACAAAACAACACTAGTATACGAAGTAGTGACAAACCTGAAACGTGGTTACCAGCTCAAAAACCACGCTCTGCCGTGATGAAATTGGCATGAAAACAGGATTAAGGAACCACGGGTATCATATCTCAAGAACTTCTTTCATCCTTCATATAGCTCCAGGATATTGGAGCTTAAAGATATTCCCGAAGACGTTCCCTTGGTCTCACCTTCCGTGGATGAAGTTTGTTCCACCATCAAAGGCCAAAAGAATTATAAATAGCCGGGCATTGATGAGATTCCAGCAGCCGTTCATACAGTCATCCAGCAAATTTGGCAACTAAAAATATACCAAATGAGAGAATGATATTCCCTATCTACGAAAAAGGTGACAAACTACAGTGCGAAAACTATAGAGCCATATTTTTAAAGGCCTTGGAAATAAAATCAGATCATACGCTAAAGGTATTATTGGGGAGTGTCAAGGTAGCTTTTCAGCAGGTACTTCGATAATAGACCAATTGTTCACTCTCAAGCACGTGCACGAAAAATGCTGGGAGTTCAACATGAACGTAAACCAAATATTCACTGACTTTAAGCAAGCATACGACAGTATTGATCGCAGCTTACTGTACCAAATAATACTTTGCTTTGGTATCCCAGCCATATTAGTCCATCTTACCAAAATGACAATCACATCACCAACTCATTGATGCTTTTGACACAAATATTGAATTAATGCAAGGAGATGACCTGACCCCGTTGCTATTCAATTTGGCTCTGAAATATGTCATAAGAAAGCTACCTATCGATACAAGAGGTACATTACTAAACAAGTTATTCCAAGTGGTAGCCTATGCAAACGACATCAATTTTAGTCATGGTTATTAACAACCGCTAAAGAACTTTTCCTAAAACTCTACAGCGAAGCAAAACTAGTAGGGCTACAAATCAATGAAAATAAAACAAAGCTCATGACACTGCCGAGGAAGATATTTCAAATGCCTGAAATATCACACTTGGCGAATGCAATATCAAAAATATCGGCATATTTGGGTATTTTGGTGCCAAAATAACGAGAATCGGTAACGAAAGAGACGAAATATGCCAAAGAATACACCTGGCAAATAAAATATTTTATTCAGTTTTGACGACCGTGAAGACCAGCTGCATACACAGGAAAACAAAGCTTGAAGTATACAAATCTGTGATAAGACCTGTGTTATGCTATAGGTGTGAAACATAGACTCCAACTCAAGCATCTGCAAAGAATGCCTTTGAAAGGTAGGCCCTGAGATGACAAATGGTGAATTCGATATAACCACGAGCTGTATGGAATTTTTGACGAGCTGGAGGTCTCAACAATTGTAAGACTGCGGAAGCTTTAATGGGCTTGTCACATAAATCGTACGGGCGAACATTGGATACACAAAAAGGTATTCGTTGGGAGAACTGAAGGCCAGAGACCAGTGGTGAAACCAAGGAAATGCCTTCTGACTTTGTCAACAAAGACTGTTCAAGGTCAATGTACCGAAACAGTTGGTGGAGCTTACTGCAGGAAGCGAAGGAATGAGAGGGGTTGCAGTGCTACGAAAGAGAAGAATATTTTTCCATATACGGGTACAATTGTAATGTGAAATGTTGGATAAAGTTTATTATGATTGTTATTAAAAACTATACGTACAAATCAAGAGCTGGAAGATTTTCGAAACATTCACAGCAACTGATCATCAATCCCTAGAATTTTATATCCTCTTAAAAGCTACGGATGAAATAGTATCTCAGCTCAATTAGAAAAGATGCGACATAACTAAAATTTATGACGAAAAATTTACGAAAACTTTACATGGAGGTCAGCGTGAGTTTTTGGAAGCAATGTAGGAACCATATTCTCGAGAGCGCAGAAGAACTAGTCGAAAAGATCATGAAACTTATTGAAAGAACTTGGAAAAATACATACGAGGGTAGTTCAAAAGAACTCGACCTGACTTATGAATATAGGTAGTTTAAAAAAAACAATTACTGCAATTGACAATACCACCTTTCAACAGCTTGATGCGAAAAATTCATAACTGTACATTTATTATCATTTTTTTACAGACATCCAAAGAAAACGCTCTGGTTTGATGTGTTGCTATCCGGTGATACCCAGGTCACTTTATGCTGAGTGCCAGAATGAAGAGGCGCCAGAATGAATCAGGCGCACAAAGAATACGTAGGTAGGAAAAGAGAACACTATGAAAATCTCAGAAGAGTAGCGAATAAGATAATTAGGATTAAGAAAAGAAAATACTCTGAAGACCAATTGAGAAGTATAGATGTAAGTTTAGCGAGCAACAACACATGACAAGCATAAAAAGTAGTGAAAAGCCTGAAGCGTGGTTATCAGCCCAAAGCCACGCTCTGTCGTGATAACATCGGCAATACAATTGCTGACGAAACCAAGATTAAGGAAATATGGGCTACATATATCAAGGACCTCCTTAATCTTCCGCCCAGCTCCAGAGCATCGAAGCCTTTCGATGTCTACGGAGAGCTCCCATTGGCCTCACCAGCTCTGGATGAAGTTTGCTCTATCATCAAAGCCCAAAACAATAATAAAGCGCCGGCCATCAATGAGATTCCAGTGGAGTTCATCAAATGTGGTGGCAGTAGTGTTCATCAAGCTATTCACAAAGCCATCCAGCACATTTGGCAACAAGAACATATGCCAAAAAAATGGAGCCAATCAATTATATTCCCTATCCAGAAAAAAGGTGACAAGCTACAGTGCGAAAATTATAGAGGCATATCACTACTTTGTATGGCGTACAAAATATTTTCAAAGATATTAGAAAATAAAATCGGATCATACGCCAACAGTATTATTGGGTAGCTCAAGGTGGTTTTAGAGCAGGTAGATTGACAATAAACCAATTGCTCACAGTCAAGCAGGTACTTGAGAAATGCTGGGAGTTCAACATAGACGTACCCTAAATTTTCGTTGACTTTAAGTAAGCATACGACAGTACTGATCGTAACGTACTGTACCAAATAATGTTTCGCTATGGCATTCCAGCCAAATGAATCCGTCTTACCAAAATGACAATGACGTTGACGACCTCCCAAGTCCGGATCAATAACCAACTCAACATTGCCTTTGACACAAATATCGGCCTAAAGCAGGGAGATTGCCTGGAGCCATTGCTATTTAATTTGGCTCTGGAGTACGTCATAAGGAAGCTACCTGTCGATACGTGAGGAACATTCCTATTCAATTCGAGCCAAGTAGTAGCCCATGTGGACGACATCAACATTTTGTCACGGTCATTAACAACTAACTCTGCCAGAAACTCGACAGCAAAGCAAAACTATCAGGGCTACAAATCAATGAAAATAAAACAAAGCTCATGACGCAGTCGAGGAAAAATACCTCAAACTCACAAAATATCACACTTGGAGAATATAGTACGGAAAATGTTAGCAAATTTGTGTATTTGGGCGAAAAAATAACTAAAACGGGCAATGAAAGAGACGAAGTACGCCGAAAAATACAGCTCGCAAATCAAATATTTTATTCAGTTTTCACGATCTTGAAGACCAGCTGCATACACAGGAGAAAAAAGCTCCAAGTATACAAATCTGTGATAAGACCTGTGTTCTTTTATGGGTGTGAAACATGGATCCTAACCCAAGCATCCGCAAATATATATTGAACGCCTTTGAGCGACGGGTCCTGAGACAAATAATCGGAGCGAAGGTAGAGGGGGATCAATGGGGAATTCGATACAACGAAAAAGAAAGTGTTGTTTTATCACGACAACACACTAGTCCACACGTGCGCCTTGTGATGGCTAAAATCAATGATTTGAAATTCGAATTGCTTTCTCACGCATCCTACTCCCCAGATCTGGCTCGATAGGATTATTTTCTTTTTCCGAGTTTGAAAAAATGATTCGGCGGCAAAAGATTTACCAACAATGAAGAGGTAGATTCAGCGGCTAGTAGCTATTTGAGGAGCTTGATGGTGCCTACTATAAAGCGGGTATCGAAGCAATGGAACATCGTTGGGAAAAGTGTATCGAGCTGAAAGGAGAATATGTTGAAAAATAAAAAACATTTTCGCAATTTTTTTACTGTTTTTGGGACCACCCTCGTATCATTGAAGGGAGCACTTAAACGGGCAAGGAAACCTGCATATTGGTGGAATGATTAATTTGCCGAACTGTACCTTTAGAAAAGACGTTACCCTCAATGAGCATGGAAGAAGAAGCACAGAGCTTATAGGTATTTATGATGCAACTAGAAGAGGGACTGCAGGAGAGAGGCCAGTTACCAAAATATTGGGTCCGATATGTGGGCGATGTGTTTGCGTATGTGAAAAAAGTGACATAGAAAAGGTGCTTGCTAACCTGAATCGAGCCCACAAGAATATAGTATTCACGATGGCGGAAGAGAAAGACGGTAAACTATCGTTCTTAGATGCAGTAGTAAGGAGAACTCAAACAAATATAGCTTTCAAAGTATGCCGGAAAGCAACTCACACACAGAAAACGATTTCAAACACATCGAACCATTCGCAGCAAATCCGAACAGAACCATGATCCACAGGATGCTCGATTTTCCGCTAAGCAAGGAAGCTAAGGAAAAGGAGTTAGACTAAACGGCTTCAAAGTTTTAGCAATTATGAGAATGGCACCGAAGATCCAGATAACTAGACAGCGGCAGGGGCGAACAACATTATCAAATGCGAATACCGAAAGAACGTACTGGAAGGCTTTAACTTATCATGAATGGATCAGCAATCAGATCAAAAGGTGAATCAATCACCTCGATTCTGTGCAGTTAATCGAATCAAGCAGCAAGAATCAATTCAAAAACATTCTCGGATCAACGAAGGACAAATGCGAGTCCCACGAAAAATCTGATATCTATCGCATCGAATGCCCCACTTGTGAAGAAATGTAAATAGGTCAAACGAGGAGACTCAACGGCACGTGAATCAAGGAGCATCTAGGCGAAGCAGCAGTAGCGAGGAAGAAGGAAAGAACTTCAAATTTCAAGTCGGTGTAAGCGGAACATATTATCACGAATGGACACGAGATAACAATGGAGGACGCAACAGTCATCATGACATACGTGAATTGGATGTGATGCAAAGCCTGGCAATCGCCCGGGAAAGGAAAAAGTTGATGAATCAGGATAACGAAAACTGCAGATAATGGCTATTCAAATTAATTAAATAATATCTTTTCTGAATTTTGTAAAAATAATATTTTTGTAATTACCCTTTCGTAAATTACCTTTCTTACCTTTTATTAGCTTAAGCAAATTTCTTTAATTACCTTTTATTGCCAGAAAATGATCTAAAGTGAATTTCCTTAAACACAGTTAGTATATAAGCAGGAATGTAAGTCAAAATAAATTAATCGCTGAAGAAGACCGAACGATTACGGTCGAAAATCGATTTCGAGAACAATAAAACACATAAAATTAAACGGAAGCTTTTTATTTCTACTTTCACTTCCGTATCCTCCGTATTCCAAAAAGAATCAGCGCAACCATATTTATAAAAAGGCACAGAAAGCATCTTTTGGCCACGTACTTTTTATGGTATCCAATTTACCCACGCCATCTCTTCAGACGGAATTTTCAAACGGGACTTAGTAGGAGCTTAAATGTGTAAGAGAGTAAGGGTATATATCTTTTACTCGTCATGCTACTTCACGGACAAACTACCAGTTGGAGTTATCCTTCTTCTTCGATGCACTACAGACCCTGTCTGGCCTTAGCTTTTTTCAAAAAGCACCTCCAACTGTCTCGGTCCAATGAGCATTTCCTCCAATTTCAAGATCTGAGCAGCGATAAACTGTCTTAGTCGACCGAGTCAGACCAGCGTTTCCTCGGTTACCCCACTGGTTTCCGCCCTTCAGTTCTCGCAACAAATACCTTTCTTGTTGCCAGCCCATTCCACCTTCCGTTGAGACCTCCGACTCGTTAAAAATTTCATACAGCCCATGGTACCAAATGTGCCATTAGTCTCCATCTATCTTCGCTCCAATCATTCACCTCAGGATCCGTCTTTAAGTTACTCTACGTGGCCTGTAATTCGAGTTGCCCTACGCGGCCTGCAAGTTCGTAAATAAGTAGCATAGTCGACTCAACTAGTAACCACACTCCATCAACCCTCCGGAAAAATCTGAACACAAGCCGAACAGCGAGCCATAAATCTTCGGTAGCAGGTAGGTAGGTTAAATGCTGACGTGAGGATTGGTGCGAATATAAACATATGCTTCGACGAGAGATTTCAGGATTACCATATCTCAAAAAATCAGTAACTTTGCAGAAAACAAATTCGTTCCATACAATCTTTTAGTTTTTTTTGGGATCTGGCAGCACTCCCATGTTCTGAAATGCGTAAAAGAACACGTGCGTCGGCAATTTTATTTGCATTTTGCTTTGTTTTTTGAGCGCGCCAAACATAGGATCAGCTGTCATGCCCCGGATCAGCTGACGTGCCCCTGGGAAAATTCAAAAAGTGTGCAACACAGGGTAAATGAAAGGTGTGGGTACTAGTTGAGTATACTATGATAAGAAGTAAGCAATTTTGTTGACGCTTTCATATCGACAGATTTGCCTCAAAAAAATGCGGTCATTTTCGTCTTTTCGCTGATGCTATTGCATCTGCGGCCACCGTGATACACCTCCTCTATCATTTATCTAGCCCAAAAAGCTGGAATTTGAATTCAATCCACTGTTTTCTCGATACATGCTTGCCGCCACTCCTATAAAGACATTTTAATTAATTTAAAGCTTTTCTGTTGTCTATTTATAAATTTATTTTACAATATCCATCACAGGCTAATAATTATACGATCATTTGACACCTCCTAGAAAGATTGTCACCTGACGGCGTACGGTCTCCTTGGTGACAGCTCCATTTACACGCAGCTCTACCGCTTTTGGGTCAAAGTCAAAGTTGAAGTCGAAAACGACAACGCTTACTACGCCTTAATTTTTTCTGACTGAACTCTGGATATTCCTGCTTCATCATATATCATATGAAGCTTGAAACTTTTAGAATCCCTACCAGTTTTGATGCTTTTTTATTTAAAAATAATTACGTTAGAGTCCAACAAGCTAGTGTTATAAATAGTATCTTTCTAAATCCATTCACTTTGGTAGAATATTGCTATGGCTGCGTTAACCCTTTCACGCATATGGGACACATTTGTCCCCTGTATTATTTTCAATTTTATGCTGAGCTCATTCAATCAAATCAATTTGGAAGTTGTTTTTCACAAACTCAATAGAACGTTCTAATATATGCACATTGGCAGCACCAAAAAGAAACTGATTAGATAAAAAAAAGTTTTGGCGCGCATCTGCCAGTTTTTAGTTGACTATACGTTTGTTCAATATTCTGATTTTTAAAATAATTGTCGAGTTTTATGTGGAGAAGTGTTTAGTGAATATATTCTTTGGTAAGTTTTCTGTATGTTGTTTGTATCTTTCGAAAGTCTTAGCAACCAAATATGATAATTCTTGTGAATAATTGTAAAGGGACGCGGCTGTCTCAGTATACACGAACGGAGTGTTTTGATGATACTTCGTAGCTTGGGTTAATACCAGTTTTTGTGATGTTTTCTGTGTTTAAATAAGTACTTTTTCTGAAATATAGTTCGAAATTTGATTAATTTGTTTCACAATATGTCAACAAGAAGAAACAGAGAGTTTGCATTAACGGATAGTGAAACTTTCGAGTTTTTAGTGGTTGACAACAGTGATGACGAGGATGGATTAAAATTAGACGAGGAAGATTAGCAGGTTTTGGAACAAAACATGAATGGAGGTGTCTCCACTGTTGTAATTGAACCCAGTTTTTCACCGAATGTTAACGAAAATCTAGAGATCGGAACACAAAGACAGGAAGAAATCAAGGAGACAAATCTTAAAAATTTAACATTGTCGTCCAATTGGGAGAAAAACTCCTACATTCCGCTTCCTGTCCTTGATCAAGAAGGATACAACCACGGCGAATTAAATATTTTATTACCTCATTTTTCACCCCAATAAAAATTTTCAATGCAGTGACAAATTTTGATGAGCTAGTTGACAATATTATTGTTCCTGAATCAGAACGATATGCATATCAAAATAGAAGACGTTTCGCTCTCACTAGCGCAGAGGTGGAGGCTTGCTTAGAGATGAAATATGTAATATCATATCTTGCCTACGTTCCGCAGCTATTGGTCCACAGATCCTGATATGGGAGCTGCTTACATCGCAAACATAATGACACTCAATCGGTTTGAGAGGATAATAAGAAATTTACACTTCAGCAATAATAATGATGAACCATCTAAAACTCAACCTTTTCATGATAAAGCGTACAAGATTCTTCCAGTTTTAGACCACTTTAATGAGAGCTTTCAAAACGCCATGAAAAACACGAAATTTCATGCGATTGATGAACGCATGGCTAAATTTGAAGGTCACAATATAATGAAACAGTAGGCAAAAAATGAAAAACCCGTCAAGTGGGGATTTAAAATGTGGTGTCGAGCTGACTCAGCCACTGGTTATTTATTTGAATTTGACTTATAAACTGGTAGAAAACAAGGTAGTGCTGAAAATGGATTAGGAGTGTCTGTAGTTTTACAATTATCAAACAGTTTACAAGGTCTAGGTTGCAAGCTTTACTTCGATAACTTTTTCAACTCTCCGAAACTACAACATAAATTGGCCAGTATGAACATAACATAAGAGCTTGTGGAACAGTTTGTCCCAAAAGAAAGAATACACCCAAAAACGCTTGCCGCTAGTTCTCAAGGAATTAAATGGATGGACAATAAAGCTGTTTTTATGTTGAAAAACTTCTTGTCCCTAATACATACTGCTACCATGAAGAGGAGGCTGCAAGGAAGTGCCGAGAAAATCAATGTCACATGTCCTGAAGCCATTGTAAAATATAATTTTTTTTGTGATAGGGAGGTGGATGCCATTTGTGCACAGAGTGTGGGACTCCCATGCTTGCAAGAATGCGACTAGACTACCCACCAAATACCTCCCCTGTCAACCTGAGAACCCAGCCTGGAACCGTTTGACACATTACTTCGGGCCAGGTCTCGTTTTGTTACGCCGTGAGGCACCTTCAAGCTGGTGGATCCCTTTCCTAGCAGGAGGGGAGAGGGGAAGAGGAGCTGCCAGAAAAGCAATCTCTCAGCCCCAGCGCCCCCGGCTGCTGTGAGTCCCTTTTATATTTTCGGACTTCCCGAGCATAATGTATCACCTAGTTCCATTTGTCAACTGATTCGAGCATCAACGCGACTATATTATCCGGGATGAGCTCTCCCGTCTCCCTGTAGAGTTCTCTCCACAGCCTGACCCACTCTGTACACGCGAAAAATGTGTGGTATGCATTGTCCTCCTCTTGTGGGCAAAACCGACAATCGGGGGACCGTGACTTATCAATCTTGTGCAGGTAAGAATAAAGTCTCACCATGCCTTCGATTTAGTCACGTTCTCACATCCCGGATGAGGCGCGCAGTCCACCTTCCCTTCGTGCAATTCACCCAAGACTGCCAATTGTTGAGGGAGCGCTGTCTCTCCTCGCGGACAACCGTCTCCCTCGCATCCTCGTTTCGGCGCAGGTAAATAGCGTGGAGCTCTCTAGCAAGAAGGCCGACAGGTATCACGCCTGCAATCACTCTCACCGCCGAATCAGAGACTGTCGGATGTGAAGATTTACTCCTCAGTGCTCCTCTTCTCTGTACGTGTGACACACGTTTTCGGTATACCTCCTTGCTGAGAGCGTCACCGCAGACTTCTGCTCCATACAGTAGCACTTACCCTACAGAACTCATCAAGAGGCGTCTTCTTGATGGGCTGGGTCCCCCTGCGTTGGTCATAAGTCAACTCAGAGCCGATATTCTCGAAACAGCCTTCTCAGACGTTGCCCTGATTTGCTCAGAGAAACTCATTTTCGAGTCGATCAGTAGCCCCAGGTACTTCATCGATGGCTTCCATTCGATTCGCATATCTCCAATACTGATCATCCTTACTCTAGGGATTCCCTTTGATGTCAAAATGACCATTTTGGTTTTCTCCAGTGCTAAACTGAGCCCGCGAGCAGTCATCCAGTCCTTTACTCGGCGCATTAGCCTACCTAGCCTAAGTTGTGCCTGTTCGACGGTGCATCCAGTGACCAGAGCCACAACATCATCCGCATAGCCGACCAAGCCCGACTCATCTGGCATCTCAAGTCTCAGTAGCTCGTCATAAGATACGTTCCACTGGTCTGGACCAAGAATAGATCCCTGGGCAACACCCGATGTAATTTCAATCCTTCTTTGGCCCTGTATCGTGTCGTAGAGCAGGCTTCGGTCCTTTAGATAGTTTCTCAAAAGCCGCATTAGATATTCTGGAACTTGAAAAGAGTTTTCTGGCGTATCCAGAAAATCCAACCATCTAGCGAAGTTGAAGGCGTTCCTGACGTCGAGTGTCATCAACAGGACGATCCGTCGCTTGGTGTGAGTATAGGCCTCTGCATTTTGGACCGCGCTGACCACCTCTGCAATCGCATCAATGGTAGAACGTCCTGCTCTAAAGCCGTACTGCCGAGGAGATAGGTCCCCAGCAGCACGAATCGCGTCAGTGAGTCTTCCCTTGATGAGTTTCTCTAGCACTTTCCCGGCCGTGTCTAGCATGCATAATGGGCGGTATGCGGACGGCGATTTGGGATTTCTCTTCCCCTTGCTGATCAGCACGAGTCCCGCTACCTTCCATCCTACCGGAGAAACCCCGTCCCGAAGGCAAGCGTTGAATGTGCTGAGCAGCAAGTCAGGACAATGGTGATAGACGAGCCGCAACACCTCAGCTGGAACACCATCTGGACCTGGAGCCTTCCTCGGTTTTAGCGAAATAACTGCTTCCTCCAGTTCCGGCTTTGTGAAGAGTGGGCACCAACTGCTGTTACAACATGAGCAGCGCCAACATGGACGGGATGGGCGGGGAAGAGTCCCCGTACTATCACGTTCATCTTTTCCACGTCATGTATACAAAGCTTCCGTAGAACCCCAAGCTTCTGCATAACTAGCTTGTAGCCAAGGCCCCACGGATCCTTGTTCACATTGTCAACTAAATCTTGCCAGCAGCGAGCCTTGCTGTTGTTGATCAATTTATTATATTTTGCCACCCGTTTGCATGCCTCGTCACAGGTCCGCGTCCGTTGAGGCCCACATCGAACACTGGGGGCTTGCCGTGCCGGGGGTTTCAACGGAGCATAGAAGCGCAGCAAGTAGTCGTAATGATGTCCATAGTAGAGTTCACCACGTCTTGAGCTGCCAGGTCTTCCGTCCCCTCCGGATCTCCCTGCAGTGGTGCACTGCTGTGAGAACCTTGACGAAACTTTCGGCGTCCATCCTTCCTAAGTTCCATCCAGTTGTAGAAAGCCGAAAGCATGGACGTCGGGAGGCAACATCGCTTATCTCAAGCAGAATGCACTGATGATCACTGGCTGAGTAGTCCTCTAATACTCTCCAGTTGTGTATCCTCCACGCTGAGGACTCCGAGGTGAATGTCACGTCCAGCATGGTTCCTTCACAGCCAATACGGCGTAAGGTCGGCATGTTGCCGGTGTTTAGTATGACGAGAGCTGTCCTGGCTGCCATTTCCAGGATTCGTTTTCCCCGCGGATCTGTTTGAGGCATGCCCCATTCGATTGCTCTCGCGCTGAAGTCTCCCCTAACGAGCACGTTGCCGTCTGTATTCGAGACAGCGCTCTCCAGAGCATTAAGCTTGTGTTTGGGGTTAGGAGAAGGTGACATGAGAGGCTCATGAGACGTTCCGTGTCAAGGCTAGTAAAGTAGACCATGTAGAAGCATCTGATCAACCTACTGAGTGCTTAGAACATTCTCTTGACTTTATTTTCTAATTTTTTTGCCTTTTATACAGAAAAAGTGCTTACAATTCAAATCCGCTTATTTCCTAAGAAGTTAAAGAAATTTTCATTTTCAAATACATCGTATCACATTTCATTCAAACGGTGATAAAATATTTATATGATGGTGTGCACATGTGCAAGAATACTACGTCAGGGATTTTTCTTTCCCATGCGCGATCGTGAAATTTGTGTCCATGTAAACAAATTTAAGTAAAGCAATGTGATACGATACATGTCACATGAAAATTCCATGATAGAAAAAGTGATGAAATGTAAGAATGCATGTGATGTATTTAATACAATGTATGAATGAGTTTAGAGAAACAATTTTGTATGAATGTTGAATTTAAGAATTTTTGAAATGTGATATATTTGTACGAATGATTTTACATAAACAATTTTGTTTGAATGTTGACTTCAAGAATTTTAGAAATGTGATATATTTGTACGAATGATTATAGATAAACAATTTTGTATGAATGTTGACTTCAATTTTTAAAATGTAATAATTTGAAACTATATGAAGACAAAATATTGTATGAATGTGAAATATTAGATTTTAAGAAATGTTGAGCTGTGTGAATTTAATTGCATCGGCGCATGATGAATGTGGGAATGTTGAACACTTGGCTTGGAAAGATGATATCGATTCATTCGACGTTAGGTACACACTAAAGAAAGTGGTCCCTGAGCGCTAAATCCACATAAAACCATCCCCACGTCCACAGTTCTCAGCCTGGAAATCACTATTTCGAACCCAGATGGCGGCAGTACCAGTTTGGTCAGGATATCATGATGCTAACCTTTTTTTTGAAAAGAATACAGTGTGCCTCTTTCGTACACTCTTTTCTTTTATGTCCCATTTCACCGCATTTGTAACATAGAGAACTCTTATCGGGTCCTTTGCATACTTGTGTGGTGTGACGATAGCCAAGGCATTTGAAACATTGAAGAGGCGTGGCTCTTCACCGTACCCTACAGACAACGCACCCTATTTGTACTTTTCCCTTGTTCAGGAACTGTTCGACGTCCTTTTCGGTCAAGTCGACTCTGGCCATGCGTTGTCCCCTATTGTTTTCTGATGTCAGTCTCGCTTTGATCCATCACGCAATCAATGTCTCTTATTTCGATTATTGCCATCGGCTCAAGCGAGGCTATATTTGCGGTTTTGCCGAGGACTTTCTTTACTGCGTCGCAGAATGCTTCCTTATTGCCGGCCTCTGCTCCAAATTTGACCAGTATGTGGCCCAACCGCGTTGGTTGTACTGCTTTAATATTTGTGTTGTTGTCTTCAGGCCTTACGTTTCCCCTGATATCCCGCAGCACAGTCGGCCATCTTGGGGTTTTACGAGTAGTGTCTGCTACCGGGGTCTTCGTCGGGGCTTCTGTTTCTCCTGTTTTGCATCAGGTCCTTTTTCTTGTTCGGTGTCCGTGCGAACTTTACGTTCTGGCACTTTTTAAAGAAGTTTCTTTGCAGCTTTCTTCGCTTCTTTTGTAAGCACTGTCTGGAACCCGTGATCTGGTGCCCAACGCCCATCAAATGCCTCTTCCTTCCTTCTTTTATCCCGATCTCCTTCGATTGGGCTAGGCGCCATTCTTTTATTGATTTTTAATGGTGGAGCTATTTGCATGTGGCCTTTATATTTCGCCCCCAGAGCCTTTAGCCAGCTCCTCTGATAATACCCTATGCGATCTAGGACTTCCTCTAGTTCAAGGACCCCAACCTTTACTGCTTTGCTGATTTTTGGGGAGTCGCATGCTGATTGTATTCTTTTAAGAACATCTCCCGCTTTTTGGAATCGCCTTTCTTCTTCCTGTCGCTGGGCGGCAATTGTACTTTGCAACCATCCTTGGGAGAGGTTATCGCATTCCGTTTCCAAATGCGGTACTTCCACCACATTTTCGACGTTGGCGATGCAATCACACAACATCGCTTTATTTGCCTGGACACTCGTTTCTTTTCCTGCCGTGATCTCCTCGTTGGCTTCAGGGTGATTCTTTATTATCTCGGGATGCACGACCCTTGCATCGGTCGCTTCAGTAATGATCACAGCAGTGATCATCGAATTCTCAACGTTCTATACATTGTCTTCCACCGCTCGAACACCTGAAGTGTCCTGCAGGGTTTCCCGCTTTTCATTTATAGGACGCTCTGGCGTTCGCATCATTTTTTTCTGTGCCCGAACGCCGCAGGAATCTCAGTCTGGACCAGACTGTCTGCTATTCTCCGTTTTTCGTCCGTCTTCACAGTCATTGTATTCATCGTTATCGTTAGTACCACTCTCGATGTACTGTTAACATCGTGGCTGCAACCGCTGGTTGCGCTGTCGTTGTTATTTTTCATTATTTGGGGTTTTTTCAATCTTTTTAAAATGTTTTTGGTTGCTGCAGTTTTACTGGGGTCCCCCTCGGACCCGCTATCTCCGTTCGTGTGTGTAGTCACCTTTTAAGTTCCATGGTTATCTTTGCAAAGCAAGGAGGCCATGCGAGGGTTGTTTTTGGTGGTAGGGAGGTGAAGGCATTTACGCCCGCCGAGTCTGGCAGTGTGGGACTCCCATGGAGGATTTTAGGACCGCCCGAGCATAATGTGCCACCTGGTTCAATTTGTCAACCGATTCAAGCATCACCGCAACTATGTTATCCGGGGAGAGCTCTCCCGTCTCCCTGTAGAGTTCCCTTCGCAGCCTGAACCATTTTGTACACGCATAAAATGTGTGACAGGCATTGTCCTCCTCTCCTGGCCAAAACCGACAATCGGGAGACCGTGACTTACCGATCTTGTACACGTAAGACTGAAAACACCCGTGCCCGCTCAAAAGCTTGGTCAGATAGAAGTCAGTCTCACCATGCCTTCGATTTAGCCACGGTCTCACATCCGGGATGAGGCACGCAGTCCACCTTCCCTTCGTGCAATTCACCCAAGACTGCTGCCAATCGTTGAGTGAGCGCTGTCTCTCCTCGCGGACAACTATCTCGCTCGCATCCTCGTTTCGGCGCAGGTAAATAGCGCGGCGCTCTCTAGCAAGGAGGGCGACAGGTATTACGCCTGCAATCACTCTCACCGCCGAGTCGGAGACTGTTGGATACGAAGATGCAATTCTCAGTGCTCCTCTTCTCTGTACCTGTGCCGATCGTTTTCGGTATACCTCCTTGCTGAGAGCGTCGCCCCATACCTCTGCTCCATACAGTAGCACTGACCCTACAGCACTCATCAAGAGGCGTCTTCTTGATGGGCTGGGTTCCCCTACGTTGGCCATAAGTCGACTCAGGGCCGATATTCCCGAAGCAGCCTTCTCAGCCGTTGCCTTGATTTGCTCAGAGAAACTCATCTTCGAGTCGATCAGTAGCCCCAGGTACTTCACCGCTGGCTTCGATTCGATTTGTGTATCTCCAATACTCATCATCCTTACTCTAGGGATTCTCTTTTTTGTCAAGATGACCACTTTGGTTTTCTCCAGTGCTAAACTGAGCCCGCGAGCAGTCATCCAGTCCCTCACTTGGTGCGTTAGCATACCTAGCCTAAGTTGCGCTTGTTCAACGGTGCGTCCGGCGACCAAAGCCACAACATCATCCGCATAGCCGACCAAGCGCGACTCATCTGGCATCTCAAGTCTCAGTAGCCCGTCGTAAGACACGTTCCTCAGGTCCGGACCAAGGATAGATCCCTGGGCAATTCCCGATGTAATTTCCATCCTTCGTTGGCCCTGTGTCGTGTCGTAGAGCATGCTTTGGTCCTTTAGGTAGTTCCTCAAAAGCCGCATTAGATATTCTGGAACTTGAAAAGAGTTTTCCAGCGTGTCCAGAATATCCACCCATCTAGCGGAGTTGAAGGCATTCCTGACGTCGAGTGTCATCAACAGGACGATCCGTCGCTTGGTGCGCCTATATGCCTCTGCATTTTGGACCGCGCTCACCACGTCTGCAATCGCATCAATAGTAGAACGTCCTGTTCTAAAGCCGTACTGCCGAGGAGATAGGTCCCCAGCAGCACGATTCGCGTCAGTGAGTCTTCCCTTGATGAGTTTCTCTAGCACTTTCCCAGCCGTGTCTAGCATGCATAGCGGGCGGTATGCAGACGGCGATCCGGGATATCCCTTCCCCTTGCTGATCAGCACGAGCCTCGCCACCTTCCATCGTACCGGGAAAACCCCGTTCCGTAGGCAAGCGTTGAATGTGCTGAGCAGCAAGTCAGGACAATGGTAATAGACGAGCCACAACACCTCAGCCGGAACACCATCTGGACCTGGAGCCTTCCTCGGTTTTCAATGAGAGAACTGCCTCCTCCAGCTCCAGCTGTGTGAAGAGTGGGCACTCCACTGCTGTTTCACCATGGACAGCGTCAACACGGACGGGATGGGTGGGGAAGAGCCCCCGCACTATCGCGTCCATCTTTTCCGCGTCATGTATACAAGGCTTCTGTAGGGCACCAAGTTTCCCCATGACCAGCTTGTAGCCAAGGCCCCACGGATCCTTGTTCACATTGTCCACTAGGTCTTGCCAGCAGTGAGCCTTGCTACTGTTGATCAGCTTGCGAAGGCATTTCCTGGCCGACTTATATGCTGCCACCTGCTTGCATGCCTCATCCCGTTGAGCCTCACGTCGAAGCTTGTTACACTCCCTTCGCTTTTCAGCGATTTCAGTTGACCACCAGTACACTGGGGGCTTGCCGTGCCGGGGTCTTCGACGGGGCAGAGAAGCGCAGCAAGCAGTCGTAATGATGCTCATAGTAGAGTTCACCACGTCTTCAGCTGCCCGTTCTTCCGTCCCCTCCAAAGCTCCCTGCAGCGGCTCACCTGCTGTGAGAGCCTTGACGAACCTCTCGACGTCCATCCTTCCGATGTTCCATCCAGTTGTGGAAGGCCGAGAGCACGGACGTCGGGAGACAGCATCACTTATCTCAAGCAGAATGCACTGATGATCACTGGCTGAGTAGTCCTCTAATACTTTCCAGTTGTGTATCCTCCATACTAAGGACTCCGAGGCGAATGTCACGTCCGGTATGGTTCCCTCACAGCCAATAGGGTGGAAAGTCAGCGTATTTCAGGAGTTTAGTACGACGAGGGCCGTCCTGGCCGCCATTTCCAGGATTCGTTTTCCCCGCGGATCCGTCTGAGGCATGCCCCATTCGATTGCTTTAGCATTGAAGTCGCCCCCAACGCGCACTTTGCCCTCTGCGTTCAAGACAGCGAGGGTCGGCGCCGGCCCTTATGGGGACAAGTGCTCGAAGCCAGACCAGCGCTAATCGGTAGTCCGTCTCAACCGAACCTACACCACCAACCCAATGGTGAGAAAGCCTGCCAAGGTTTTACCAGGACGGAGATGGTGTGATCGTTGAATTGGAGTCGTTCACGCACGAGTGTCACCTCGGCGCTACTGTGCACAGCAACTAGGTCCAAACCATCATATCCGCCAGCCCAAAGCATCAATTCCAGTTCGTTGGCCGAAGCGTAGTCCAGATCCAATCAGGGTCGTTACCTGTCATCCCAGGAGGCAAACTCACGGCGCCCCCCATATCCTCGGTCCGTGGGGGCGGCACTCCCCAAAGAATGCTAGCCTCCAAGTGTTCTTGTCGACCGACATTCCCCCTGCGGGAATTTCCTCGGGTCCGTGGGGGCGAAACTCCCCAAAGGATGCTAGCCTCCAAGAGTATTCCTGTCGGCCAGTATTCCCCCTGCGGGGATTGTAAAATATAATAAAAAAAAAAACATGGGAGGCGTCGATTTGATGGACCAAAGGAAAGTTACCTATGAGGTGGGCCGTAAAGCAAAAATCAAATACTACTTGCGATTATTCTTTGGTTTACTTGATATTGCTATGAACAATGCTTACATAGTATACAGTAAAATGCACGAGGGAAAACAAATCAAAGGAACACTGCTTTCCAGCCTGTTCTCTCATAACTGATTTCTCGTCTCGTCAGAGAGCTCCTCCATTTTCCGTAATGACGAATAAGCAAAAAAATTACACACAAAAACGGGGTATATCTTCTCATATCATTGTAAAGGCAAATATTAGGAAGAGGTGTGTACAATGTGCCAAATCTCGTGTTGAGAATCGAACAAACAATATTTGTTCAACTTGCAATGTTCACCTATGATATACATCTGAAAAAAATTGTTTTGAAGAATTTCACTTAAAAAAGCGATTGCTTCCAACGCAGGTTTTAGATTTCTACAATATGTATAAAGTTTTCATCAATATTACTTGTAAATTTTGATATCTGTAGTTTCTCTTAATTTTATACTTTGCGCAACTTTTGATGCATACTGAGACACAATTGTCTCGTGTTAAAATACATAAAAAATTAAATGAATATTTCTTAATTTTATTTTTAAGTGGATCCAAATAAAAAGTTTTACCAGGCTTAAAACTCTGTTTCGTTTTTCTAAAGACTATGTGCGTGTAAGGGTAAAGGTTACCAGTAAAAATAAGATTTGTACTTTCTATGATTGGCAATAAGACCAACAGAATCACAAGGCTGACTTTTATACTTCTGTTTAAAACTAGGTTATAGTTTGACCTCCTGGAGTAATTTCGTCAATTTGCATAGTTGTAGCCTTATTGGCTACTTCGCATCTCCAAGAAGAGGACCCTCTCTGCCGGTTTCTATTGATTTTTGGTTTTACACTTCTTTATCGCGCTCTTATCTTTTGTATCAGCCCTTACCAGTCGTGTCAGTAGATGGTTCTCCTCAAGCCATTCTTAAGGAAATGTAATTGAAATTATTATGGTCTTATGATAAGGTCATACATCTGGCTGGTGCAATGTAGTCTACTCTCTGTTCCGTGCTTAACTTGACCAAGTCTTCTCCTTATCCATTTGCGAGCATATTCTGATTGAATTTCAAAATATTTATTAGTATCCATGCTTCGCTTCCATAGAGACACATAACCTTGATGGAAGCTTTATATTTGGGAAGCTATTATTTCGGAGCGCTATAGATTACTTTAGAATAAGAAGCACTGTGAATTGAACTATATTCGAAATACGAGTATGCTTATCGGTCACCGGGCTGCATCCTTTTCGATGCCCATTATGCTCTTAATGGGCTTTTTCAGACGCAGCGTTAAAAGTGAGCGTTAAACAGGTTATATGGGCAAGAAGAGTGAGAGGCATTGAGGGGACCTGATGGTAAAAACAAGCCAACATTTTGTAGGGTGAACGAGCGTAACGCACATACACAAACGCATTTTGTTGATCATTTGGTGGGGGAAATTTTATACAAACGCAGGTAAGCATTCCGAATTGAATATTCGGAGAAGAAGGTAGTCGTCATGAAACGACTGCCTTTCTTTAATTTGCGTGCAAAAATGGATGCGTAAATGCGAGAAGCTACGCGTTATGTAATAAATTTATGAAAGCGGAGGCCATGTTCAATTTCAGGAAACAACACGACGAATATCACGATTTCAATGAAGATAAATTGCCTATTGTAAATCTATGGAAAATTAACAGTACGCATAATCTTCATAGAATCACATTATAATAAGCATGTTTACAACACATCAAGAAAAATATGCGACTAAAAAAGATATTCAAATTTGGAATATATTTTTCAGAATGCGGAAAAACACGGAGGATTCAAATAAATCCAATAGAAGTTTGAATCGACAAACTTTAACAATCTAAATACATTTTTCATTTCAGTTTTTATTACCTCGTGCACAATTCAAGGCTAAAACATAAATTCTTAATCGCTTATCTCTCCGTCTTCGCTTTCATGTTGTCCGCACGACGTTTAACGATCAAATGATCCTTTTGACACATACACTCGCAAGACGTGTGTCGTATACAAAAATAGGTTGGCTGAACTATGCAACGTGTAAACATAAGGGCGTAAGCGCGAAACCTGTTTGGATATGGGTTTTTACCATTCCCGTGTGAAAGAGCCCAATTAGATCATCCATGACACCTCTAGTTTCCATTTTCTAGCTTGTGTTTCATATTTAACAATGACCTATGCTTTGGTACAAGGTACATATGCATGTCTTTTGCTCCTGACAAAAGGATTTATACATTATATATAAGTCAGAGCTAAACTCTCCTTATTAGCTTTTATAAATTATACTTTGATAAAAACTATTAATCTCTCCACAACTTGTAGTTCCTTCAATTTTCTCTGTCAGTATCTAAAATCAAATTCAATTATTTTTTGAATAGTGTTTTTAGTATTAAAAAAGTTAATTAAATTCTAAACGTTATCCTTTACATTTCATATGCATGCCGCTCATACAGTAGAATGTCTACAAGACACGAAATCCTGGGAATTCACTAGAGGCACTAATAAAATTTAAAACGTTTCTTATCGTAGATTTTTCTTTTAGATTAAAAAAAAAATTGTCCTGCGCTCTTAGCAGCCCACAAGCATCGACCATTTTTTTCAACATTTTCGGTGTGTTTCCTTTGGTTTCTTTCTTTGCCCCCCGAAATTTTCTTTTTCTTTGCATCCCACACTATTCATTTGGCCATCTGCTCTCCACCCACTATGCCTTCCAAAAATAGTTAGTGACATCGGCCATCCAACCCTTCGCCACTATCACCCACTTGAATCCACCAGTTGAAGGTTGCACTTATACTTCTTTCTCCACTCGACCGAACCCGATGCAGTCTCACACGCGGAAAATTGCCATGAAAATTGGGTGGTTGGTTGCAAGTTGGGCATTTGGCGGTTTTATTTTCTATTTGGGCACGACCATAGCCAGAGATGGGCAAAGGGTGGATAGAGGCGACCGCCGTTGCAATAGTGTGCAAAATATTCACTTGTTGAGCTTAGTGAAACCTTTAAAAGCTGAGTGGGTTTAAAATGGAAGAGAAAATGTTGGAGGCAAGGATGCGACTCCGAATCAATAGAAGGAGTCAACTTCCTAAGCCATGAAATCAGGTTGGAATGTTACTAAGAAATTTCTGGCGTTGAATTCATCGCCTTCATTGTGTTTTCATTTTAACCCAATGAACTCATCCTTTGCATCGGACCATTATACTTTCAGTGGTTTACTTTGGTCGCCCTCCTCCTTTCAAGGAGGTTTATGAAGACAGAAAAGTTGGTTGTATGGAAAAATTTGCGCGTGTAATAGTGATGCAACAAGTTTTTATTTTCCTAAATTAGATACAGATGAATGGAAGGATTTGTCAACATATGTTGATACTGTAGGTTTTGTCAAAATAGTCTTACAGAAAAATGGTAATGAAACAAACAACCCAATAAGTCGACTGTAAGCTTAAAATGACATGTGTTTGAAAAATGAAGCCATCAAAAGGCAAATACTCATAAGTTTGCATGCACCATATTATTTTCATTCAGTTCTTATTGTTTGATTTTATGGTTATTTCAAATAAATATTGAAATTCCTGAAAACCTACTTCTAAATGCCCTAAAAAGGATGAAAAAAATCTTATGGAAGCGGTGCCGTATCAGTTTTTCTCTGTTTCCTTTCTAATGTGGATGTTGCAAGTGTTTGGGTTCAAACGGGAAAATTGATTTGGCATCGCTGTCATAAAATTGATTTTATCCTTTTTAGGGCATTTTGAAGTCGGTTTCCTTTTTTTTATGTCATTTTATTTCGCTCTTTTTATTTATTTATTTTGCCAAACAAGACATATCCTTATAGCATAAAATTATACAAAAAAACCTTGTAAACAATACATTTTCATGGTACAGTAATTTTAACGTACAATTATATTGAGGAATGAAAGCATTTCAGGATATTATTTTTATATGAGGTTTTGGAAATGGACGGGGAGTTATATTTACTAACCTTTTTAAATGCCTTACAACATCTGTTTATTGGCTCATTGTCTACATAAGTGTGATGGCAACTTACGGTAAGCATTGGTGAAAGTCTTGTGATTCTTAGGGGTTCACTATTGCAATCACGACCTGTGTCCGTCTGTCCGTCCGTCCGTCCATCTGTATGTCACAGCACTTTTTCTCCGAAACTATAGAGGCTACAGCCATGAAACTTTGTAGAAAGGCCTGAAGTGGTGACCTCTTGAAAGTTCAAGGGTGAAAAAAATTTTCAAAAACGTTTAAGGGGGGTCTCCCCATATAGGGAGGTGACCCCTCAAAAAAAAATTTTCACCATTGGTAGTCGAGTAGGGTGTCGTTGGAAAGGTCTCAACGAGATCTTTTACAAACAAGTTTTAAAATTGCTTTATAAGTACCGAGGGGGGCAGGGGAAGGGGAAATGTACGAACTTTTCGCGTACCCCCCCTCGCGATTGGACACCTTCCATGCGAAAAATCTGAAAAAAATCATGAATGTAGGCCTTCATGAGTACAACAACAACAAATACATGAGGAGTCGGAATTCACTCAACTTTGTTAGTAATAGTATGATTTATCGATTTTGTGTTTTCTTGAATAAAATCTAAACGGTACCTTTAAACTCAATAAAATTTAGCAAAGAGATGACTATTTATCAGATTGATCTTTTTTGAAAGTTTCATAAAGATCGAATGGTATTTACCGAAGTTATAGCCATTTGAATTTTCCTGTATTACTATGGAGCAATATGCCCTGTATTACTATGGAAACATATGGCTATGGAGCCATATGCGCTTTTTACCGACTTAGACACTACAGCTTTGCTAGAATTTGCATGAAAATTTCAGGAGTGAGAGATATCATGAAGATGAGTACATAAAATTGAAACAAGTCGAAGAGGCAGGAGAGAGCTCCTAGCAAAGGGCTTTGTAACCATTCTAGGATTCGAAAAAAGGCCATGAATCGATGATTACAGTACAGAAGAGTGGCCCCTGAAAAAAAATTTCATGAAATGTAGCCGATATGAGTATCAATTGAAAGTTCTATATGAGAGCTATTCAAAACAGTTCTTAAACTGAGCGTTTTTGCTTCAGTGGGGGTACGGGGGGGAAATGCATGAAAAATGTATTTCCTCCCTCGCGAATGGACACCCGTGATCTAAAAAATCTGAAAAAATTATCAAAGGAGATATTTATGGGTATAACTATAACAAATACCTCAGAAGTCCAAATTCGTTCAGCTTTGTTAAAAATAGTATGATCCTCGAATTTCACATTTTCTCCAATAAAATCGTCTTTGACATGTTTCATGATTTTATTCGTTGCTGGTTACTGCATTTTGTAAGTTAAGTACAAAACCCTTCTGACATGAGCATAGGTCTGTCTACCCAACTTGTTTTTGTTATATACTGAACTTTAATATTATCTCTGAGGATGTCGAATGCTAGACATACAGACATCATCATTCTCCTAGAATCTAGTGATGCCATATTTAGCATATGGAGCCGATAGTTATATATTGGTAGGCTGTGAAAGTTTCTAGGGTCGTAAAGCGATCTGAGGGCAAAAAGAAGAAATTGTTTCTGGACCGATTCTAAACTGTCAGCATGAATATCAAAAACAATGCTCCAAATCGGGCTGGCATATTCAAGAATAGGGCGTACTAATGAGACATATAGTGATTTACAAGCAGTAACCCAAATATTCTTGAATACTTTAGCTCTTCGTTTGATGAATCCTAGCATCCATCATACTAAATGCTTTTGGTCCAGACCGACACCGCTGTTCTATAATAGGGGAGATCTTGTTGCAAAGTATTTGTTGAAAAAGCTTTGGAATGGATGATAATATGGCAATACCTCTATAGTTTTGAACATGCCGTTTATCATTCTTCTTATGGATTGGATTTAAATAAGAAGATTTACGGTAAGAAGGAAAGATGCCACAAGAGAGTGGTTTGTTGAAAATGATAAAGAATGGCCTGGTTAATTGTTCTTTGCACTGGATTAGAAAACTAGGAGGAATAAGATCGGGACCATTTCCCATATTGGCATCCAAATTGCCAATCGCATGAGCAATTTCGTCCTCAGAAATTGAAACTTCATTAATCAATGTCGTTGGAGCCATTTCCGAAACGGTATTTAATGGGTTCTCAGAATTACATTAAACTTCTTTAAAGTTATTGGCAAAAAACTCGCAGATTTGCTCTGGGGAACAAGAAACTGAATCCTCGAAAAACACAGATGATGGGTAGCCTAGGGTCTTACGCTTGACATTTACAAAATTAAAGAACTTTTTTGGGTCTTTAATAATATTTCCACCAATAAAATCAACATATACTTCATATGCTTCTCGTGATTTTGTTTGGAATTCATTTGCAAGCTCATTATATTTCGATTTAATATCATTGCTGACATCCTTCTTGCTTTTGATAATTCTGTAATATTTGTTCCTTTGATTTCGTATATATCTAAGATCACTATTTACCCAAGGTTCAGACAATTTATCTTTCTTCTTAATTTTTTTTTGGTAGGCATGTGAATGCCATTTATGCACAGAGTGTGGGACTCCCATGCTCGCAAGAATGTGACTGGACTACCCACTAAACATCTCCCCTGTCAACCTGAGAACCCAGCCTGGACCCGTTTGGCACATTACTTCGGGCCAGGGTTCGTTTTGTTACGCCGTGAGGCGCCTTCAAGCTGGTGGATCCCTTTCCTAGTGGGGGGGAGAGGGGAAGAGGAAGTGCCAGACAAGCAATCCTCCGACCCCAGCGCCTCCGGCTGCTGTGAGTCCCTTTTTCTATTTTAGGACTGCCCGAGCATAATGTGCCATCTGGTTCCATTAGTCAACCGATTCAAGCATCACCGCAACTTTATTATCCGGGGTGAGTTCTCCCGTCTCCCTGTAGAGTTCCCTTCGCAGCCTGACTGGTTTGGTACACGCAAAAAATGTGTGACAGGCATTGTCCTCCTCTCCTGGGCAAAACCGAAAACCGGAAGATAGATCCCCAGCAGCACGATTCGCGTCAGTGAGTCTTCCCTTGATGAGTTTCTCTAGCACTTTCCCAGCCGTGTCTAGCATGCATAACGGATGGTATGCAGACGGCAATTCGGGATTTCAGTTCCCCTTGCAGCATAAGCCTCGCCACCTTCCATCGGCCCGTCCCGTAGGCAAGCGTTGAATGTACTGAGCAGCAAGTCAGGACAATCGTGATAGATGAGCCGAAACACCTCAGCCGGAACCCCATCTGGACCTGGAGCCTTCGTCGCTTTCAATGAGAGGACTGCCTCCTCCAGTTCCGGCTGTGTGAAGACTGGACACTCAACTGCTGTTTCACCAGGGACAGCGTCAACATGGAGGAGATGGGCGGGGAAGAGTCCCCGCACTATCACGCCCATCTTTTCCACGTCATGTATACAAGGTTTCCTTAGGGCACCAAGCTTCCGCATAACAAGCTTGTAGCCAAGGCCCCACGGATTCTTGTTCACATTGTCCACTTGATCTTGCCAGCAGCAAGTCTTCCTTTTGTTTATCAATTTGCGAAGGCATTTCCTGGCCGACTTATATGCTGCCACCCAGTTGCATACCTCGTCACGGTTCCGCGCCCGTTGAGCCTCACGGCGAAGCCTGTGACACTCCCTTCATTTTTCAGCGATTTCAGTTGACCATCAGTACACTGGGGCTTGCCGTGCCGGGATGTTCGACGGGGCATAGACGCGCAACAAGCAATCGTAATGATGCTCATAGTAGAGTTCACCACGTCTTGAGCTGCCAGTTCTTCCGTCCCCTCCGAAGCTCCCTGCAGCGGCTCACCTGCTGTGAGTACCTCGACGAACCTGTCGACGTCCATCCCCCCGATGTCCCATCCAGTTGTAGAAAGTCGAGAGCATGGACGTCCGGAGATAACATCACTGATCTCAAGCAGAGTGCACTGATGATCACTGGCTGAGTAGTCCTTTAATACTCTCCGATTGTGTATCCTCCGTACTAAGGACT
Source organism: Odontomyia ornata (assembly GCA_963969285.1). Lineage (NCBI taxonomy): Eukaryota > Metazoa > Arthropoda > Insecta > Diptera > Stratiomyidae > Odontomyia > Odontomyia ornata. The sequence goes on from OZ017739.1 coordinate 309,805,810, forward strand.
CTGAGGCGAATGACACGTCCAGTATGGTTCCTTTGCAGCCAATACGGCGGAAAGTCGCCGTGTTTCCGGTGTTTAGTACGACGAACGCCGTCCTGGCCGACATTTCCAGGATTCATTTTCCCAGCGGAACCGTTTGAGGCATGGTCCATTTGATTGCTTTTGCGTTGAAGTCTCCCCCAACGAGCACTTTGCCCTCTGCGTTCGTGACAGCACCCTCCAGAGCATTAAGCTTGGCTTGGAAAGATGATATCGATTCGTTCGTCGTTAGGTACATACTAAAGAAGGTGGTTCCTGAGCGCTGAACCCACACAAAACCATCCCCACGTCCACAGCTCTCCGCCTGGAAATAACTATCTGGAACCCAGATGGCGGTAGTACCAGTTTGAACTTTTATCATGATGTTGCCCACTCAGGAACAAAAAGTCGGCTTTCATGTCGTTCGCAAACTGCTAAAGAAAATTTTGGGGGGTTGAACGGCGGTGTAAGTTTAGCTGCAGGATGCGGGTCATTGAAGTCAAATTTTTTCTTGGCTAGGGATTCCTCGAAAACCCAGCATTTTCCTGATCCCAAGACGTGTCAAAAATCAGGTTTTGGATCCGCATCCTTGCAAAGAATACAGTGTACCTCTTTCTCTTTCTCCTCTTTCTTTTATCTCCCATTTCACCGCATTTGTAACATAGGGAACTCCTATCGGGTACTTTGCATACTTGTGTGGTGTGACCATAACCAAGGCATTTGAAAAATTGAAGCGGCGTTGCTCTTCGCCGTATCCTACAGACAACCCACCCTATTCGTGCTTTGCCCTTGTTCAGGAATAGTTCGGAGTCCTTTTCGGTCAAGTCAACTATGGCCATGCGTTGTCCACTGTTGTTTTCTGGTGTCAGTCTCGCTTTGATCCTTCTCACGCTAGGGAACTCCCTTTTGATGGCCTCTTCAACCTCGGCTAGATCCGTCACTTAATCAATGTCTCTTATTTCGATCGTTGCCATCGGTTCGAGCAAGGCTATAGTTACGCTTTTGCCGAGGACTTTCTTTACTGCGTCGCAGAATGCTTTTTATTGCTGGTCTCTGCTCCGAATTCGACCAGTATGAGGCCCGACCGCATTGGTCGTACTGCTTTAATGGTAGTGTTGGTGTCTTCGGGCCTTAGATTTCCCCTGATATCCCGCAGCACAGTCGGCCATCTTGGGGCTTTAAGAGCAGTGCCTGCTACCGGGGTCTTCGTCGGGGTTTCTGCCTCTCCTGTTTTGCATCAGGTCTTTTTCTGATTGGGCGTCCATGCGTACTTTACGTTCTGGCACTTTTTGAAGGAGTTTCTTGGCGGCTTTCTTCGCTCTTTAGGTTAGCACTATCTGGAACCCGTGATCTGGTGCTCCACGCCCATCAGGTGCCTGTTCCTCCCTTCTTCTATCCCGATCTCCTTCGATTGAGCTAGGCACCATTCTTTTAGTTGTGTATTGAACTAAATATTTATTTTTTCGTTTCCAAAACCGTGAATTTATTGTATATAAAAATATGTATATAACTACATATAAATTCACGGTTTTGGAAACGAAAAAATAAATATTTAGTTCAATATACAAGTAATTTAAATAAACCGTTGAGGTTATAAAGGTTGATCGAGAAATGGTTACCATTCTTTTATTGATTTTTAATGGTGGAGCTATCTGGATGTGGCCTGTAGATTTCGCCCCTAGCGCCTCTTTAGCCTTCTGCCCGTCTTCGGCCTTAAACCAGCTCCTCCGATAGTGCCCTATGCTCCTCTAGTTCAAGCAGCCCAACCTTTACTGCTATGCTGACTTTTGGGGAGTCGCATGCAGATTGTATTCTTTCCAGAACATCTCCCGCTTTTCGGAATAGCCTTCCTTCTTCGTGTGACTGGGTGGCAATAGTACTTTGCAACCATCCTTGGGAGAGGTTATCGCTTTCTGTTTTCGAATGCAGTACTTCCGCCACATTTTTGACGTTGGCGGTGCAATCACACAACTTCGCTTTATTTGTCTGGTCGCTCGTTGCTTTTTGTGCCGTAGTCTCCTCGTTGGCTTCAGGATGTTTCTGTACTTTTTCGGGATTTGTGACCTTTGCATCGGTCGCTTGGGTAACGATCGCAGCCGTGACCATCGAATTTTCGATGCTACTCGTCGTTTTTGTCATGGTTAGTACCGCTCTCGATGTACTGTTTACATCGTGGCTGCAACCGATAGTTGCGTCGTCGTTGTTATTATTTTTTATTTTTTTGGATTTTTTGATTTTGGTTGCTCCAGTTTTATTGGGTCCCCCCTCGGAGCCGCTATCTCCGTTCGTGTGTGTAGTCACCTTTTTGGTCCTGTTACGCGCATGCAATTAATCGAATGTGACACGTTTTGCCATCTGACTCCGTGTCCATGAACCAAGATTTCGTCTATGTAGTAATTCTGCTTGGGAAAATTTCCATTCTCATGAAGTTTTCCCAAGATTTGCAAATTCAATTTCGCATTGCAATGTAAGCTATGCGATATTATAAATTAACTTGAACCGTGGCAAAACGTTGCTATTAGTTAAAACAACTCGTGTACAAAGTGTGTGTCAATTACCATAGAAATAAACTTGTATGAAGTGATAGTGAAAACTTTGTCTTTTATTTTTTTTTTTTAATAAAGAGTTCGCGCTTAACAATTTCTGGTGGTAGCGGTGGGATAGCCATCTGTGATTAATTATCGTGGCTATCTTAATTATATACATAGTTAACGCAACTCTGAGCAAGAAAATAGTGAAAGTTATTAATTGTATCACTGCATTGCTCGAGGTGTGGAACTGGCAACACAATATTTGTAAAAGTGTAATTGTTAAAAAGGACGGAAAAAATAGTATCTCTGATATACAGTCCTCAACGTGGGATTTAAGGATACGCTGTTCTCCTAGTGCGAGTGCAACAAACGTTGAGCAGTACAGCTTTAGTCTGCGTGAAGCAAAAACTACTCCAACAGAAGCATTCAACCGGTAATTTTCAGTGGATATCAAGAGGAGGACGAGCAGAAATTACAAAGAAATTCGAGCTACAGTTTGCCTTAAAATTAACCTGGCTAAGTAGAAGGGAATATGGATTTAGAGATGAAGAAAAGTTAAGGATATATGTAAGATTACTACAAGTATTGGAAAAGTGAAGTTCAGAAATTTAAAAATTGTAAGTGTGGAAATCCAATTACGAAAAATTTATGTTTGAAAGTGATTAAGTAGATGAATGATTTATATCGCGTAAAAATCGGAGAGAAAAAAGTTCGGTTGACTATAAGTGAAATTTGAATTAATAAATATCGCGAAAATTTTCAAATCCGTGTTAAGAAAAAGTATCTCGATTTCAAGTCTTTTTGGAATTATTTAGGGACGTTTTCCGTCGGGCAAGTAAAAAGTAGTTGAGAGTCGTCAAGTGAAAGTGAATGTGAAAGTGATAGAGAGTTTAAAAATTATCGGTGGTGAAAGTGCCTCATTTAGTGAAAGTGATAATTTGGCCGAAAGTTTTCACAGTTTATTTGAAGCATCGAGAGAAAGCGGGTCTAACTCAATAAAAATGAGTTTTGAAAACGGTGAAGCAAGTGCAAGTAGTAGTGCCGTAGATGCAAACACAAGACCGCAATTGTCGATAAGTTTTTCAGACTTGAAAAGCTTCATTCCAGTGTTCGAAGGACGAGCTGAGGATGCGTTTAATTTTATATACGCATGCGAAGAGGCAATGAAATTGGCTCAAGGTCCAATTCGATCCATCCTTTTTAAGTATATTTGTATGCAACTCCGAGGAAATGCACAAACAATTATACTTAATGAGGAATTTGAAAACTGGAATGCGTTGAAAATGAAATTAAAACAGGTTTATGAGGAACCACATGCTATGTTGCATCTTCAAAGGGAACTTTTTTCATTTGAGCAAAAGAATGGAGAAACTGTTGTGCAGTACCACCAAAGGCTTCTCAGTCTTCATCGAAGGATATTAACAGCACGATCGGGTCAATCATCGGCTGGTGAAAACTCTTTCATTGAGGAACAGGTTAAAACAGTGTTCATTAGTGGATTAAAGGAAGTTTTAACTATGTACGTCATCACACAGAAACCAAATACTCTGGAGGAGGCAAGTCCTCTAGCACAAGAAGAAGAACAGAGACAAGGCTTAGTGAATGTTTCAACGAAAAAAGACTTCACAGATCGAAATGTTCTACCTCGTATTCATTCGTATTCATTCGGACAAAAAATGTTTTGCATGCGGAAAACTTGAACATTTTCAACGAGATTGCAGGACGAGACGCTTCGATAAAAATCGGGCAACGGAAGACACTCCAACCTAAAGGAAATTCCACAAACAAAGAAGGATCTTCATCAGGTTCAAAGTTTAAACCTTCGAAAAAACATATTATAAGAATAATGAAAATGTAAATGAATTAAGAATAAATGCTTTAGATATTGAAGAAAGGCCTTATGTTTTTCTAAAATTTGAAAATCAATGTTTAATGAATGCAGAAGAAAGAAACAGTTTATGGGTTATTCTGAATAACTACAAATGTTTGCTTACTGAAATAGATCCACAAAATCTCACAAAAGCAGCGGAACATTCGATCGATTTGTTACCAGGAATAAAGCCAATTTACACAAAAATCTAGAGGTTTCCAAAAATACACGAAGTTGAAGTCAAGACACAAATTCAAAAATTATTACAAGATGGTACTTTAAGGGAAAGTAGCAGTCCTTGAAATTCACCCCTGTGGTTGGTACCAAAAAAAGTTGATGCAAGTGGTAATCTGAAATGGCGCATAGTAATAGACTACCGTAAGTTAAATGAGGTAACAATTGCGGATAATTATCCATTACCAAACATTTCTGATATTTTGGATCAACTAGGCAAAGCAAAATATTTTTCCACGATCGATTTGACGAGTGGTTTTCATCAGATACCTGTGAAACAAGAGGATCAGTGCAAAACAGCCTTTAGTACTCCATATGGGCATTATGAGTATACTCGTATGCCCTTTGGCCTGACAAATGCACCAGCTTGTTTCCAGCGTATGATGAATACGGTTTTGTCAGGTTTACAAAGGTCAAAATGCTTTGTTTATTTGGACGACATCGTCATTTACGGAGATTCCTTGCAGGATCATAACGAAAAACTAAGCGCAGTTTTCGAACGTTTGAAGCGCAACAACTTAAGGGTTCAACCAGACAAGCGCGAATTCCTCAGAAAGGAAGTAACATACCTTGGACATATCATCTCCGATAATGGGGTCAGTATGGATCCCAAGAAGCTTGAGGCTATTGACAAGTTGCAGGTACCTAAAAATCCAAAGGAAATTAAATCCTTTTTGGGTTTTACAGGTTATTACCGCAGGTTTGTAAGGAATTATGCAAAAATTGTCGAGCCTATGAACCAACTATTACGGAAAAACGAAGATTTTCTGTGAACACCGGAATGCCAAGCGGCATTCAAGAAAATCAAACAAATACTGAAAGAAAATGTAACCTTAATGTACCCAGATTTTGATAGGAAGTTTATACTTACGACTGACGGAGTAATAGTGGCATTGAAGCTGTATTATTTCAAGAAGATGATGACAAACTTGAACGGCCAATAATGTTCCTAAGCAGCACATTGAATAATGCTGAAAGAAACTATTCAACGACCGAAAAGGAATGTTTAGCAATAGTTTGGTCAGTGAAACAATGTAGGCCATATCTATATGGGAAAGATTTTATTACTCGAACCGATCACAGACCACTGCTATGGCTTTTCAGTGTTAAGGATCTGGGTAGCAGATTGGTACGTTGGAGATTGAAACAAGAAGAATATCAATATACAATGGAATACACTCCAGAAAAAAATAATAAAGTAGCAGACGAACTAAGCCAAAATCTTCCTGTCAATGCTATTGTACCCACTGGTAATGGCAAATATAAAGAAACCATAGAGGAACATGAGAACGATGTTTCTGAAAGTATCCTGGGTTACAAACATACAAAGTTAGTTGAGGACATAACGTTCAACAAACATGGCGGCATAATAGTCAGACAAGGAGAAAAAATTGTAAGAGTTTTTAAAGATGGCTGATTAAAGAAACTTCCCTAGACGAAATGGATGACTCCTTTCAAAATCAAATCGAGGACGATCTTGAGACTATAGAAGGGGAGAAAGAAAGAAGTGAGTCTTCGACTGACTATCAATAGAACGAAATACATTATGCAGTTAATTCAGATATAATTGAAATAACTGACATGAATGAGAAAAAGAAACTTCTAGAAAAGTATCATAAAGGTGTAATAGGAGGTCATAGAGGTGTCAATAATTTGGAAGAGTTCCTTAGAGGTAGCTATCACTGGAAGGGAATGCGAAAAGATATCCGAAAGTATGTCAAAAACTGCGACGAATGCCAGAGGCAAAAGATAGTACGTCGGAACTTAAAAGCACCTATGACCATAGAAAAATTAAAAGAACAGCCATTTGATAGAATTTCAATGGATGTGGTGTCATTCAAATGGAAAGACGGAGAGCACAAAGCCCTAACAATACAGGATAACTTATCAAGGTATATAAAATTCATATATATAAAATGTGAGAATGCTAAAAATGTATCCAATGCGATCATTATCGAATGGATTGCTTACTTTGGAATACCAAAAGAGATCCTCTCAGATAATAGCGTCATTTTAACAGGCAAATATGTAACTGACTTATGTAAGCGACTCGGAATAGAACAAATTCCAATAAGTTCTCGTCATCCACAGTCCAATGGAGCAGTGGAGAGGTCACATGCAAGGATGAAAGAATTCTTAAGGAGCGTGACCAAAGAAACGAATCTGTCACCAAAGGAAGCCCTTGGAATGGCAAGTCTCTGTTTTAACCAATGCATAAGTCAAGGAACAGGAAAATCAGCACGAGAACTTTTATTTGGTAAAATAACTTTACCTTCGAATGAAATACCGGCTGAGAGAGAACAAAACGAATCTGAGCTAAATATTACACTTAGTAAAAGGTTAAATGACTAACAAGTGATGCGAGAAAGTGCCAGAGAATTCAACTGGTATATCAAAAAGAAACAAAAAGAGAGGTATGACAGTCAATTAGATAAAAGGGGTGCTGTATATAATTATAAATCAGGCGATAAGGTATTAATAAGACAAAAGAAAAACAAAGATACTGAGAACCAATGGATAGGACCATATGAAGTCCTTAGTGTGAAAAAATATTCAATCCAAATAAATAATAAACTCAACAGCTAGTTCAATGTTTGTGATGCAAAACCATATTTTTCAGGGTCACATTCATCGTTTTCCTTTACCACAGAACTCAGGACGACCATGAGTGATGTTTCTATAAGAGGAATAGATTATCCTGGGGCATATTTTAAGCATATATCTGAAGCTTAATTTATTGATAAGAAAATTCAGTTAGTTAAAATAATAGAAACTTAAATAGAAAACGTGAAATGATTAACCCGTAGTATAAATGATTTATGTATAACTAGCATACCTGCTTGTAAAAATTTAAAGTTAAATGGAGAATTGCAAGCCAGTCGATTAAATCACAATCTGAATACTGTGTACGGTCTTTTAGGTTTTGCCCCTAACATCAGATTGCGACGAGGCTTAGCAGATTGGTTTGGCAGCTCACTTAAAAATGTTGTTTGGAACTATGGAGTCATACGACTTTGACAATATCAAAGACGCTATTGATTCCATTAAAAGAAATGAATTTAATATCACCATCATGGGACACATGAGTGGACCAGGTGGAGGAATGGGTGGTCCAATGAACGGGCCTCAAAATTCAATGGCAAATGCAGTCGGTATGTTTGGGCCAAAACCAATGCCAGTTAGCGCGGGAAAGGTGTATCCAGCTGGACAGCCAATGGTTTTCAATCCTCAGAATCCTAATGCTCCTCCTATTTATACTTGTGGCTCATGTCATAAGGAAGTGAACGACAACGATGAAGCGCTGTTTTGTGAATCTGGATGTAATTTCTTTTTTCATAGAACGTGTAGTGGCTTAACGGAAGCTGCATTTCAACTGATCAGCAAAGAATGCTTCGCCGAATGGTGTTGTGACAAGTGCTTGTCTTCCAAGTCTATACCAATGGTTAAATTTAAATGTTAAATCCCGTTGTCGTCTGTATTTTAAACAAATCATGAAACTTTTAAAGTAATTTCAACAAACAAAACAATTGTAAAGCACTAAGTTAAAACATTGAAACAAACTAATTCATAAAAACAAAAACAATACAAAAATGCTTAACAATCAATGAAATGTGCGAGAGGTTATAAGTAAAGTGGTGAATGTGTGAGTGCGGACGAGAGACTGTGTAATGTAAGCATGAGTGATGAAAGTGGTATAAAAATAGCTAATAAAAATGTTTTTTTCTGTCAATGCAAAAATGGAAATAAAATTAAAAAAGATTATGATGAATAAATATTTTTGCTGTCACGGTTACCGGGCTCATGAGTCCAAGAGGATCGAAGATATGTGCAATCGTTGACAGCGCTGTTCTTTTGGTCACCCTTGTTGGATAATTATGTAGTGGAACTCGAATGATAAGTTCATCCTGGGTAGGTAACCAGGTTACACCAAGAGTCTTAACTTGTTCCGTTGCACCATCTGTTAAGGTATACTGTACCTCTCGGTCCACCGGGTCGATGTCTTTAATTATATTTGGATGATTTGCGCACCATTTCCTCAGCTTAAATCCTGCGGACCTTAAGATCTGTTGGACTTCTTCCTTCTTTTGGAGCGCTTCTGATAAACTGTTTGCACCGGTTAGTAAGTCATCCATATAAAAGTCCTTCTGAATCGCCTGACTCCCTAACGGGTGTTTGAGTTTTGATGTTACGGCCAATTGCTCTAAACATTTGGTTGCCAAATATGGGGCCACGGTGGTGCCGTAAGTTACAGTATTTAGTTCATAACAGCGTAGTCTATCACTTGGGTGGTTCCGCCAAAATATCATCTGGTAGGGCCGATCTTCCTTGTCAATCCAAATTTGCCGATACATTTTTTCAATGTCGGCGGAAAAAACGTATTTAAATAGACGAAATCTAAGTAGAGTCGTAAACAGCTCGTCTTGTATGGTGGGCCCTGTGTGGAGAATATCATTCAAGCTAGTATTGTTGGTGGACTTAGCTGAAGCATCGAACACTACACGTAGTTTGGTCGTGGTACTGTCAGGTTTGAGCACACAATGATGTGCTAGTACACAATGTGGCATCGAGAAATCAGGCCTTTCGACTTCGGTCATGTGACCTAACCTTATGTATTCTTCAATGAAATCTTGATAGGCCTTTTTGACTTCTGTGTCTTTATGTAATCGTTTCTCGAGCTGTAAGAATCGTTTTAATGCCATATCCTTGGTTTGTCCCAATTCCTTAGGGTCTTTGTCGAACGGTAACCGGACTATAAAACGCCCTTCGCTAGATCTCTTCAAGTGTTGCTTAAAATGGGCTTCACACTGCCGCTCTTTTGAGGTCATCGTAACGGTTGGTTTCTCGTTTTCTTCTATTCTCCAAAATTTTTCCAGGTCTGCGTCAAGGTTACGTCCTTCTGTGCGGTACATTCCACAGGTTGCTGCCTTTTTGTGATTAACATTACTTCGAGAATTGTTGAATCGACCGCCAATTACCCATCCAAATACGGTATTTTGTAAGATGGGTAGAGCTTCACCAAGCTTAATTTGACCAATTGCCAACAGCTGATAATAATATTCCACACCAATGAGCATATCTACTGGTCCTGCTTCATTAAAACCTGGATCCGCAAGTGAAATGTTTCCTGGTATTGGCCAACCATCTACCCTGAACGATTCTGAGGGTTGTTGAGATGTTATCTGATTTACGACGTATGCATTCAGCTTAATCTGGAAGTTTGTCTTCTTAGATTGGATCGGCAAACTTAGCTGTCTATTAGCTTTTTGGATAATTCCTCCAATGCTAGTTATTGAGATGTTAGACGTTTGCGCCTTACGGTTGAGTTTCCTTAAGGCAGCTTCAGTGATTAAATTCACTTGTGAGCCACTGTCCAAAATTGCACGCAAGTCCACCATCCGCCCATTGTTGTCTGGGGTTTGGACAATCACCGTGCTCAGAAGTACCTCGGATCTCCTTGCTTCGGCTGCTAAAGATGCCTTTTCTTTAGGCTCACCTACGAACCTTGGCGGAACTTGTTTGGTTGTTGTTGTCATGGTACCTTCGTCCTTATGCAACAGGGTGTTGTGCTTCTTGTTGCACTTTAAACAAGCTCGAGACCCACACTCTGTACTTTTGTGTCCAAAGCGCAAGCAATTTAGACAGATCTTCAATTGTTTGGCCCTTTTTATGCGGTCAGATATGCCAAGCTTTTTGAAGCTTTCACAGGCATAAATCTTATGAGTGCCTCCACAATTCTTGCACGGTTCTGGCGTCGGTTGATTTGTTGACACGAGTGCTGAAACCTTTTTTGGTTGGATCTTGTTAATGTTACGTTGTTCGCCACCCAATGCTTCTAACGCTTGGAACCTAAGTTCTAAAAACTTTAGGAAGGAATCCAGTGATTGCAATTCCCGTGGTGATTTTATGGATTGTTCGTATAAATTATGAGACGTCTTGTCGAGCTTCTTTATAAGCATATGGAGCAAGATTGGGTCCCAGTTGGTGGTATCAATTTTTATGCTCTTCAAACCCAATATACACTCTTTCGTGGTGTCATGACACAATTTGATCGATCTAGCTGACTCAGCGATGATTGCCGGTTGTGATAGTAATTTATCGAGAAAGGTGGACACCATTAACCTTTGATTGTCATAGCGGTTTCGAAGAATGGTCCACGCATCTGCATAGTTTTCTTCGGATATTGGCATATGTTTTAGAAGCCGATCTGCCTCACCCAATAAATTGGACTTGAGATACCACATCTTTTGGGCATTACCAAGAGGTTGCGAATCAATGATCTGATGAAAAAGATCATGAAAAGATGTCCATTGCGCGTAGTCTCCATCAAACTTTGGTATGGACATTTCTGGCAACTTAACATGTGGCTGAGTATTGGCGGCTGCATTTGTTATTGGCGCTGCCCTTTCTTTACTTGTCGCTAAGAATATAAGGGCATCCTGTATGCGTTCTTCGATCTTGTTGAGATCAGCTTGGCTGTATATAACACTTCCGCCTTGGGATCTGCATAAGGTTCTATGTACGTCTCGCAGTTCCTCCCAGTATCTTGTTACTGTACCGGTTTTAACCTCATAGTAGACGCTGGGTTGTGATGGAGACGCCCTGTAAATCCCATCGATTGTGTACTCGATGGAACTAATCGTTGCCTCTAGCTGACCTTGTAGCCCTTCCAAATGTTCATCCAACCTTTTAACTGTTGTCATGGTCGGCTGATCAACTTCTTGACTAGGGTCGGTAGAGGCAGCAGCTGCTTTTGGGCTTAAAGCCTTGAGAGCCGGTTCCTCCCTATTGTCCTCCTTCAAGAGACCGGTTATCGCATCTCTTGCGGTCATATATTCTCGTTGTATGACCGAGAAATAGTTTCTGGCGAAATAAGGATGGTCGGTGCATGTTGCAGCGTATGGCTGAAGTTGTTCATTTCTCGAACAAAACAGCTCACAAAGATCTTCTAACTCGGCGAGTCTTCTTTTCAGATATATCGCCGTTCTTCTAGTTGGACCATCCTTGCGGTAATTCGTTATCAACCGCTCAATTTCATAGCCAGTTTGATCTTGTTCTTTGGCTAGATCTTCCATTTTATTTTTAATTTTTGGTAATCAATTGACCAGAGGAGAGATATTCAGCACTAAGCTGCGAAAAAAGTCTAAAAACAAATTGAATTGATCCGAACGAATTCTTCTAAAATTCTGTTCGGGTGAAGAATCTCAATCTTCAAAGTGATAGCAAGGATCACGTCGGGGTCACCAAAATGTTTATATAGCGACAAAAGCCTTTTCTTTTGCCGCTTGATTTTATTTTTAGAAGTTAAAAAATGATAGCCAGATTCAAAAATCTGTCTGTTTAAAGCAGTGATTTCTTTAATTTATAGGATAATTGGCAGTCAAATACAGTATCTGTCTGCTGAACTAATTGACTTTCGGTCCAATACCGAAACTCTGCGAGGTGGTCAGATGAAGTTAAACACTTGACGTTAACAAAGCAAATGACATGGTTTATTAATCGTCTATTCTTTTTATACATATTATTTACAACTTAAACTAATTTGTCAGCGATATTACTCGCTCCCACGGTTCAACATTTTCCATGAGCGAGAATATCGCTGACCATGCACAAGTGTATGTACATACATGTACTTTAGTCAGATCGCCAGCGACACGATCATGCTCCCACGATCTAACATCATTCATGGGAACATATCATATCGCTTGCGATGTACAATCATATGCATGCACGTCTTGAAGTTTCAGATTTTAGGAAAGTAAAACGATCTTTGTTTTGACTTCAAGACGCGCATGCAAAGAAAATGATATTACGACAATTTAGGTTTAGAATTTAGATTTAGAATTTAGAAACGTAATGCGCGCTTTGTTTTGGCTGAAGAATTCACGACGTGCAAAAAAATAGTTTTACATGGAAATATGATTTTAAATTTATGTTGTTTTTGAACAGGTAGGATGAAGAATACTTACTTAATGAATGAAATTAACAAACAGGCGAAAGTCCCTTCCACCGAACAAAATTCGATCCGAGTTAAGATTGATGAAATTGTCGATGAGCTAATGAAAATTAATAATATTACAAATGAGTATGAAAAACATTTAAGCCTACAAATTTATTATGAAGAGCTTTATTCGAAAATTTACCATAAAATTGAAGTTATTGACTTGCAAATCGAAATACTTCGTGATAGTTTGTTGTTTATTCAATCGGGAATCTTACATCCTTTTATCCTAGAGCCGGGACAACTCGTAAACGAATTGAATAAGATAAAAGATAAGGAGCATTTGGCAGGAACTCCTTTGATTGAAAATTATAACGATATAACAAAAGACTTACAATTGGCTGCTTTCGTCAAAAATAAGAATATATTTAATCATTATTTCACTGGATAAAGTAACTTACGATAATCTTGAAATATACGAAGTTATTGGATTTCCACACATTAAGAAGAATATAGCTATTATGATGTGTGATTTAAAGAAATATTTTGTTGTAAATAAAGATAAAGAATAGTTTATTAGGACAAATGAAATTGATTGTAAGGATATTAATAAATTGAAAGTATGTTAACCTTTACCCCTCAAAAGCGTCTATTCACAATCATGTGCAACAAGTTTGTATTTCAAGCAATCAGATAAATATTGTGAATTCCGGCAATAAAGTAATGAAGTAGATATTATTCATAAAATAAACAATCTTCGATTGTTAATAATAAACTCTGTGGAAACAAAATATGGATTTAATTGTAATATAACAAAACAAGAGAGAATCATTGGAAGTAATATTGTTAACTTGACAAATGACTGCAGTATTCATAGTGCAACTCACGATTATTTTCTCGAGCGGAATTTTGTTGAATATTTTGTCCGAAAAGATAAAATAGTAGAAATTGAAGAATGTTGCAATCATTTTGAACTAAATGAAATTAAAAGCTATAAATTACGTTTTGGTAAATTTAAAAGTACTAATGTTCCTGAGTTAAAGGAGCTTACTTCTGATTTAGCAGAACAAGCAACTTTTTGGGATAAAGCAATTGTACCAGTACCAAAGTTAATACGAGAAAATTTGTCTATTTCTATCATACTTTTATTAGTGTTCATAATAGTTTCGGTGTACTTACTCTAAAAATGTGTTAATGGAAAACTTTCAATAGTCATTTTTAGAGGATGTTTTGATAGAAAGAGATTGACCAATTCACATGAATTAAGAGATTCAAGAATTGTTTTTAGAAATTTGGAAAATGATGAAAATGTTTAAGAAAACAGAAGCCAATCAATCGCATCAGAAAAAAACGCATTAGAACTAGATATTTGTAAAAAAAAGATTGAGGACAACCTTAAACTAAGAGGGAAGATGTTACGCGCATGCAATTACCCGAATATGACACGTTTTGCCATGTGACTCCGTGTCCATGAACCAAGAATTTCGTCTATGTAGTAATTCTGCTTGGGAAAATTTTTATTTTCATGAAGTTTTCCCTAGATTTGCAAATTCCGTATCGCATTGCAACGTAAGCAATGCGATATTGTAAATTAACTTGAACCGTGGCAAAACGTTGCTATTAGTTAAAACAACTCTGAAGTGTACAAAGTGTTTGTCAATTACCAGAAGAAAAATAATAGAAATAAACTTGTATGTAGTGATAGTGAAAACTTTCAGTCTTTTATTTATTTTTTTAAATAAAGAGTTCGCGCTTAACAGTCACCATAAATGTTTGTTGTTTGCAGAAGGTAACATAAAAGGCTCATGAAAGGTTCCCTGATAAGATCGGCATAATTGACCCGATAGAAGCACCTGATCAACCTACTGGATTTTGAGAACACTCTCATGCGCAAAAAATCCCAAACAGGTCAAGGGAGGAAAAATAACTATAACTTACAAAGCGCGGGAGGGGCATTGAGCTCGACAGAAACACTAATTCAATTTTATTTCCCTTTACATGTTGTGCCCATATTGTTGGTTTTTGGCCCACCCGGTCTTATCATGCATCCCGTGGCACCTGGTCGAAACACAAATTGCCTAAAACAGCATGACCGGACCATTCAGACCAATCACCTTTAGTGCTGGCCGACCCGGAACAACCATGCACTCAAGGACAATTGGTAGAAACATCAATTACCAAGAGCTGCATGGTTGAACCGTGCAGTCCAACCTCCACAACGTTGTCGGGTAACTAGTGATTTTATTTTTCAAGTTCTTAGACTATTTATACAAAATATTTTACTTATGACTTAAAATTCTGAATTGCTTATCTGCTGAGACGCTCGAAGAAATTTTCATGTTCAAGTGTATCGTATCACATTTCATTCAGACGGTGAGGTTCATTTATTCAAAATTTGAGATAATCGTGTGCATTTGTGCAAGAATCCCATGTGTGGGTTTTTCTGTTTGCCATGTGCAACCATGAAATTTTTTGTCAGCGTCAACACAACTTTAAGTATAGCAATAAACAATGTATGAATGTTGAACAGATTTCATGCCTAAGGGTTCGGCCACATTGCGATTTTGCTATGGTAGCCAGCGATTTTTAGACGCACATACGAACACTACGACAAGATCTCCGAAGGAACTTCAGGCATGCGCAGAACTAAAATGCTCATTTGAAGGTATGTCTTTGCCAGGAACACATGCGCTAACTCCTTTCTGCGCTATGCAAGAAACTTCCATGCACGTCAGTGTCAAATGTCCAAATGATGTGCGCCTGCGCGAGTATCACAGAAACTACCTGCTAAACTGGTTTTAGGAAAAATCGCGAATTCCTGCGACTGCCGACCTGGACAAAATTGTCGAAAATCGTAGTGTGCGGGCTTCCATTTAACCATGTGTAACTTGCGACAGAAGTGCGGCTAAATAGTCGAAGTCTGATGCATCCCTTATACTTATCATATTTCTTAAAATTTTAATCATAATTAATCCTCAAAGTTACAGGATAAATTTCCACAACCGCTTTGAGCATTACATACGAGTATGTATTGTACTCGTACGCTGCATATTTTACACGTGCTGTCTTTGCAGCGTCGTTTATCGAATGAACTTAAACAAACTCCCCTATGCGTAAAATGATAACAGATAGAGAATTGAAAATAAATTGGATCATTTGCCATACTCTAACAGCGGGCTAAATGAATTTTTAATTTCATAGGGCATGTTTGATGGCTTTGGGGCGTAAAAAAATACACGAAGGCATATGCAAATATTGTGTGAGTGGGTGCAAACTAGTGAGCAATGGTTTGCTGGACTCCTATCGAAAACTCTTAAAATTTCCATTGTATTAACGCTCTAATTATACCAGATCTCACATCCATATGTCAAAAGCCGAAGACGCGTGAGCACTTGTACATGCTTTTGATATGTTCATTATAGTATAGAGGAACATCGAGCTATCGAGCACACGATTTATGTGGCACCCGTTCTGAACTACCAGCCATAATGTGTTAATCCTTCCGATTACGTTTCATGTCTTGAATAACCAACCGCAGCGTTGTCCGAAACAAAATTGCTTCGCATTTTTGCGCATTCACTTTCATTCGCCAACTATCCATCATAGCCTGCAAGTTTTAAAAAAGTTCAATAATTTTAAGATAGTTAAAGGGATTTACAATTTTTTCAAAAGAGTATGCATTTCTCATACGCTGGCCTAGACACTACCGATTTGTTGGAATCTTAAGAGAATTTTTAGGAAGCCTGATCGGCATACATGCCTTTTAGAACATCTTAACATCAGTAATGAGAAATAAAATAGTGGCATTTGAATGGAAAGAAAGGTAAATTTATAATTATTTCTCAAATCAAGCATATGATGTGAAAGTCAAAGTCAAAAGCGAGTTATTCAATACTAATCGGTATAAATTTTCAAAGAGTATAAAGCAAATTCCAAACAATAAACATACAAAACCTTAATGGCCCAAATGGCTCTCTAAATTTATTCGTTAGCATTAAACATATTTCTTCAAAAAAAAAACTGTAGCAAATTCAATTAATTAAGATTATTACATATTTTTAAATTCAATTGGAAAAAGGAGAAAAAGCCAACCAACACTATCCTAAAATCATTTATAATTTAAACACAACAGTGAACTTTGATCGTACACCTAATATGTTTTAACTTAATTCTCATAAAATTCAAACAAAAACTTTATCTTATACTAAAAAATTCTATTAAAATGTTCCTAACCTAAGCGTTTAACCTTATCTCTAACCTAATGTAATAAACATGACATTTACCTAACCTATACCTAATTTTTAACAAAAATAAACAAGATACAAAATGTAGCAATAATGAGCTGAAACTCAAAAAATAAATAACGAAAAACACAAAAACTGGAAATAAACACGAATAATTTAGACATTGTCATTCAGCCACCAATACCTGGATTGCGTCATCTCAATTCGATCTGCTTCAACGAATCTAGCAAATGAGTATCTCCATTGGAATTGTTGGTCTCATGAACTTAATTCGGAGAATATTTTATCTTCTTATCGGTGGCCCGTCGATATATGTGATATATGATTGGGACACCGTCAGAATCAAAAACATATCGATTCATGTCCAAATACATGAATGCTTCTGGAGGAATGAAGCCAGTAGCGAGGCAAGTCGCAATATACCAGTCTATAGGCTGGAACTGCTGTGAAATCCAAGGGTTTTCACTCACAGTCACAGATCTTGCGATATGATTCCGAAGAAGTTTCAATATGAAGATATCGGCTCTAGTCACTTCAGCAGTTTGATAAATTCTTCTATTCGATATATAATGTTTCCAATCCGTCTCAGGCTTTCTGTACAAATCAGTACATGCACGAAGACATTTCCTTGTGAAAACTCTTAATTTTTCCATAGTACTACCACTCTGGTTGTACCAGATCTGACATCCATATGTCAAAACTGGTCTAACCAAGGTCTTGAAACGGATAATTTTGACCTTTAGATTAATATATTTGGAATGAAAGAGTTTTCGTAGGGCCATGAGTACTTTAAGTGCCTTACTGAGCATGATTTTGACATGTTCAGTATTGTACAGATACTGATCGAGATAAACACCAAGGTATCGAACATAGGATTTATGTGGAACTCGTTCTAAACTACCCTCGCCAGCCATGATGTGGAAATCTTTCCAATTACGTTTCAGGTCTTGACTGAACCCCTGCAGCGTTGTCCGAAACAAGATTGTTTCACACTTCTGCGCATTGATTTATATTCGGAAAATGTCAGTGTACAGCTGCACATCATTGAACATTTTTTGGAGATTGCCCTGAACTATTGTAGCTTTTTGGTCTGCCGTATAGATGATCAGATCATCAGTAAACGCTACCAATGATCGCGTTGGCGAGACGTTAAAATCAAAGCCGTTCAATAGCTTGCGAATGAATACTGAGAAGAGCAGAGGTGCAGTAACTGTTCCCTGCTGTAGACCATTCAAGACCTTGAATTCACGCATTGTTCTCAGATTTTTATCAGTTACAACAAACGATTTCCCGTATAACATATTGCACATCATGGCGACAAAGTGTCTGGGGAACTTGTCCTGAAGGAGTTTAAAAATTAGTCCATCTAACCATACCGTATCAAAGGCTTTCTCCATATCAATGAGACATGCTCCAACGCATTGTCTATCATTTAGTTTCCAACAGATGTCTGAGGTTACTTTCGTTACTGTATGTGTGGTCGAATGCCTGACACGAAAACCAAATTGGCAAATCGGCATCAACTCATATTCCTCAATGTGGGCGTTTAATGCTCTGTTGAGTATCACTTCAAACACCTTGCTGATGTTAGGCAGCAAGCTGATTGGGCGATAGCTTTTCGGAAATGAAGATACTTTTCCTTTCTTCAAAATTGGAAATACCTTAGCCTTTTTCCTTTCATTTGGGAAATATGAATTGCTCGACATGTTGTTGAACAATATGCAATAATTCTTAAAAGCAACCTCAGGCAAATGTCGGAGAACTAAATTTGGAATACCATCAGTACCACATGATTTTTTGTTGTTTATCCTGCGAAATATGAAACACAAGTCTTCATAGCTGACAAAATAATCAATAAGATTCAAGCTCGGTATGAGGTCAGATGCTAATGTTTCATTGTCATGAAGAATTGATTGGCCGTTCAGGCTTGATTTGGAGTCGAAAACTTTTGCTTCAACGATCTCTGAAACTATTTCATTCCCTCTCTCAGGGTTTGGTAGATGAACCAATTCAAAATGTGTTCCAATCGGGGCAAGTTTATCCAATCCTTCATATATAATCCTGTTTCCATTTCTATCCGGAGTCGTACTATCAATTTCGATACCAGCCCTTCGAGAAGATTTATCTGATCACTAGTGACTTCAAGATTCGATAACGATTTCTTGTGGAATATGCTGTTCACTTTCGCGAAGTTGCCGTCTGGGTCCTTTGGGCTAATACCCCTCAATTTTTCTGCCCATTGATTGCTGACCTCACTCCTAAAGTGTGACCGGATTAATTTCCGGACATTCTTCAGGTGTAATTTCAACAAAGCCAAGGATGGATGGTTGTAGTCCAAAAATCGCCGGTAAATATTGTTGACGCATGTGGGAAGAAGGCTTTACATTTTTTTCAACCTTGCGATGATTTGTGTTTCATATCTTTCCATATTGTTTCGATGTTTAATCTTGGGAACTACTTTCTCAATCGTTTCCAACGTCAGCTTCTCCAACTACGACAAATAGACATCTATTTCATCGGTAGTTAGATTTCTGTCATTAGGAACCTATGAGCAAGAGTTGACATTATCCGAAGGAGGACATTGCTTATGATACTCCCGATTAAATATCTTTTGAAACTTTCCCGAGTCTGTTTTTTTGAAATTCAACCGATGGTTTTCGTGTTGAACTGGAATGAGGAAGAAACCATCCCTTTGATGATTGATTTCGATTACGAATGCGCTATGGCCGCTATCATAAGGAAGCACCTGCAGTTTCCGTTGAGGACTATTAAAGCTGAATTCAAGTCTTGCGTCAGCAATGCAGAGGTCCATATATGAATTTGTCCTAGGGTATGTTGGGAACTTCGACCCATATAGATTTCACATGTATTCAATTTGGTTCTCTGTTATCCACGATTTCAGGAAAACACCTCTTGGATTATTGGTGGCATTCAGCCATGATGTATGCTTGGCGTTCAGGTCACCAGCAAGAATTTAATAATTATGCAGCCTGTTCAATTCGAGTATTTCAAACAAGGAATTGAGCTCCTCCTTGAGCTTGAGAACAGTCCCACCAGTTGCATAGGCAGAGATAACGAAGAGGTTATCCCCAACTAGCTGTGAAATTTTGTTAACGGACACTTAAAGAGATTCAAAGCTTTTGAATTCGACTTTTTCAATATTTTAAAAACAATACGGTCTTCGAACCAATATCCCGGTGCCACCCCCCCGATCACCTATTATCCTAACGTTTCTTACGAATTCAAAATCCTAGAATGTCATGGAGCGCTATGAATTGAGGTGGAATTCAGTGAAAAGCATGATGTCAGGCTTTTGCTTAGCAATGAATTCAAGGAGATAATCACGCTGATGTATACTAACAATGGATTTGACGTTGATCGAAATGAGACGAATCCTATGCATGGGAATGTGACTGGATGACACACTACTTTGAAGCATGTTGGCCTATGCAATGAAAAACGAAATTGATTTTTTGGCCTTGTTTATTCATTCTCTCTGAAAGAGATTAAAGTTGTTGGTAGATTTTGAGAAGCAACTCATTATTGCTACTTAAATTATTTATTTTATTTACATTGTTGTCTGCCGGTCCTCTAGCAGTAAGCGCAAATGATACCGCGGATTTGACGAAGTTAGGAGGTAATAAATTGTGATTAACTTTCGTTTGTTTTGGAGAAAATTTAACTCTTGCATCTTGATACCGAGAGCATCATCGATATGATGCTGAATGACCAAATATACCGCAATTAACACAGTATAATTTTTCTTTTGGCTCCATCTGATCCAATTTGCATTCACCGGGGGCGTGAATATCTTTGCATTTAACACAGCGATAGTGCATGGCACAATTGGCAGCCGAATGACCGAACTTTTGGCACCTGTAGCACTGGTTGACCTCAGTTTTTTGAAGGTATTCCCACCTCATAGCTCTAAAGTTTAAGTACCTTACCTTTTGGTGGGCACTCGGGCTGCTATCGTTGGGAATTTGGACCAAATAAAATAGTGATATATGACCTTCAACAGTTGATCTCCTTGTAGCAAAATTTTTCATACTGATGAACTTACCAGCTGGTGCTGCTTCCTGCAACATTTCAAGGAGATCAACTGTATTCTCCCCATAGTCCAAGCCGTTCAACAGGAAGGTCTGATTTTTTCCGCCTTTGGCGTGTATGTGAAGTGGAGAGCTTTGTCACTACTAAGAACATCTTTCGTCAGTTTGAAATCAGCTAGTGTTTTTGTCTTGATTGTGAGTTTATCAGCGGTGACTCTCTTCACTTCGAATTTATTGATTTTATGTTCGGCTGCCAATAACGGAACCATATCTCCTCCACGCTGCCCAAAAATGTTAATTGGAGGAACTTTCTCATTTACCTAATTATTGTTAATAGGAGAACTAGTAGACACACCGGTTGGCTTCTTCTCCTTCTCCTTATTTTTTGATTTTAAATATTGAATGAAATTTTTACTACTATCAATATTACGTACGCTGTCGTTGCACTGCATCTCGATGTCCATTTCGCCGTTCATTGCAGATAGCACCGCATAATAATTCTCGCTGTCGTTCGCTCCTCCTACGCTCAGGATGTTTTCAGCATCATGGGTTGGTCTTGCTCATATCTTGCGATTTTGCTTTAAATATTTGAGTCTTCTGGGTTGGTACTTGTTTTTTGTTGTTGTTTCCTTTTTCTCATTCTTCTTAGTTTTTATCGGTTCTCCTTTGCCGGACGTATTCTGTGGCTTTATCACTTTTGGTTTGTTAGGATTTGATAATGTCCGGACTATATCCTCCAAACTTTGTATGCGGAGTTTCAACTCATCGTTTTGTTTCGTAACCTTTGCGTTTTCCCTGGTCACTCTTCACTTGAAAGCGTAATACGCTTGCCATGCTCACAGCTGTCTTGTTCGTTTTTCCGCTTTATGATTTTTTCATTTTAGAAATACCTGGCTCTGTGTCCCCCAGCGGTGAGAAGCCGTCGGGCTCCTCCATTCCCCCGGTGAAAAAACTTTTCTTCTTTTTTGAAACTTTCTCGCAGGTAAAATCCAGATACTCGATAAATTGTTCGAATAGTTTGACGATGTAATAAGTTTTTTTCTAAAATTACTTTCTAATTGAAGTTTTTTAAAAATTATTTTAATTTATAAAAATTGTTGACAGGAGCAAATTAAAAACACGTCTACCTACACGCAAAGAGTGCTAGACGTAGAATCCATATGATGTGAATGCTTTTTGCATAAACTGTTTTTGAGTTATTGCCTGAGTAGGTTCAAATGAAAGTTAACATTTCATTCGTCAAATAAAAATTATTCTGGCAGCAGCATACTTCTACCTACCCAACCTTTTAGAAGATGAAATCTACATCGGAAAACTGTATCACGGAGAAATGCATTACTCCTTCAAGCATTTTGATTGCCAGACTCAATGGAAGTGTCTTACGATGGCTTTACTGATGTGATGAAAATAATTTTCTTTCTTAATTACATCTGGTTGATAAGCTAACTTTGTCTGCCCATCGGAAGAAATAAACTTCAAGATGTTGCTCTCGCTAAGCTATCAATGCCAAAAATTTGTAAAATATAATATAATTACTAAGTTGAAGGGGTTGATACGCAATCCTTAAAGTTGTATTGAATCACTGATTGTTGGATGCGATTTACTACCGCATTCTTATCACACGGTGGTAAAATTCTATGCTAAGTCTCCATTATTAACTAAATATTGAAGGAAAGCTTGCCAGTTTTTTATTTCACTGTTAAAGACAGTGGAGTTAAGCGGAAACCGTCAAACTCTTCACCATTCTGCCAGTTAAGTGGTGATACTTCCATTTTATAAAATATTAAAAACCATTCATTAGACTCCTCTGTTTTCTTTCATTTTCTGCTTAATTAGCTTCTAATGTATTTTTTCCATACAGTCAATTAGATAGGAAAAGTGTGGAGTAATGTCAGAGCTTCATCCTTTTCAATGCGCTCCCGTACAAACACACAAGAGAATCAGATAGAAAAAGATGAGCCTTGTATTTGTTATGCATCTGACGAGATAGCAACGATACAGTTCCTGTTAAAAGAGATATTACTGGCTTTTTAACTTTAATAAATTATCCAAATTGCTTTGAAAAGTGCATTCTGAATAGGAAGTTTGAAAACCATACAAACTCTAATAATATTCTCATAATTTAAAATTTTTCCAAATATAGAAGAATGGACACCTACTTCTTGAATAAAACCTGTAAATCACATGATGTTCCACACTGTTTGTGCGTATAGAGCGTAATCCTGCTTCATGGGTAGATTTCAGTTCTAACTAAGCTACTCGAATGTTTGTTGGTTTGTTACAAAACCGTGAGTCCTGGCAATGTGAAAAACGGGAAAACCTGGTTGCGTGGTGTGAGATGTTCAGGTCTGGGAGATTTCTATGCGTGCCGACTCCTGTGACAAAGGGAGATCTCTGGCCTTCTCCAGGGCTTAGTCAGATCCACGGTGCTCTGCTGCAAGCTCCACAGCCCCTCCCACACTATGTTTCGGAAAATGTGCGTGCATTTTCCATCTACAACAAGTTTTCTATTTGGAACCAATCACCCTCGCTATTGAACAATGAAAAACGTTCCATAATGGACCTTTATGGACTTGTTTGCATATAGGCTGCTAAGTGCAGTTCAATACACTTTACCCTTAGTCTTGCTGCCTGCAAATAAACATACGAGTACGAGCAACTACAGTGCATACGATTCTCCATTGCGTAGCCGTGCGTATTATTATTCTCTCGGTTAATGCGTGAATGGGAAATAGCCTAGAGCTGGAAAACTAGGAAACAAGAAATAAAAACTTATTCCCATTACCACCAATACACACACTTTCAACGGGTTTGATTTAGTTGCGGCTTCTCTTCTTACGCCAGCCGTGGTTTGGCTTCTCTCGTCGCTGAAGTTCTTACTTTTTAAAATTCGTAGGTACTTCTTACAAAGTGAAAGTTTACACTAGACCATATCCCTTGCTCTCCACTCTTCCTCGTTTTTTTCGCAACGCTCCCATGCCGCACAACTTCAAGTTCCAGGGTCTTGCAACTTAAGGAATGAGTACCTCAGAATGAGTTGGGGGCAACTTCGTTTTCGCGAATTTTCCACATTCTTGTTTCCAACGGCCACGACTGCCCGAACTTTCAGCACACTGCTCGATTTGGTGGAGCTAATATTAAGGGTAGTTTACATCCCACTGGTGCCGTTAACTTCAATATTTTCGCTGAAGGTTTGTTTTGTTTAGCATATGCATTGCGTAGTGGAAAAAAGTTTCGATGTGAGGATGCATGAATTCAAAAAGTTATCCAAACCACGTATATCCACACAAATACTCTGAATAGAAAAGGGTTGAAGTTAAATGCAAACTTGGAAATGTAAAATTAAACGATATGTGAACATATGTTTTACACAAACTCTCGATGTCTTGCTTCGTGAGACTTGCGGAAACATGTGAATTATTTTTCCGAGCTAATTAATTTGCATATTTGCTGGATAAAATTTTATTTTCAATAAGATTGCATTCTGCATTGCAAATCGTGAAGCAAATACTAAAGATAGAACACAAAACAGTTTCGTCACTGAAAAGTTCGAGTTGAATTGCCGTGGCAAAACTTCTAATTAAAATATTTTTAATTCAAATTTACATTATTAATTGGATGCAACCTTCAACAGAATAACACAAATACTACAGTGCCTACTTGTAAGTTTCCTCAAATTAAAACCATTCATCGCTGGATCGTGCTTTTTCTGTTGAAGACACTAACTTCATACCTAGCGTACTGTATCATTCTTCTACATGAAGTATCAGAAACCTTGCACGTTCTCATTTTTTATTCGTAAAGAATCTTTATTTAAATAAATCGATTTAACACTGAAGTACATGCGCCCCTATTTTTTCATGAATGCACGCGTAGTCTACCATGATAAGCCATCTTAAAATCGCTGTCCGTTATTTTCCAGAGAATGTGTGAATAAAATTCTAGTAGAAATGGTAAGTTTGTTTAAGTCTATAGCGATTAACCGGGTCCGTCGACTTGCATGTGTGTGTGTGGGAAATTCCCCGGCATTCATATGAGTGTGTGCAAGGGCGTCGCCAGCTTATGACTAGTGGGGCAATATTATGGAGGATAAAAAATATGCACGCCTGGTACAGTCGAAAGCATGAAGCGTTACACTTGGAAGTCTTTGCCTCGATGACGATTGTAATAAGAACGGTTCTAATATCTACAAAAAATGCAATATCTCCTGAGTTACCTAGAAAGAGAAGCCAAAGATTCCATTTTGCATCTGAAACTAGATGCATAAAACTACGATACAGCGATCATGATATTACAGCAGCGATTTTCAAACAACAAAAGGATGGCTATGGCATGTCTTGATAGCATATTCGACATCAAGAAAGTAGAGCATAGGAATGCAGCGGGAATAATCAACATGTTCAACGTTTTGCGGAATTGTCTCGCGGCACTGAAAAGTATGTCTTTTAACACGGATCAGTGGGATCCGATCATAATTCATACTGCGATGCGAAAACTTGACTCTGAAAGCATCCGCATGTTCGAAGACACTTTAAGCAACCACAAGGAAGTGTCATCAGTTCAACTGCTCTACGATTTCCTTCTGAAAAGGCATGAAGTCTTAACAACAATCAAACCACAGCCCCACGAACAGCACACCAAGAAAAGAGCTTTCACTACAATGACAAAACCAACCTGTACATTTTGCAAGGAGCAGCATTTCATATATCGCTGCAGCAAGTTTAAGGAACTCTCCACTGAAGATCGCCATAAATTCATATCGTTGAATGAATTATGCAAGAATTGCCTCACTCACGCCAAAAGCAACAAATGCAAAAGTTCACGTCGATGCTTTGAGTGCAATAAACCACACCACACGCTTCTGCATTTCCCAAATATTAAAGCTATTACCTCCAATATTGCCACAAATGAATCTTGCCAGCCATCGGCTCCTGCAGTGACTACTAAGGAAGTGAAGTGAATGTTCTGCTCCCAACAGCTTTAATAAATGTTCAAACGAGTACTGGACAACAAATCTTGCTACGAGCCCTCATTGATCAAGGCTCCCAATCACCCTTCATTACTTCAAAGGCAGCGAAGAGGCTAGGACTTAAAAAAGCAAAGTATTTTTGCAAAGATCTCCGGTATTGGTGAAACAGAAACATCAACTGTACGAAATCAAGTCTACATGTCTATAGCACCACACTTTAAATCGACATTTACCCTTCTAGTCGAAGCATTAATCATGCCAAAACTTACAACGTTATTACCAGAAGACCGAGTGATTTTACCTAAGTCTAGTAAGATCCCAGAACTAAGGCTAGCAAATCCTAATTTTGCCTCCCCGGGACGAATTGATGAAATAATAGAAAAAGGCTTACGGAAAGTTGATCCATTATTAGCACAAAAAACAAAGCTTGACTGGATTTTATCAGGTAAAACTATGTCCAAGGCTAAAAGAAGTGCAAAAGAAGTAACAGCTTGCATCTCAATGACTGAGTTCCATAAATCTGTGGGAAAGTTCTTTGAGATGGACAATGAAGATCGCAAAA
Source organism: Odontomyia ornata (assembly GCA_963969285.1). Lineage (NCBI taxonomy): Eukaryota > Metazoa > Arthropoda > Insecta > Diptera > Stratiomyidae > Odontomyia > Odontomyia ornata. The sequence goes on from OZ017739.1 coordinate 309,832,223, forward strand.
GAGAGCCTTCAATCGCTGAAGTTCGATGCGAAGAACATTTTCAAGCAACATTTGATAGAGATAATCACGGAAGGTATACAGTTTAGCTCCCATTCAAAGATGATATTAACATAAAACCACATGGAGAATCTCGTATTAAAGCCTTATTAAGATATAAGCAAGTCGAGAAAAGACTTGAAAGAGATCCAAAATTGAAAAAAGAATATCAAAAGTTTCTTGAGGAATATGTTGAGCTCGGACACATGGAAATAGTTATTCCTTACAGCGGAGATACTCAAAACGGTTTTCACTTACCTCACCATCCAGTATTTAAAGAAGATAGCACTACGACCAAAATCCGAGTCGTATTTGATGCATCAGCAAATTCCTCAGAGGGTCCTAGCTTAAATGATCTGCTTTATACTGGTGCCAAGTTGCAGCAAGACCTAGCCCCAAATCTTATTAAGATGGAGAAAACATAAGTACGTTTATACTGCAGATATTGAGAAGATGTTCCGGCAGATCATTGTAGCAAAACAAGATAGAGACTACCAACGAATCGTTTGGAGGGACGAAAACTCGAAAACAGTTAATGAGTATCAGCTGAAGACAGTTACATACGGCACAGCATGTGCCACCTTTTTGACTGTAAGATGTTGTAGCGGATGTCGGTGGCGGTCGATGTTTATTTTATAAATGAAATACTACATTTATAACAACAAACAATCATTTTATTTGAACAAAACTTTAGAATATTGCGCGCGTGAACGAGTGCTCGCCGTATCGTGACGTGAAGCGTTCTGTTTCTTCTCTGCATTTCCATCCTTTATATATCCGTGGCAATGATAGCGTTGTGAGAGATTTGGGATGCTCGCGGTTTTTCCCGGACTAATTGCACACGGCGTTTCGTCATAACTTTGCATGTGCTCCTGTTGTCATGTGTAAAGGTGCTGCCCAGCTGCTAGATGATGGACGTGCAGTGCCGAATTTAACCACGGCGTCGAATTCCCCGCGTGCAGCGGTGAGTCTTTCAGGATCTAATCGACGAGGTTTGCTCGTTGTTGGAGGCCCAAGCGTCGTTTGGATGTAATGCCTGGTATTGTGACGTCTCTCTGGAGCGCGGCCATCGGGGCGTGTGATATCCGAGAATTCTGTAAGAATCGCGTGATATAAGGTATCACCAGAAACGACCTTGATAGTAGGTGGGTTGGTGCGAAACACACGACCCTTTGAGGTTTGTTGCGTTGCCTTGTCGATGAGTTGGCTTTCTTGAATATCGATCAGCAGTCCAAAGTGTACCAAGAAGTCAGCTCCGATGATCGGTTTGGTGACGTCAGCGATGACGAAGTTCTATGGAAATGTGCGCCGCAGGCCAAGGTCGAGTGATAACGCTGTCATTCCGTAGGTAGCTATCGTGGATCCGTTAGCGGCTGCAAGTTCATATGAAGTCTTCTTGAGTGGGCTTTTGATTGCTGATCGAGGGAACATGCAAAGATCGACGCCCGTATCGACTAAGAAGTGTTTCTGACTTCCCCGGTCCACAATAAATAGGTGGCGTGTTTTTTGGCTAGAATCGCTGGCCGCCATTAGTGATTGCCGTTTGCGTTTCCCGACAGTTTACATGGTGATCTGCATTTCTTTGCTTCGTAGCCAAATCTGGAATGGTACCAGCACAAGCCCTCTGCATCCTGGTGATTCCGTGCTCTTGAATTACTACGATCACGTGAGTTCGATCGTCTGTAATCTTGGCGGGAAGGGCGACTCGTCGATCGCAGCATTTCTACTTCTTGCTGCAATTTTTCCATCTGCTAATTTAGGCTCAGTGTGAGCTGTGCAAATCTTGCTCCGAGCTCAGCTTCGAATAGTGATGTTGCTAGCGTGATCTGAGCTACGTGGGATACACTGCTCCTAGTCAGTAATATAATCGCGTCTGCAAGTTCGGCTGCTTTGTTGAGAGGCTGGTTCTTCTGCGTGGCCATAATGGCTTGCGTCTGCGCCGGCAAGCGGCTGGTCCAGATCGTCCGTATGATTTCCTCGTTGAATAATATCTAATATCTAATAGTTATCGCGTCTTCTCTTCCTGCGATGTACTCAGACGTTTAATTAGCTCTCCTTTTAGCTTGCTATATGGCTCTTGTGCTGGTGGGTTTAGGACAATGTCTTTCACTTCGGTCGCGTAGCGAGTGTCGAGAGCAGAAAGCGTTGCGTTGAACTTCGACTCCTCTGTTGTGATGCCCGCCACCACGAAATTCTGCTAAATTATCGCAAACCAGAGCGCTGGTTCAGCGGGGGTAAAGGGGGGCAATCGCATAGATATATAGCTTGCGGCTCCCTGTATAACGCCGTTCGGCATTCTGATCACGTCGGGGTCACCAATTATGTAGCGGATGTCGGTGGCGGTCGATGTTTATTTTATAAATGAAATACTATATTTATAACAACAAACAATCATTTCATTTGAACAAAACTTTAGAATATTACGCGCGTGAACGAGTGCTCGCCGTATCGTGACGTGAAGCGTTCTGTTTCTTCTCTGCATTTCCATCCTTTATATATCCGCGGCGATGATAGCGTTGTGAGAGATTTGGGATGCTCGCGGTTTTTCCCGGACTAATTGCACACGGCATTTCGTCATAACTTTGCATGTACGAAGGATTTCCTTATTATCCCTTTTCGGAGAAGACAGGGTTTGAGGGTGATGCAAGGACGTTATATGCGGCGACGTGTGTTTATTGCCGTCTGGGTTGCGGTTTTTCCCGGACTAATTGCACACGGTGTTTCGTCATAACTTTGCATGTGCGAAGGATTTGCTAATTATCCCTTTTCGGAGAAGACAGGGTTTGAGGATGATGCAAGGACGTTATATGCGTCGACGTGTGTTTATTGCCGTCTGGGTTTATGTTGTTTTTTTTTTTATGGCCGGAAACTTTGTGTATCGTTGCCGCCACAATGTCTTATTCAGCTAGCAAAGGATGAGGGACGCATGTATCCACACGCGACTAAAGCCCTTCTAACCGATTTTTATGTCGATGACATGCTCAGTGGGGCAGATTCCAAAGAGGAGGCAATAAAACTACAAAGGGAAATCACGTGCCTACTGAAACAGGGTAGATTTAACCTTAGAAAATGGGCTAGTAATCATCCAGAGCTATTAGCAGCTGTCCCTGAAGATGCAAAAGAGAAGGGACTACTTCAGATAGCTGAAGATGCATCGCTTAAAACATTAGGGGTTCATTGGAATCCCAGTAAAGACGAATTTGAATTTAAGATTCCAAAATTTGAAAAAGGCCGAAAGCTGACAAAACGACGATTGTTTTCAAACATTGCCAGTATTTAGGACCCACTACAATGGCTGGCTCCAGTCACTATACGAGCAAAAATACTAATGCAAGACGTCTGGAAAACTGGACTGGATTGAAACAACCAGCCTTCCAAAGAGATTGTGAAGCGCTGGAATAGCTTCAAAACGGATTTAGCAAACCTGAAAAACATAAAGATACCACGATGGGTTCACTACACTTCTAAAGCCAACATAGAGCTTCATGGCTTCTGCGATGCTTCGGAAGCTGCCTATGCCACAGTTGTGTACAGCAAGTCAACCGATAACTTTGGAGCTATCAAAATAACTTTATTTTGCGCAAAAACTAAAGTTACGCCACTGAAATCAAAAATATCACTTCCAAAACTTGAGCTTAACGCAGCTGCTCTTCCCTCAAATCTTCTGCATCAAACAGCTAATACTACGGGCTTAACTAACGTACCAATTTTCGCTTGGAGTGATTCGACGATAACACTGGCATGGCTGAAGAAGGAACCATCTTCATTAGATACCTATGTCGCGAACAGAGTTTCCAAGGTACAGACTTTCGATGGTGGGAAGTGGCAATGGAATCATGTGAGATCAGACGAAAATCCCGCTGATTGTACTTCTAGAGGAAGTCCTAAAGAATTACACAACCATAAGTTATGGTGGAGTGGTCCCAGTTGGTTTTTACAAACGGCTAACATCGAAGCCCCTATCAAAATAGCATCAACATGCACAACAAAACAAGAATTCGAGCTTCTGGAACGCTACTCCAGTATACAAAAATTTACAAGAATCTTTAGTCTCTGCCTCAGGTTCGCCAACAATTGTAGAAAGCCAAGTCATGAGAAAAGGATCAGCATCTTACAACCCATTGAGCTCCAAAGCGCACATCTCAAAATCATCTCCATCATTCAACGACAAGAATTCTTTCAAGACAAAGCTGATTTAAAGGCAAATAAAGGAGCCAGCGCCAAAATACGATCACTCAATCCTTTCATAGACGAGATGGGAGTCCTTCGAGTTGGAGGAAGACTCCGAAATGCAAACATTTCGCAGGACGCGAAGTTCCCCATTCTACTACCGCAACGCAACCATATAACTTACCTGATTGTTAGGGAGGCACACATAAAAACCAATCACGGAGGCCTTCGGCTCGTTCAGTATTATCTTCGGATGAGATACTGGGTAGTAAACGATTAAAAGGTTATTCGATATGAGATCCATCGTTGCATAACCTGCTGTAAATTCGCAAACAGAGCTAATGAGCTACTAATGGGTAACCTACCCGCCGTACGCATCACTCCATCAAGTGCATTCTCACACTGTGGTGTAGACTATGCAGGACCCTTTAGTACAAGAATGTCTAAAGGACGAGGATCAACGATCCTCAAAGTATACATCGCCCTGTTTACCTGTATGGTGACAAAAGCTATCCACCTGGAGCTTGTAAGTGATCTGTCGACAGAAGCCTTTCTGGCGGCGTTTAAGCGTTTCATCAGTCGAAGAGGGCTCTGTCAGGAATTATTTAGCGACAATGGAACGAACTTTGTCGGAGGGAGCAATCAAATGGGTAAAGACGTCCAAGAAGCCATTGAAAGATCCACAAGTGATTTAGCACGAATAACAGCCAAAGATGGAGTCTCCTGGAATTTTGTATCTGTTGCTACGCCCCATTTTGGGGGTTTATGGGAAGCTGAAGTGAAGTCCGTCAAAGGGCATATCAAACGAGTATTTGACGAGGCCAAGATAGTTCCAACCTTTGAAGAATTCTCCACGATACTTTGTCAAATAGAAGCCTGTCTCAATTCAAGGCCGATTACACCCCTATCTAGTAATCCAAATGATCTGGAAGCTCTGACACCTGGTCATCTTTTGATTGGACGCCCATTGCTAGCTCTACCAGAACTGGATAGATCACAGAAAACTCTACATGAACGTTGGCAGATGCTCACTGCAATGCATCAAACATTCTGGAGCAGACGGACAAATGAATATTTGGACACTCTTCAACGACGCACGAAATGGACTAAGCACGAAGAAAACATCAAAATTGGGGAATTAGTCCTTATAAAAGAAAGAGACATGCCACCGACCAAATGGCCCCTTGCCCGAATTCATGAAGTGCAACCAGGAACAGATGGTAAAGTACGAACAGCTACGGTCAAATACAGCGGAAACAAATTCAAGAAGGTCGCGATCATCAATCTCTGTTGTCTTCCTGTCGAGATCTCCGAGGATAGTGCACCGAAGCAAACACAAAGGTCTGAAGAATCCCAAGCGCACACAGCATTGCATGATGAGCAACGAGTCGACCCTCCAACTAAGCCAGTTCAAGTTAGACTTCAAACTACGCCTGTTCGAACCAAATCTAAAGCTACGCCTGTTCAAACCAGACCTCAGTCTATACCTCTTCAAGCCAATCCTAAGAAACGAAAATGTGACGCGTTCCACCAAATTAAAATAAATAAGCAGCCTAAAAAGAAAATGAGAATTGCTCCTTGCACCTGGGCAACAAAGCTTATGAATCTAGCCCTTCTCATGTTTTCCCTATTAACTCTGGGTCTGGCTAATTCTACAAATGCCAACTACGAGGTAATCAGACCTAAAGGAGGGTTCTACGTTCAAAGACTGGGCTATGTTCATGTTTTACGCGGGAATCTCAGATTAGAAGTAAATTTTCCCATAAACACAACCCTACAAGATGAGAAAAGTGTTATATCTACCCTGAAGGAAGGCAAGAACATGTGCTATCAGACCAGAGATTTATCGGAGTTAACACACTGTGAGGCACTCGTACAACATATGGAGTCAAGACAGGTTGAAATACTTAGCCATATCCGGGAAATCAAGGCTTTTTTGAATCCCAGGCCAAAAAGAGACTTAGTTGGCAAGCTACTCACTGCTGTTTTCAGTGTTAACGACGAAGTCTACACCGATATAGATACCTTGCAGGAAAAGCAGCAAAATATCTTCAAAACTGTGAATCACCAAGGTATGCTCTTAAACACGAAAATATCACAGTCGAATAATATGACCATGATTAAACTAAAGAATCTCGGGGAAAAATTAAACCAAGCAATCGGCGCTGTCAATGAAATGAAAAGATGGTACGCACAAATCGATCACAACAGGCTCAGCATTCAAGTATTATCAACATATCATACAGCAATGGATTATTACGACGATATAAGCCAAAAGTATTCAAAATTAACAAGAGCCATGTATGGTCACGAGAGCATCCTTAATTTCATTTCACTAAATACCATTAACATGATGATACAAAATACCAAACAAAAAATTGGTTTTGCTTTCGAAATTCTACGGAGCCCTCAAAAGAGAATATCCCTAAAACGAAGAAAGGAGGGAGCCTCAGTTTATGGATATTTCACGATAATTGAAAATACCAGATACGATCTCATCTACATAACGGCTGTTCCACATAAACAAGATACACATCGTTACATCATGATTGATGCAGGGCCTCCCACAATTGCAGTAAACTTTGATCGTCAAGTTTATTTCACTCAGAACCAAGAAGAATTAGACGCATGCAAGTCCGAAGAAGAGCTACTGATATGCTCACCTGGAACGACCACCAACATGATGACAAAACCTGACTGCATCCTGGATGAGATCTACAACAGGCACAACCGAATCATGTGCCCCACATTCAGCACAAGCAGCGAACGTACATTGTGGAAGAAGCTTAGGACGGAGAACACATGGCTTTTTGTTGCTGATCCGCCAGTTCCCGCATACTTAACCTGCGATGGCCAACGGCAGGAAATCGTATTGACAGATGTAGGAATAATACGCACAGCACCAAACTGTATTATAGAAACCAAAGAAGTCACGATTCGGTCATCACTTAACAAGGAAATGAAAGTTTTAAGTTCTTTCATGAAAGAGACTCCACCTGAGAAGTTTAACACGATCGCACAACAGCCAGCATCTGTAACCCCTGAACCGATCACCAAATTATCTCAGCAAGTTTTCACGAACGAAGTTTTAAACCTTCAGAAACCTGTAAGCACATTGCAGAACATTAAGGAACACACGGTACCAGCAGCAGCCACAATACTTGTTACTCTGCTATTACTACTAATTGGTAACTTATTAAAAGGAACACGAATAAGAAAATCTACAGGACAAACCGAAGACCATCCTGGAGCTGCTACCACACTTAGGGACAGATTCAACACCATCATCACTCGCACCCGCCCAACATGTTCAGTTCCTGAACAAAATATAGCAAAATAATTATTAATATTCTTCCTATTAACTTGCAAGCCAGCACAATTTTCAATTTTTGTTATTTTTGTAACGTATTGCCCATAGTTCAATATTCTTAATTGATGTTAATGCCATCTTGCAATTCTTTAGAGTCAACATTCTTAACTTAAATACTACGTTGCATAATTATGCGATCAATCAAAATTTCATACTTTCGATTATTGCTGGCTTGCACATTTTGGGTTAACGAGCTTGATTGCAATTAAAATAATTTAATGATGACTGTAGAAAAAATTATTATAAATACCTTTGATTAATGAATAAAGAATCGCTTGCAAAGTATTGTTCACATCAAACAAAGCGTTTCTATATTTCCCAGTTTCCCAGTTTACGCTAATTCGATTATATTCTATAACAATTGAATATATCGAATAATCCCAGATTGCTCAATAACAGCTGGTGTGGCTGGTTTTTTGAGGAATCATCCTGTCCTTATTTCAATCTGCAGAATTCAGTTTCCGCGCCGAAACACCTAGACATGCAGTTTTTTTAAGGAAAAATTCGATCTTCGTGTCATTTGAATAAGCAGGAGCGATAGTACCGTCCGAGTCCGAGTCGTGGGAGGTGGTTTCGCGCGTTTGGGAAATATGAGGAAATGCGCAGGACGAACGTTAACTCGTCGGGATAGGATACATTCTTTCACTGGCCAGAGAATAGCGGATAAAAGCAACTCATCTTTTTTTTTTATTCGATTTGAGTAACCTCAAAAAACGATGCTTCTTCCCAGCAAACCATCGTTAATCAGTTTGCACACCATCAAAACATATTTTGCACTTGTCTTTGTGCATTATTATACCCCAGCATTGGAGCTTTCAAAAAGACCTTATTTAATTCTCATTCCCTTAACCCCACTCAAAAAGCGAGCGAAACGATCTTATTTACTTTGAATCCCTCTTCGTTTGCTTTCCTTGCATGGGGAAACTTGATCTATTTCAGTCAGCGACCGACTATGCAGGTAATCAGATGTATGCTCGAATGTGCGCGATTTCATTTTCGAAGCTTCGGTTGAACTATTACATTAATATTGGTTAGTTTTATAATATTAGTTGTTCACAAAATATGCAAATATTTCGGGAAATCCTCAGAAAAAAACCATCCGGGTCTTTTTATCGAAAAAGAAAGATTGAAAACGAAAAACAGAGCAGGAATCAGGTGCAGGCCTTAAAAACGTTTCTCATCGTTCCTCCAGTGAATCCTAGTGATGCGAAACAATTTGAAAAACATTCTGAAGCAAATGTGACCAGAAAGACATTAAAATCAGTAAGTATATACTTAAGATATATTTACACGAAAACATAAAAAGTTATGTAAATATTCTTGTACGAATCACCATTTTTAAGTGATACTAGTAATTCGAATTGTAATACAATTGTTATCATTACCGTCATAAAATTGATAAATTTTTTATTAAATTTCGCTTTTTTGAAATTTCCTTTTGATAAATCTTTTTGACGCAGTATGTATTTTTGGAAATATTTCAACATATTAATAAAAATTCTTTAAAAAGCTGAAATCCTAATAAAATCTGATTAATTTTTATAAATAATCTTGTAAAAAGTGGCTTGAATAGTTCAATTTCGAAAAGTTTTTTACTAAGTGAACTTCCAACATTGTTTTCCGAAATATTTTTATTAAAACCAAAATATTTCTTAAAACCTTATTTTTATTAAAACCACAAAATCCTTCAATAGTACATAAGCCAGTGAGCTGATTCATTTTTGTTTTCAAATTAAATTTCACAAAATTCACGTCAGAGTATTAGATTTCGAAGTTAAAAGCGAATGAATACTTTTTAATAAGAAATATAATGTGTAATCAACATAATTAAATGCATTTGGAAAATTGAAAATTTTTTTTTTTTCAGTTACGCAGTACCATGGAAGATGATATTTCTTCAATCGATGGAAACGAAGCGAAAAAACTTGAAGTGGACACAGAAGCAACTGTGAGCGGGAAAGCAAAAGAATCTTTAAGTATCGATACAAATTGTTTCAAAAAGTCTTGTGAAGTCTTGTGAAATTTGTTAAACCTATGTTACTTATTAAAAAATTCACTTTGAAATTTGTAGAATCCGTTCAGTTGTTCACAAGAGAAATGTTTATCATGTTGTATTAGCTGTAACATTGTATTTAAATTCTTGATAACTGTTTCAAACAAATTTTTCTTCACTTGTGAAACGTATTGGAATTTCGTTTCTGAAAAAAATCACGTTTCAGTTTCTAAAATGTCAAAATTTTTAGTTGGTTCCCTGCAAAAATTCAACTCGAAAAGTAGTTCAAAGATATTTAAAAAACTCAAAGCATGTAATTCCAAATATTTTAATTTGAACTATGCTCAATCGATACAATGTATCGGTAGTGTTTTTAGCTCTACACATTTTTGTGTAAAAATGTGAAATAGATATGATCACAAATTCTATCATGAAACTTGAATTTCAAAAATGAATTTTATTTTGCTACAGAAAGAGATGAAAAATCAACTGGATGCAGTTGAGAAAGATTTGGAGATTCAAGCAGAAAACGACGATTCTTTGAAGACCAGCGATCAGGAAGTCGTTAACGATATTCAACACATAGAAGTGCCTCAGACAGTTTTATCGAGTGACTGTGGAGAATGGCCTGTAACCATCACCGATTCTACTTGTCAAATTCTTGTGATTCGTGGTCCACCTCAAATTAAAGAAATGAATTTTCCAGTCGATGCTTCAGGTAGAAAATTCACATTGAAAAATGTTTTCCGAAAATTATGTAACGGAGAAAAAATCAAAAGAGAATGGTTTATTTACTCCGTTGCAAAGGACAAAATATACTGCTTTTGTTGTCGCCTTTTTGGTACGGAAACTATATCGGCATCCTCATCGTCTGGTTACTCAGACTGGAAAAACATGACAGTATATTTATCTCGCCATGAAAAATGTCTAAACCATATTAAAGCTACGCAGTCTTGGCAAGAATTATCGCATCGTATGCATTTGAACGAAACCATCTATGAAGAAAACCAAAGGCTTATCAGGGCTGAAACTGAACACTGGAATGTAGTTTTGAAAAGACTGCTTTGTATTGTTCAATTTGTCGCTTCTCAGGGGTTGACTTTTCGAAGAAAATCAGATGTTCTTTTTGAAGACAACAATGGCAACTTCTTAAAGCTCGTGGAATACATAGCAAAGTTCGATGTCGTGTTAGCCGAACATTTACGTAGAAAATCGTCTGGAGAAACTCGTGCTCTTTATTTAAGCAAGACGATTCAGAACGAATTTATCTCTATGATTTCGAAAGAAATTAAGGAAAAAATTCTATCTTTTTTGAAAGAAGCAGTGTACTTTTCAATCATTTCGGACTGTATTCCAGATGCTAGTCACATAGAGCAAATGACAATGATAGTTCGATTCGTGAAAGCTATTTCAGGGGAAGAAGTGTCAATTCAAGAACATTTTATTTGGGTTTTGTTTCAATCAACGATTCATCAGGAGAAGGGATAAAAGATTATCTCTTAGAAGAGCTGACTAAGAATGGTTTGCAGTTGAATAATATGCGAGGCCAAGGCTACGACGACGGTTCAAATATGAAGAGAAAAAACGTAGGCGTACAAAAACGAATTCTTGAACTCAATCCACGAGCGTTTTTCGTTCCATGCAGCGACCATTCTCTCAATCTGGTAGTCAACGATGGAGCCAAGTCATGTTTTGATGCTTTGGATTTCTTCAGTATCGTGCAAGAAATTTTCAACTTTTTTTCTGCCTCGACCTACCACTGGAGTATCCTCAAAAACCACATAACTGCTTTGACAGTAAAACCTCTAAGTACAACGCACTGGGAAAGTCGAATCGATGCAGTCACTCCCCTGAGATTTAATGTTGGAGAGGTCTATGATGCTTTGTTTGAGGCAAGCGAGGATCAGAAGCAGGATGCGTTTGCAAGGAACACTGCTAAAGGGATTGCAAAAAAACTCAAAAATTTCAAATTCTTGTGCAGCAGTTTAGAAACTGTAATGGAATTGATTGACAGTGCAAAAACTTTCCTGAAAAGCATGAGAACCGAAGAAAGCCTAAATTCTGCAATAATTGATGCCAAAGAACTTGCGGAAATTCTTGATGCAAATCCCGATTTTGAAAGAGAAACGCGCATTCGCCCAAGAAAGATGAAAAGGCAATTTGCTTACGAGCAGCAAGATGAACCAGTTCCATCGGCAGTAGAATCTTTAAAAGTGAATTTCTACTATGCAGTACTGGATATAGCTATTGCGTCGTTTGATGAGAGATTCCAGCAAATGAAGAGTCATAGTGACAATTTCAGCTATATGACATTCACGGGATAGCACACCTTTTTAAAACCAAACTCAAGAAAAACTGCTCGAACTTACAGACGATTCTCACACATGGGGAAGAATGTGACATCGATGGACAAGAAATACATAAAGAACTTGTTATCCTTTCGCGAGTGATTCCGTCTGAAACCACTCCACTCAATGCGTTGAATTTCATCACAAAAAATAAATTAATCAATACTTTTCCAAACGTTTTTGTATCTTTGCGAATTTTGTTAACTTTATCAATTAGCGTAGCAAGTGGAGAAAGAAGTTTTTCCAAACTAAAATTGATCAAAAACTATTTAAGATCGTCTATTTCTCAAGAACGATTATGTGATTTGGCTACCATTTCAATAGAAAAAATCCCCGTTGGCAGCACCAGCCGGAAAGATAAATTTCTTGTATGCAGCGTAAAGTTTCGAAAAAGAATTTGGCTTGCCTACTACTAAACTTCTTTCTGCAATTTTCGTAGTACCACATGGGTATTTATTAACATAAAAAAAATCTGGCCACGTTCGTTTTTAAGAGACCTTTTATCGGGGCGCAAATATTTTGCTAATTAAATTGAGTTGCACGCGTATGGATTACATATTGAAAATTGGCGGATCATAAATTGTTGTAAACATATAAATACCGGTTTCGCCCTTCTCGCATTTGCTGTTTACACAGTTCACAGTGGTAACCACACAAAGGCTTAAATAGCTCGAATAGTTAATTTCAAAAGATTTCCATAAAAGTTTAATCAGCACTTGCATTGCCATTAATATATACATTTTCAATTTTTTTCTGAACTATGAGGGCCATCATTTCGATTTTTATTGAAATCGGCTGCTAAAAATATTAAGCTGTAAATTTTCGACTGTTTTATTTGTCATCCGATTTGTATTACGAAATTAAATTAACTTGCCTTAATAACTTATAATTTCAAGTTTCAACGGAATCTGTTGAGAACCTTGGCTGCTAGAGGGCTACAGAAATAAAAAACATTGTATGCCACCCCCTGTATAGGAAGACCCGCCCGTATGGGGAGACCCCCCTTAAATACCTTAAAATATTTTCTTGCACTGCAAATTTCAAGAGGCACCACTTTTGACCTACGTCGAAAATTTCCTCATTCTAGCTCATGTGGTTTGCGAGAAAACTTGTTATGACGCGCGAACAAACGGGCGGACGGACGGACAGACAGACAAGTCGCGATTTTATAATTTTTTAGGTCATTGTTAAAAATATTTTACAATATCTTAGAAATGATCTGGTTTATAAGTTCTTTCAAGTGAAGTCATTTAAAACGTTTCCATGAGAAATATTCATTATTTCACTTGGCACTAAAATAGCGAATTGCGCATGCCTTCAGACCTTTGGGGGCCGCCATTTTGAATGCATGCATTTGATTTTGGATTATTTTAAATCTTTGTATGCTAGGACCTCATCAATCAATGTACTATCTCGTTCAAATGGGAGTTTCACTCTAGACAGGGCAAAATAATTCAATTTTTAAAGAAAATCGCAGCTAAAAATATTAGGCTTTAAATTTTCGACTTTTTTATTTTTCATTCAATTTTAATAATTTCCTGCAAAATACAAGAACATAGTACAGGGATTCATAATCTCAAGTTTCATCAAAATCCGTTGGAAAATGTGACCGCTAGAGGGCCACAAAAACATGAAAAAAACGCATATTTAAACGGCCGCCATTTTGAAATTTGCACATGCATGATCACCAAAATATCAAAGACTGTAGGTGTAAGTAATGTTTATCTCGAAACCAAGTTTCATACATGTCGGATCAAAATTGCAACTTTTAAAATCCTTTGAAATTTCGACCTTCAACTGGCCGCCATTTCGTTTTTTGCTACCTGACCTCCAGTTTTTTTACGTAATTCTTTAGATACTCATAATTTCTATCAAACTACCGAATTTCATGAAAATCTGTTGAAAGCTTTGACCACTATTACAACAACAAAATTTTGCACGTTTTTCGACCTTTGAGCGGCCGCCATTTTGTTTCTGCCGTACCGACCTTGCATTTTTTATTGTGAGATTCATCACATACATCAATGAACCTTTGTACCAAATTTCATCCAAATCGGAGCTACACTTTGGTCAGAACAGAAATCGCGATTTTTCGTCTAAAATGGGCGCCATTTTGTTTTTGCCCGACCGATATAACTGGTTCACGAAATTAACCGAGACAATTACCCAATACACCTTTCCTGAAAATTTGGTGAAAATCGAAGCAAAATTGCAACCTCTAGCGTGGTCACAAATTTCGTTATATCCCATATATATATATATATATATATATATATATATATATATATATATATATATATATATATATATATATATATATATATATATAGAGGTGGCCAAAAGTGATCGGACAATACAAGAAACAAGCAATAAAATACTTTTACGAGCATAAGCTTTGAAATGAAATAAAAATTTTTCCCTTATATAAAAGTTACTTGTATTCTCAATTAATTGCACAAAAAAATAAAACAGAAATAAAAAGATTTTCACAAGAAAATTAACAACTAATTCAAATTCACATTGCATCAAGTGGACAAAAGTAATCGGACGTTCAATTGTAATACTTTTCTTTCTGATGATTCCATTAGAACATAGGCTTTTAATATCTAGTTGCGTATCCTTTTTGTTTTATAACTTCTGTTAACCTATTGGGCATAGACTGTACCAACTTACGGTTAACGTCCGGAGTAATGTTGTCCCATTCTTCTAATAACACCGTCTTCAGTTGACTTTTATTAGTAATGTGATGGTTCCTTATTTTTTTATCCAGATGATCCCAAAGATGTTCGATGGGATTTAGGTCTGGGGATTGCGGTGGTGTTTTTAATTGACCAGGAGTGTTGAAAAGGAGCCACATACGAACATCATGAGCTGTATGCTTTGGGTCATTATCTTGCTGGAACAAATAATGACCATCAAGACCCAATTTTTGTGCACTTTTTTTCAAATTTTCTTTCAAAATCGACAAGTAACCTAGTTTGTCCATAGGTTCGTCAATGAAAACAAGTTCTCCTACACCGTTGGCAGCCATGCAACACCAGACTATTACACAGCCACCTCCGTGTTTTACTGTATGTTGAATGTTTTTGGGATGAAGCTCACTATTTTGAGTTCTCCACACCAACAACCTGCCGTCGGAGTGGTAGATATTAAACTTACTCTCATCAGAGAATATTATACGAGTCCAAAAGTCGAGCGGCTTGCTTTTAAATTCTTTTGCAAAGCATAATCTTTTCTTCTTATTAACTTTGCTAATTAGTGGTTTCTTTCGAGGTACTCTCGCTTGATAACCAGCACGGCTGAGAGCTCTACGAATAGTCCGGGCACTAACATTGGTACCATTTACATCTGCTAATTGATCCCTAATACTTCTGGACGTTGTAGTCGGATTCTTTTAAACAATTCTTAAGATTTTTCGTGCGTCTGTCTCTGTTAGTTTACATGGTCGACCACTCCTAATTTCGTTTTCCACCTGATTATTTTTTCTGAACCGTTTCACGATATCGAAAACTGTCGAACGACTTCTTCCAATTATTTTTGATATTTCAGAAAAGGATTTATTCTCTTTATACAACTTTATTATAACTTTTCTTTCATGTATACCGGTTTCTTTGCGATTCTCAGCCATGTTTAACTTTCTTCACTTAAAACTGACAAGTAAATGACTGATATCAGAAAAACACATATCAACATATAATTAGGGGAATTCCCTTTTAAACTCGGAAATGAAAAGAAAAGAATTGCTCCAAACTTCAATGACTAATTTCACACTTTTCAAAATGTCCGATTACTTTTGTCCACTTGATGCAATGTGAATTTGAATTAGTTGTTAATTTTCTTGTGAAAATCTTTTTATTTCTGTTTTATTTTTTTGTGCAATTAATTGAGAATACAAGTAACTTTTATATAAGGGAAAAATTTTTATTTCATTTCAAAGCTTATGCTCGTAAAAGTATTTTATTGCTTGTTTCTTGTATTGTCCGATCACTTTTGGCCACCTCTGTATATATACATATATATATATATATATATATATATATATATATATATATATATATATATATATATATATATATATATATATATATATATATATATATATATATATATATATGATGCTCTCCGCAATAGGTAAATTTCTCTCGAGAAATTAACCTAAAAAAATCCTTGAAACACTCGACATTGCGACGGCATTGAAAAATTTCGCCTTTATGAAGGTAAGAAAAGTAAATTTGTAGAATAGGTTTCTGCTGATGTAAAAATTTTTTTAGTTGAAAATACGAAACTTTTCGAAATATTGATTGGTTGTATATAGATTATAAATAAATAATGATGACTATAACAAAAAACATTGTTCATTATGAAGAAATTATTTATCACTCACTTCCAAGGGCAAAAAAAGTTTCACAATTGAAAAGTTACTGTTAATGCAAAAATGTTTTAATCAGAACCGCGAAAGTTTACTTTTAACTTTAGAGTTGTTCTGAATTGAATAAAAGTTTTTTTACTGAACACTGGAAAACTGGAGCACTTTTGCAAATTAGGGGGGCGGGGGGGCGCCAAACAAGTTTTTCCCTGCACCTAAAATCATCGTTTGTCCGGCCCTGTATAGTTATAATTATTTATTTTAACAAAAATAATATTGAATTAAAACATAACCTGCGGGGATTTTTTGTAAAACTTTGAACCACTTTATCATTAAAATTATTTAGGTTTTTATTTATTATAGCTCTGTGTACACTCATCATGGCCAGACCATTAAGGTGATCTTCTGGCATGGTGCTTCTTAGCCATGTTTTTATCTTCTGAGGCTGCTAAAGGATCGTTCTACTATACAGGTCGTGCATGGCAAAGCGACCAAATATTCAATGCTTTTTCCATTTCGGAAAAGAAGGAATTTGTTTCTTTTAGGACATCAACAACCGTAAGATTTGTTAGATTAAGCCTATGGCGCCACAATTGCTGCCAAAGTTCGATTTCATTTTTTATGTTCGGTAAATCATAAAACTGAGCAATAGATTCACAAGTTTGTTTCACATTTTCAGTTGTCATCGTTTGCATCTGCGCCGGGTGTAACTTACATAATGCAAATGATGGCGTGCTTTCTTCAGCAAAACGTACTTCATGGGAGGTGACAATTGAATCCAAGTATGGTGTTACTAAATACCTCTTCCAGTATTCTGAAGGGCTTTCTGCTGGATGATTGCTTCTATGACGTTGTTTCCCCATAAAACGCAGCATTGATGTTATGTCCTCCTCCAGTCCGACTTTCTCCGCAACAGCAGTAGCTTCCTTTATAATTTCGTCTGTCACTTTTTCCGTATTTTCACGGTGGTTTTTAATTAAAACTAAAATCCTTTTAACGTGTTCCGAGGCTTTTAACACGTCCAAAGCCACAGATTGGAGTACGTTGACAACGGGATCCATTAAAGCCGAGTATTTGGCTACGAACATAATCCTGAGAATGAAAGAAATTCTGGAAGTAGCCGGACGCAGTTGGAAGGCACTTTTCCGAGTTGCACTATTTACTTCCTGAGATAATGTTTGTAAGCCTTCCAGAATTACTGGAAGATTTTCTTTCGAAACTCGCATGGTTTTGTATTTCTCACTCCATCTTGTCTCACAAAGTCTGGAAATATTAAGTATCAACTTCCTCCTCAACAATGATTCCCGAAAAAAGCTTATAGTATCTTTGGTGGTTTCCATGGCATATCTAATTTCAGGAAGTGAATTTGGGTCATTGATAGCTAGATTCAGTTTGTGGGACGTGCAATGAAAGTAGAGGGCTTTGGTGTACTTTTTGCGTAAGATCGCTTGTACCCCTCCGTCTTTTGCTGACATTGTTGAACAGCCATCAAAACCAAAACCAACGCATTTATTTATATTCAGATCTTCTTTTGTCAAAAACGCACAGATGCTATGTGCAATCGAGTTCGCATCCAAATCTTCTAGCTTAATAAATCCGACAAATATTTCTTGGACTTCCTGTGTTTCTTCATCAAAATATCTCATCCTAATCGACAGTTGTTCAGTGCAAGAAATATCAGCTGTTTCGTCTGCTAAGACAATATACGCTGCTGCTTCTTTCACTTTTTTCATAATAAAAGACTTAATAACGCTTCCACAAATACCAATAATTTCGTTTTGAATATCCACTGAACGGTAACTTGCATTCTTTTTCCCTTGCTCAATGTGTTTCTTTAAAATTAAATCTCCCTTCACCATAATGTTTACCTCTCAGTGCTAAGTCGTGTGACCCGCGAAACGTAATGCAGGAAATAATAGATTTTATAATTTTGCGATTTTCTTCAATGATTCCCTGGGAATATTTGTTCAGTTGCACATCGACAGGCACACCTTCGCGAAAAGCTTTAGCAGCTTTCAATGCCTCCTTATGGAAGTGGGTTTCAATGTGCTTTTTGCACTGCTCGTGAATATCTTTGAACTTACAAAAGGGCCTTATAGCAAATGATCCCAATATGCCTCTAAATGAATTTGGATTTGGTGGGAACAACGTGCAATATTTACAAAATGGAGAGTATGTTTCCAACCAAGAATAATTAAATTTTCTCGTTGAATGTTTTGCATCTTTCGCAAATTTATAGGTCGCGGAAGGGGACCATCAGTTTTCAATCAATTTCTTCTTCTTTTCGGTTGATAACATGTGTGCCCGTCCAGCATATCGCCCGACATCATTTTCATTGCAGTCATCCTCATCCATCAATGAATCAGGATTCGGCGCCACAGCCAGATATCTAGAGGAACTTGGTCTAAGCGGTTCCTGCGGCTGAATATAACCTGTTGTGGTTGTGGTGACCGATAAAGACACATGCGGTATTGTCGTTACTTTGTCCTGTTATTCGCTGTCGCTACTTGATCCATCAGTTTTTTTTTCGTTTCAAACTTCCAGCAAAACAAAACGCTTTGATAAAACTTTACGTAATTAATTCAATTTTTACCGGTGAGCAGTTTTGTTCAATTACTTATAAACATTATCTCAGAAAGCTTTTTTAGCCTTAGTTATATCAAGGATCTGTTATTACTTGTATTTAATTAAACCACAATATAATTTATGTTTTGTTTTCATAATTAATTACTGAAAACGAAACCACTGTTTAATTAACGTTAAATTCAGTGAGATTGAATCAATAAACTCGTTTTTAATAAAAAAATAATTCTTTACATTGCCCTTCCACATAATCGATCCTTTCTTTCCACATCAAAAATATGCCAGATAAAATTAAAAATTCTTAACGAAAAAATTAAAAATTCTTAACGAAATTCTTAACGATTATTATATAGGATTATTCATTTTACACTTGAGAAAGTAAAGCTAAATAAAATACATAAAGTATTCGGATGGAAACAAAATTTTGTATTCAATATAAACATTGAACTTTGCCACTATACGTGAAATACAACATTATTCAAATGTCCCCCACGGGACCTCTTACAGGTTTCAATTATTTTGAGGTAATTTTCAATGACTTTTCGGCAATATCCCGGCCATAACTTCACGAATATTTTGAGGATTGTTCGCGTAAGCCTGATCTTATGCATAACCCCATAAAAAGAAATCCAAAGGTTTCAGGTCGCAAGATTTTGCGGGCCAATTGACATCACTCAATCTCGGAATTACGCGTCCTGGAAATTTCTCTTGCAAAAATGCTCGATTAGCCTGTGTTGTGTGGCTTGTGGCTCCGTCCTGTTGGAAGCACATGCTCTCTAGATCATAAAATTTAATTTCTCTCCAAAAATAATCAGTTAACATCCGTCCATAGCGATCAGAATTGACTGTAATGGCTCTTCTTTGATCGTTTTCAAAAAATACGGGCCAATAACACCACCATACCATAATGCACACCAAACTGTCACTTTTTCCGGATGCAAAGGCCTGTCTTCGATCACCTGAGGATTTTGAGAGCCCCATATATGGCAATTCTGTTTATTTACGTAACCACTGACTGAAAAATGAGCCTCATCACTAAAGAAAATTTTGTTCGAAAATCGTTATCAATGGCTTGTTGTTCAATCACTCAATTCGCATACATTCTGCGTTGTGTATGGTCTGTAGGCTTAAGTTCTTGAGTGAGTTGGATTTTGTACGGATGGAGATGCAAATCCAAATGCAAAATCCGCCACAATGTGCTGTAAGACAAGCCCAAATGTTGAGCACGTCGAGGAATCGACAAACTCGGGTCTTCCTCCACACTTTGAGCAATGACAGCGA
Source organism: Odontomyia ornata (assembly GCA_963969285.1). NCBI lineage: Eukaryota > Metazoa > Arthropoda > Insecta > Diptera > Stratiomyidae > Odontomyia > Odontomyia ornata. The sequence continues at coordinate 309,852,370 of OZ017739.1, forward strand.
TATTTTCAACAGAACCAATGCTGCGATGATGCACAGGCCTCGCAATATCAATAACCAATCCAGTCTCTTCAAATTTTCTCACTGTGTCCCAAATTGTTTGCTGTTTAGGTCGATTATGTCGACCGTAATCGGCTCGTAAAGCCCTAAATGTTGATACAGCAGAATCACCATTTTTATAGTAAAATTTATTAATTTTAACGCGTTCTTCGACCGTTAAACGATCCATATTTCTAAATGGCAACACTTCAACTAAAAAAACACGCTTTAGATGACATTTAGTTCTGACAGATGTCAAATGGCAGGGTTATACTTTCCTACCACGAAATGGATAACCCTGTACTACTGTGTCCAAAAAAATAAGGTGACATTTGAATTTAAACTGCGCGCGTCGAAGGATTTGGAGAATTATTTTTAAGGGTTTTGTACTAAAATACAAAACCCTATTGCAATCACGACCTGTGTCCGTCTGTCCGTCCGTCCGTCCGTCCGTCTGTATATCACAGCACTTTTTCTCCGAAACTATAGAAGCTACAGCGATGAAACTTTGTAGAAAGGTCAGAAGTGGTGACTTCTTGAAACTTCAAGGCTGGGAAAAATTTTCAAAGGGGCTTAAGGGGGGTCTCCTCAAATAGGGAAACAACCCCTTAAAAAAAATGTTCACCATTGGTAGTCGAGTAGGGTGTCATTGGAAAGGTCTCCATGAATCTTTTCAAAACAAGTCTTAAAATTGCCTAACCGTTACCGAGGGGGGCAGGGGAAGGGGAAATGTACGAACTTTTCACGTACCCCCCTCGCGATTGGATACCTTCCATCCGAAAAATCTGAAAAAAATCATGGATGTAGGTCTTTATGAGTACAACAACAACAACAAATACGTGAGAAGTCGAAATTCACTCAAGCTTGTTAGTAATTGTAAGATTTATTGATTTTACGTTTTCTTGAATAAAATCTTAACGGTACCCTTAAATTCAATAGAATTCAGCACTTTTCTGAAATTTTCATAAAGATCGCATGGTACTTAACGAAGTTATATCGGTTTGAGTTTTCCTGTATTACTATGGAACAATATGGCTATGGAACAATATGCGCTTTTTACCGACTTAGACGCTACAGCTTTACTAGGATTTGCATGAAAATTTCAGGAATGATAGGTATCATGAATATCTTCGAGAATCAGATCAGTTAGTGGTATCAGTAATCATAAAACAAAATAGTGGCTGTTGTAAATGCGAAGATTGAATAATTTTGAGCTATTTCTCCCCAACTTCAACGTTTAAGGTGCATGCTTTGAACACTTGATTCAATTTAATGAATGACAGAAGATGCATTGCTACAATCAATCCTCATTGGTGAAACAAGTCAAAGAGGCAAGAGAGAACTAGCAAAAGGGCTTTGTAACCATTCAAGGATTCGAAAAAATTGGCCATGAATCGATGAGGAGTGGCCAATGAAAAAAAAATGTTATCAAACGTTGCCGATATGAGTATCAAATGAAAGTTCTTTGTGGAAGCATTTCAAAACAGTTCTTAAACTGACCGTTTTTGCTTCAGTGGGGGCACAGGGGGAAATATATGAAAAATGTGTTTCTCCCTCGCGAATGGACACCTGTGATCTAAAAAATTTGAAAAAATTATCAAGGGAGATATTTATGGGTATAACAATAACAAATACCTCAGAAGTCAAAATTCGTTCAACTTTGTTAATAATAGTATGATCCTCGAATTTCACATTTCCTCCAATAAAATCGTCTTTGACATGTTTCTTGATTTTATTCGTTGCTGGTTACTGCATTCCGTAAGTTGAGTACAAAACCCTTCTGACATGAGCGTAGGTCTGTCTACCCAACTTGTTTTTTAGGTTGGTAGTACTGTCAGTGACAGCTATGTTAAATTTACATGTCAAAATATTCATTAGAGTTTGAGGTACGCGTCGTTTTGTGAGCTGCAAAAAGTTTTTTTGCGATGTCGAAATTTGTTGAATTTGCATTAAATTTTGTTTGCGGAATCAATTTTCTGCTGCGGATACATTGAGGATGATGCAAAAAGCCTTTGGTGATGAGGCTATGTCTTAAAAAAATGTTTACAAGTGGTATAGTGAATTCTAAGCCGGCCGTGAACATGTCGAAGACGAAGAGCGTCCTGGGCGACCATCAACCTCTTCTCTTCTTCGATTATCGTGGTTTTGTGCATTATGCATTCCTTCCGTCGGGCCAAACAGTCAACAAGGAATATTATTTGAACGTTATGCGTCGTTTGCGTAACGCTATCCGCCTAAAAAGGCCGGAAGTGTGGAAAGAAAATTCTTGGTTCTTGCACCACGATAATGCACCATCCCATACTGCACTGGTAATTTGTGGTAATTTCGCCAAAAACTCAACCCATATCGTTCCGCAACCACCGTATTCACCCGATCCAGCGCCGTGCAACTACTGGCTCTTCAGCAAGCTCAAAGATCGCTCCGGGGACACCGTTTTGATACGATAGAGGAGATTCAAGCCGCAGCGAAGACGAAACTGAAGGCCATCCCGGAAACGACGCGTATCTCAAACACTAATGAATATTTTGACATGTAAGTTTGACAAAGATGTCACTGACAGATCTACCAACCTGAAAAAATAGCTCTCCAAATCCTTCGATGCGTGCAGTTCAAATGGCACCTTATTTTTTTGTCACAGTAGTACGTCTCTATTTAGCGAGTATATCCGTTACCAAAGCTATTAGCTAAAAGAAATTAAATAAAAATACTAGCTCTAAGTCCAAGATTAAAGTAGTACATAACTTACCAAAAACTTTCTGATGTCCATTTTGATAAGATGAAACTTCACAACTCAACACTGAGATGAAGAGATCTTATTATTTAATAAATATAAATCAATATTGACTAACACAGGCAAGCCGGTAGTCTTATAATCGCTTTCCAATTCGTTTGTTTAGCTTGTTTCGATGATCGCTTCCAATTAAAAAGTGACTCGCTCGCAGCGGCTCACGTCATCATACTAGAATGTACGGTCACATTCTACCTGGTCCAGTAACTGCTACCGAATTCATTCATTGAATAAGCGCCATCTAGCATCGAGTAGCAATACTAGGTTTTACAATGATTGTAGTTGATTTATTCAACTATAGGTGTGTCTTATGAACACTTACAGATGGCATTGTCCACAAAACCAATTAAAATTGTATGGTCGTAACAATAACTTCTACTTTAGGTATGCCGTGTACAAATTATACAAAACTAACGTGAATGCTGGTGAACGGCTGTCGTAGGAAGAAATGCAATGCACACACATACACCATACCTACCTCCTACATATATATTTTTACACCGTTTAATGGCCTTGCGTTTTGGCAAATCTGATATAGTCGTGATGAAAATGGTGGCGATTTTAACAACGGATGTTATTCTGAATATTTCAATACTTTCTACAATAAACATTAAACCTTGTGAATTTATTTACGTTTTGTCATGCGATGCGGAATTTATTAAAAAGTAAGGAAGTCAATTGCTCGCACTTTGGTCGCTACGCGGCTAGCTACATTTGATCTCTAGGGGGGAAATCAAAGTCAGCCTTTGTTTCTTGGTGTTACTCTGTTGTGCCTTGCTTCCATTGCGATGAAACGATCATGGTAACGATGTGGCGGAAATTTAGGCTGAAAAATTAAACATAATTTCACTCCAAATACGTCGCAAAAAGACCAGTAGCTAGGAAATTCTCGGAACGAATGATGTTGATGCGGGTTGGATGAAAGCGATTGAAAAGTAAGAAACCTTCTCATAAATAAATTCTATCCAAATTTAACATGTCCATATGATTTCAGTTTTCCTTGACCGATTAACGATTTCAGCATATTTTCATCCTACGAGAGAGGACAAGTAGCTGTGAACAGACTTATAGTCGACACTTCCAGGAAATATGAACTTGACGGAATAGTCTGGGAAGTTTGGCCGTAACTCACGTATCGCGTTAGAGACGAAATTTTGTATGAATTAGTGATGGATTGTGTAAATGGGAAAGCATTAAACGATTATGATTTGAGGCTTATGATGGTCATTGCACCCTACCGCGAGGGTATGCGTGATTTATTCAATCAAAATCATCTTGAAACTTTGTACGACCACGTTCATACCTTCTCCTTGATGACCTTTGACTTCCAAATTGGAATTGTGAACATGTTTGCCTGAAAAAATGCGTGATTTTAGAATAAAAAGAAGGAAAATCTTTATGGGAATAAACTTACATGAAAATGATTACACTGCAGATGGTAGCGGGTGCAAAATTCATAGATTTAGTAAGAGGATATGATAAGCGATTGTCGCTGTCGGAAAGGGATATGGAGAACTTGTTTGAATTAAGCTCGTGTTAATTTGTGGGCAAATAAGTCAATTCAATGTTTATTTTAAAAACTCTTCTGGGCGTCATTACATCTTTTATCCTACTCTGTACTCGATCAATGAAGGTTTGAAATCGGCACATGAACTTGGCGTTGGTATTTCTTTGTGGAAGTTAGGTCAAGGACTCGATTATTTCTATGATTTGTCTAAAATCAGATACCCAAATGTAAACGTGTGCATGCATAATCTTAGGCCTAGCATTCTAGTCAAATTTAATGGCCCAAATAGCTCTCTAAATGTATAATTAACATGTATTCTTAGTCATTTCAAACTTAGGCTGCTACTATATCCACTGTTCATTTGAAAATAAGCCCAATTTAATTTTTTATACTGTAAACAATCGATTCTAGTTAATTTCTGTATATTTAAAATTCTACTATTCTACTATATTTTATGTTCAGTGATCAGACATTCCACTTTTGTCCTTTTTTTTTGTTGCGCAAGATCCAATGCACTTCGAGGCTCGGTTGCAGGCTTCGAAACAATGTAGGTTCATGCAGAGATGAGGAGCTAGCCCATCGTCCGACACCCATTCGGCATGCGTATTAACTTCAATTCTGTTACAAGGTGTGGAGGACTTGCCTTCACTTTACCTCCCCATAAAGAAGGTTAGGGAGGATTTAATAGCAGAGTTGCAGCTGTATTTGCAACCATTGGGATTTCTCGGTTCTGAATCCCATCATTGAACCAGGAAAATAACTTGGTCCATTTACTACCATTTGTTCGTGGAATTTAGGATGAAAGATCTTCGCTGGGGGCTAGGGAAACAAGGAGACCCCTCTATCATTCTCAACCTGGCTTGGGATCGACTACGGCGGAATCAAGTGGATGACCGAGATCACAATTTTTTTTATGTGACACATACAAAATAATTAGAGACGAGTTTGGTTTCTTCATTAATTCAAAGGATTTGTCACAGTAAAGGATATCCTGATAAAAAATTACCGAATTTGATCCTTGAGTTCAGAACCGATATTGAATTTGCTGAGATTTAGATTTGAAAACCGCATGATATTGGGTATCCGCGGATTAAGAACAAAAGATGGAGAGCTCATGCAGATTTTTTGGCTTTTTATTTTATTCTATGGGGACTGCCCCCCACTGTCAACATTACAGACGAACTTTTTGACAGAAAAATTGCCATACCCTGCAGCTGCACGGAGGTCCTGCCTTCTTATCAGAAATAAGTCAAATCAATTTGTAGGACATACGGAAGTGTGCTCAATTTTATAGGCTTTTTAAGTGTAGGTTCATGATATACTTTTGAACTCGGTTCACCTACATAATGTTTAGTTATGATAGTTCACAATACTATGGCTCACATTTTAGCATGTATTTCACCCTAGTTTTTTTGCTGAGATTCATATTTGTTTGATCAATACACCCTTAAAAAAGAGTCCTCTCTCTTTTTCAGGTCCTCCAACTCTAATAATTACATCACTCGAGCCCCCCTCGTTTAGTAACAAGTTTCTATGCGCCCATGTTTGGACTCAGTGTGTGAACTAGTCCCGCACTATTTAGGACAAAATATCGGACCCGCTAGCAAGTTCCTGTAACTTAGCCCAGACTATCTATAAGATCGGAACATTATCTAGTCAAGCACACTTTAAAAATATAAATTAAAAAAGCAACTTAGTCGGCAGTCACAGTTGGGTATTGAATATTGTTTGTTAATCAGCCTTTATATTCTGTGTTCATACAGGAAATGCCCGACATTTTCACAAGAAGATGTAGGCCCGTATATTGATTAGGTTGAATTTCAATCAAAACCATCTTTGGTATTTCTTAGATAGTTGACTTAGCCTCGTTTTTGGACATAATTGCAATTAAATTTTCGGTTTGATAAAATTTCCGAGCCTTTAAAGTATTTTAATAAATTGTTGGCTTTTATTTATGGAAGAACTTTTTTAAACCTCTATTCAGTGTAACTTCTGAAACATGCACAGATTTTTGAACCATTTATTTTATTTTCATACAATGTGACTAGTAACTTACCAATTCCACTTAACTCGTTCAACTTTTAACGATATTTTCTCTGCAGGACAAGTGACAAAAGATTTTATTTGAAGCGTGATTGACAATTTCGTCTTGGGATAAATCGGATACCGATACTGCCGCAATGCATTTATAGTTCCCATCTTGGTCTGCATAATCCCAAATTTCATTCCGATGCAATTTCTTGGACCATCTCCCAAAACTCACGAACGTTGCTGGGTGCCTGGATCAAACACTTCAGGATCAGGATAGAACTTGGTATCACGATGAGTTGCATGAGCTGGTATAAAAACGGATGTGCTTTTCTTAAACGTGTTCTCACGTGAGGTTCTCACGTGAGGCTCGAAAGAGAAGTGCATAACCGCATTGTTTCTGTAAATAGACGGTTCAGTCATACTCATAAAAAGAACAAGACATTCACAACAAAGCAATTGATCAATGTATGTATCTCACTTCCACCACAGCTTTGAAAGTTAACTCGTTGTAATGCTTTCCTTAAAAATTCTAGTTTATAATTTCTACTTTTCTCCTGAATCATTGGATTCCTTGCCAACTGGAAAATGCAACATTTCAAAGTTGACGCTGAAGTCTCGTAGCCAGCAATCAGAAATCCAAAAGACTGAGCAAGGACAACGTTGAAAGTCATCTTTCCATTTTTGTAAGCCTCTGCTAACGTGTTCATCATATACACACGACGTTCATTTTTGCTTAGGCCTAGTTTCAAAAATTGCTTTACAAGCTTTGTGAAGTACTCCAAAACTTCATCCCTAAATACATTTAGCCTTAATTTTTCTGCATACTTGTGCAGTACGACATGGATGAAAAGCACTAGCCTACTATGCCTAGGGTTGCTAAAAAACTGTGAACCGAATCGAAAGAGGCATTTGCTGTCGATATCGAAAACACAATTCCATACACAAACTACAATGAACATACGGCTTTTGCATCGTGATCCTCTCCTCGCGTACCTGCTGCATTGATTTTACGACCGAACCTTTCCGCGATGTTCTCAATAAATGGAAACATTCCTTTGACTTTGGCTATTGTGAATACAGGAGCAAGTATTGTGTGAATTACTTTGGGATGTGAGCAGATATGGGCTCAAGTTTTTCGTTTTTAAACCTCAATCAAAGCAGAGCTTATAGACTAACGCATAAAGAATAGTCAAACTCTACATCCGGGTGTCCAGAATCCAAATTCGGGACCCTTACCAACTGGACCCGTGCTAAAACGTTAATAAATTAAATGTTTAAGATCTTTACACATTCGTATTTGCCGCATGAGTTTGCACTTGTAAAGATAGATTCCGGTAAGCTGACCAATGTGTGCGAAAATGTATTGCAGACCATCATCCTCTTGAAACCAAACGAATTATCTAATTGGTGGCATATTTTTGTTTTGCAACATATTCTACTTACCATTTTCGAAACAAGATTTCTTACTTTCTTTCGTTGTCAGTGTTTTTACAGGCTTCAAATAAAGTTGAAGTCCAAATGAAGATAGTTTATTTTTTTCGCTAACAATCAATATCACCTTTAATTCGCGCTCTACTTTTATCGCCGTTTTACTATCGCAGTTTTAATATCGCAGTTTTTACTACAAATATATCCCCCATTCATTCAGCTCGGCTTTATATAGAGTCTCTTGTCATTCAATCCATTTCACGCATATTGGCGAATGTTCTGACGAGAACTACCTGGAATACTCGAGAAATTCTGAATATTCGCAGTGACGTCACTTGCTTACTATCAGATATTGATCATGGATCTACTTGGCCCATTCTTGTACTTTCGAGTAGATGCTTTTGACGTCATTCGTTTACATTTCTTGGTTGCTTTTTTCAATCAGTGTTTATCATGATGTTATTAACAACTACGACAGTAGTTCATAGAATTGTGTGGACAAATAACGCTGCCCCCACCTCATTTCTTTTCGCCCCGAAAAGATGTGTCGCTAGTGTTAGTAAGTTTCCCTGGATGTAATATGGGCGAGACGGTCCAGGTGCACGATTTTCAGTTTGGCTCTTGGCTTACGGTGTTCCCGCATGCGATATACGACGTCGTTGATTCGCTTGGTAACTCGGTATGGTACCTCCTAACTATACTGCAACTTCGGAGACCTACCCTTCCGGCGTTGTGGGCTGTATAGCCACACCAAGTCATCTTGCTGGAAGCCAGTAGAATTTGCCTTTAGATCGTACCTGGTCTTCATGCGGTCAGTAGCCGATTCGAGGTGTTTTCGCACTGTCCGATGTATCTGGCTCAACCGTTGCCTTAGCTCACTTGCGTGCTCCGAGACCTTTGGGGTTTCTCAGGGGGTGTTCCAGACTTTATATCAGCTGGCAGACGAATAGTCTTTCCAAAAATTACTTTGGCTGGGATTTCGCTCGTCGATGCATGTTCGGCAGCTCTATACGCCATCAAAAATAATGGGATATGCCGGTCTCAGCCCCTTTGGTTCTCATCAACTATCCCAGGTGTTTATTGAGTGTGCCGTTGAAACGTTCGACCATTCCATCGGATTGGGGATGTGTTTCCTCGTTTTCCGTATTCCCAGCAGCTCGCACATTTCGCCAAAAACTAGTGACTCAAAGTTTCGGCCTTGATCCGAATGTGGTTTACAACGCCGTACCTACTGACCCAATTTAACACTAGCTGTTCGGCTATAGTAGTTGCTTCCTGGTTGGGAATGGGGTAGACCTCGAGCCGCTTGTTGAAATAATCGGCCACAACCAGGGTGTATTGATTTCCCCATTCAGATTCAGGAAAGGATCTTGCGATGTCAACAGCAATCCTTTCAAAGGGTACCCCTACGTTTGCATTTATCCTCTCAGTCGTCGCTTTGGACCTTTGACGGAAGCGCGAATTGTGCATCTATGGCACCTGTCCTCTAAGTCTTCTCGAGCGTGGAGTCAGTAAAACCTTTCCCGCAATTTCGCTAAGTTCTTGTTAACACCAAGATGGTCTCCCGAGGATCCTCCATGCATTTCCTTAAGCACATCGTGGTTTCGGCGTGTGGGAAGTATAGTTTGCATCTTATATGAGTTGCCATCCGCCGTTTCCCATTGCCACTTGAGTACGCCTCCCTCCACCTGAAGGGAGTTCCATTGTGCCCAATAACTTTTCAGGGTTGCACCATGCTTCGAAAAGTCCTTCCACCCAGGTCGAGTGATGGTCCGATGAGGTCATCGGCTAGTTGGGCATTTCGAATCTCCTCAAATTACCAACTTTCATTGATTTCGGCCGTTATTACTCGCAATTCAATTCGTCTTGCTTGCAGTTCAGTGGACATGGACGACGAGATAGGCCCTCAGCATTTCCATGAACTCCTCCCTTCCGATGAACAATTTTGTGGTCGTATGACTGCAATCTTTCGAAACATCTCGTAACTTGTCCCTCGGAGTTTTTGAAGTACTATCTCAATGATGTATGGTCTGTTCGAAGAACAAATTTCTGGCCATATAGGTACTTGTGCAACTGCTTGGTGGCCGCTATTATAGCTAATAGTTCCTTCCTGGTCTCGCAGCAGTTCCTCTCACTTTTTGAAAGAACTTGATTGTAACACGAGGGGACTCTTTCTTCGCCATCGATCTGCTGGAAGAGTACAGCTCCAATCCCGCCGTTGCTCACATTGGTGTCAACTACAAACACTTTTCCGGGTTTCGGATATGCCAGCACGACTGATTCACACAGCTTCTCCTTCAAGGCCTTAAAGCCTGCCTGGCATTGTTCATTCCAGAATACGGACGATTTTTCTCGGTTAGCTGATGGAGACACTTCGTTATTTTGGCAAAGTCTTTGACAAATCTTCGATAGTAGGTCGCCAGACCCGGAAAACTTCATATTGGCGCTTGCTGTTTGGTGTTGGCCAGCTTTGCACGGCTTCAATTTCCTCCGGATCTATTTTGAGACCCTCTACTGATACAATGTGTCCCAGATATTTTACTGCATTTGCGAAAAGGGTACACTTGTCGGGACTGAGTTGCAATCGGGGGACGTTACTTGCTTACTGTCAGATATTGATCATGGATCTACTTGGTACATTCTTTTGCTATCGAATACATGCTTCTGACGTCATTCATTTACTTTTCTCAGTTGCTTGTGTTCAATCAGTGTTGATTATGATGTTATGAACAGTTTCGACAACAATTGTGACAGTCGTTCGCAGAATTGTGTGGACATGTAGCAATATTTTAATCAGTTCTGACGATTTTGAAGACCAGCTGCATTCACAGGACAACAAAGCTCCAAGTATACAAATCGGTGATAAGACCTGGGTAACGCTATGAGTGTGGAACATGGATCCAAACCTAGGCATCCGCAAACATATTGAACGGATTTGAGCAACGGGTCCTGAAGCGGGTAATCGGAGCGAAACTAGACTGGGACCAATAGTGAATTCAAAACAACCATAAGCTGGTTGAAATTTGTGAATTGCTGGAGATCTCCACGATTGTAAATTTAGTAATCGAGCAGATGCCTAAGCAAACTACTCGAAAACCCTCCAAACACCTATCCGAAATTTTAAAAGCAGATCGAAATGTGGACATGGCAACATCTTGTCCCGCTGCACATGCACGTATTGCAGTGGTGAAGCTAAATGTGCTGCCAAATGAGTGGAAGGCTCGTCAAATGCCGTTGCAAGTGGTCCTGCTAGGTGACATCGAGCAACAAAAGGAAGTCGAGCTCGGGAATCTAGATTGAACAGAACGTTTTCACGGCTTCCTCGCTCCGTTCTAAACATTTATTTGCGTGCGAATTGTTTACGCCATAATCGACTTGTTGAACATTTTTGGGAAAAATTGTAAAATGGCATTCACATTGGAAATATAGTCATATCTAAAGAAAGTGATTGTTACTTGTCGATTCGCTGTGAAATAAAAAAATAATAATTTAAGGAAGTTGAAACGAAGAGAATTCAAAGCAGCGAAACAGTCGAATGCAGTAGATCGCGTGGTGTTTTTTCAATTTTCATGCTGCACAATTACAGATGAGCTTAGATGTCTAGCTTAAATAATAAATAATATTCAAGTGTTAGCAATTACTTTCGTGTGTAACGCTTCAGTTAGCGAAAATATTTCAAAATTTGTTCGAGTTAAGCTATTTGTTGGGGCAATTGATATTTCATCTTGGTTGTGATTAGGTACATAGTGAAATCTGGTTGTTGACATGTCCAAAAGTATTTAGCTATGAGAAACTGCTGTACAATAATAGAATAAGGGAAAGTACTTCGACCTCGTATGTGTCAGAATAGAGATTACAAGTCATTGTTGTCTTCAGCGGTGGAGTAATCAAACTAGTGGTTTGAATTTATTCTCATGGCAGAGGCAGAATGCTGATCACGTGAATACAATAATATTTATTTATTTATTTATTTCGAATCCATTTTAACAGGCAAAATGCCCAATTACAAAAATAGAAAAGACAATATAGATAAAATAGACAAAAATATTTAAGATAATTAAGCAATTTATCATAAATTATAACAATTAATGTAGTTTGTTTCTAAGTAAATGCCCAAATGCTATTAAAGATTGAGGGAAAGTACCAAGTTCTAATTGATTGTGCACGCGAGGCAAAGGAATCACGGCAGAATGAAAATGGGTTTCAGTACGCGCAAATTGGATGTGAAGATTGGAGGAGCACAGAGGCTTGCCGGGGCTCCTCCAACTTATTTGATTTACCAAGTTAGGGCAATCAATCAGGCGGTGGTGGAGTTTAAATAAAAGACATTCATCAAGGAAAGTCCTACGTGCTTTTAATGAAGGAAGATGTAAATAAGTGAGTCGGTCTTCAAAGGAAGCATAGGGAATCTTGTACTTATAAAAAAGACAGCGGGTGAAGTTTCTTTGGACATATTCTATGTCAGTAATAAGGTATTCAAAGTGTGGGGACCAAACTTGAGAGCTATACTCTAAAATACTTCTAACTAGAGTATTATAAAGCTGGACAGCGGAGAATATATTTTGGAAAATAAAAGTATGCCACAGTACAAAACCTGAGACTCGAGATGCTCTGGTTTTAATGCTTGAAATGTGCATATCAAATTTGAGTTTGGGATCAAAAATTATACCGAGATCCTTAATTTTTAAAACAGTTGAAAGAGATTCGCTTCCAATTGAATAGATAAATTTGATTTGCACTGGTTTAAGGGAATAGGACATAACATGACATTTAGATATGTTTAGTTAAAGATTGTTAATGCTACACCAATTTTCCAGGATAGACAAATCATTCTGCGATTTAGATCAATCCTCTACTTGACCGATAGCCCTAAATAGTTTCAAATCATCTGCGAATAGAAGGGATTTTGAGTTTAAAGCAGCAGGTAAATCATTGATAACAAGTATAAATAGGAGAGGGCCAAGGATTGAGCCTTGTGGGACACCTGACGTAGGGTAAAAGGTTGAAGATAATGAACTGATTACACGAAGACAACAAGAACGATATGTTAGATAAGAATTTATCCAAGCTAACATCGGAGCAGGAAATCCATAGTGCTGCAACTTTAGTAGTAAAATAGAATGATCAACTCGATCAAATGCTTTGCGAAAATCAGTATAAATGACATCCATTTGCGTATGGTTATCTAGAGCACAACAAATCGAATGAGATATTTCGAGTAAATTAGTAGTAGTAGAGCGATTAGGAAGAAATCCATGTTGCTCGGCAGCAAAAGTTTGCGATAGAGATGATGCTAATTTATTGTGAACGTAGCGCTCCAAAAATTTAGAGAAGCAGGAGAGGATAGATATAGAATGGTAGTTGGAAATATTACAAGGGTCACCATTCTTCAGAATTGGAACAATATGTGCAAGTTTCCATATTTGAGGGAAAGTTCCATTGGCTAAACTTATATTAAACAGAATTGAAAGAGGAATAGATATAGAAGTAATGAGTGACTAAACAAATATAGCGGGAATGCCATCGAGACCCGGTCCAATGCTTCCATCTAACTTGCTGATGAGTAGCTCAATATCACAGGGAGTGGTTTCGAAATCAATAGCTAATGTCGAATAAGAGAATGGAGGGCAATAGTTTGTAGGTGAGGACGAGGCACTAAAAGATTCAGAGAAAAATTTGGCAAAAAGATCTGAAATAGCAGAAGGCCCATTAGCCTCCAAGCTGTTCCAATGTGCTGAATCTGGAATACGAGAGGAAGTGTTCAAATAACGAATGAAAGACCAAAAAGGTTTTGTTTGGTTAGACAACAGAGATTGTTCTATGGAGAGATAATAATCACGCATGGCTGCATTAATGCGACATTTAGCAAGAGTACGAAGTCTTTGATAATCTGTACAAGCTGCAGTACACCCAGTACGTTTGAAGTCTCGATGAGCTCGATCCTTACTTTTTAGAAGGGTCAAAATATCGGCGTTCAACCATGGTGCGTCATTACTTTTTAATGTGTGAACTATTGGTGTATGTTGGCTGATCAGCGTATTCAAATTCATGTAGAATTTAGAAACAGCATCATCGCAAGATACACTAGCAAAGAAGGAGTCCCAATGAGTCGATTGGAGATTGTTCGCAATAATTGCAAAGTTTGATCTACGGAAATTATACCTTGAAGGCTGTTCAGTCTTCTTACGCCTCTTGTTACACAGTTTAACATCAATACTTAATGGTGGATGATTGAGATCGGATGCAACATAAGGAAATTCAGGATGTTTTAAGTCCAAAATAGTAGACTGATTGTTTGAACAGTTTGATAAAACCAGATCAAGAATGCGGTCATTAACGTTTGTGATGTTATTTACTTGATTTAGTGAGCAAAGTGAGAGGAAAGAAGAAAAAACTTCAGAGAGACGGTTGGTTGACTCGATATATGGGCAAGAAGATAGATTCCAAGATAAAGAAGGAGCATTAAAATCACCACATAGAAGAATAATATCTGAAGGGTATTGAGCGTTTATGTAGATAGAAAGTTCGTCGAGAAATTTAACGTAAGTGGAAAGAGAAGACTGATAAGGCACATAAATTGACGACACCAGAAGATGAATATTGGATGAAATGGTTACCCTAACAAGTAAACATTCAACAGGAGAAGTTGGAATGAAATCCGTACAAGAAAGACAACCAAGGGACTTTGTGACACCCACAAATCCATCACCACCGATTGATTTCCCAGATGAATCAATTGTTCGATCGTATCGAAAACTATTATGAAAGGTAGATAAGTCCTTGTTAAGAATAGAATCATTCAGCCATGTTTCACTTATACATATAATGTCGTCATTAGCTAATGTGGTGAAAATTCGGAAATTCTGCAACTTGGTTCTAAACCCTCTTACATTTTGATAATAAATTTTTAGAGAAGAATCACTAGAGTTGGTTTGGTTGGGAGCGACGGAGATTTGATTTAGGGCGTTGCTTCGGAAAAAACTTTTTGACTAATGTTCCTTTGGGCCAGAAGTCTGGATCAAGTATCAAACGAAGATCAGCAGGAACAGAAATTTTAAAAGATGCAATGATTTTGTTCGGTAAATTATCTTGGGTTAGCTTTGTAACACCAAATATAGGAGGAGTAAATCCTAATTTTCTGAGAATGTAGTTACTTACATCCTCTTTTGATGTTCTGTAGGAAAGCCTGGAGATAAAAAGCTGAATAGGCGGCGAAACAACTTCTAGTTCTGAAATTTTCATAGATGGTAGGCTAACAGAATTTATCATAGTTGGCAGGCTAGCAGGATTATCAGTAGGTGCAGTTGTCATAGCTGAATTTATTACCGATGAAGGAAGATGTATATTGTTGATCTTGGAAGATACGGGAGAGTTGTAGTGACTGACCTTTGATTTTTTAGGAACAGCTTCCTTGCTAGTATCAACGACAGTAGTTTCAATTAACGTAGCCTCAGCCGGAATAGAGGGTTCAGGTTGGCTGGTTGCATTGTTGATTCCTTTGCTTGCACCCAACATTGAAATATCAAGTCGATTACGAATGTCAAGCAGCACTTCAGACTGCTCTTTTAATAGGCGAATTGTATCAGCGATAGTCATTCCACGGCAATGATCACACCGAAAAGTTATGTTTTTCGCAAATTTGGTGCGGATTTCATAAAATGAAGCAGGAATAGATAAACACTTCAGGTGGAATGATTTATTGATAGTGTTGCACGAAAAAAAATTAGTGTCTTTGTTCAAAAATATTTGTATGTGGCTCGCAGACCTTAATTATGTTCAATTTTACAATGAATTATCAGAAGGGACACTGTGAACCATCCACGTCAGCAGCGGGCGCCTGGCGAGGATGAGGAGGGTGAGTACGCTTCTTGTTTCATTTTTCTATATTTCTTCTATTTTAAAAATTTTATAAAAATATTTACATTTGATTTATAGATTATATATATATATGATTTATAGATTATACTTTAATAAAAATATTTAATATAAAAAATAGTAATACCGTATAAAATCAGATTGTAGACGTAAATTGCTTTCGTGAAAATACTTAGATAACGTTTTGGCCTCAGGAAATAATAAAAATTTTGTAATGGATGATAAAAACAAAAATTAAACATGAAAAGGAGGAAGAAATTATGAAGTTAGCCTAACTCGTATATTTAATTGGCAAAAAATTTGCTTTGAAATAGGTTTCTTCTGAATTTTATAACTAAATATAATATTTTTTTGAAAGTGAAAGTAAAATAAAAAAAATTTGAATGAGTAGACAAAAAAATTCGGTCTTTCCATTCGGCTTTCGTTACACCTAACCGGGTATGGGGCCCGCAACGATGGCCGGCCCCTCCACTATAATGAGCTGCTCGTAGCCATTGGGCGAGATCTCCCCATGTAATGCGTATCAGGTGCTCTTGCCCGGATAGAGTGGCCTTCTGCTAGCATGCCCTTTTTTGGTATAGTGTTATGTGATTCCATCGCATAATAATATAGCATAAATTGGCCACGTTTATATTTCTCATTTGATGGAAAAACTCATACAAATTATGTTTGTATGGGTTTTTTCATTAAAATGGGAAATATATGGCCACGTCTATATTTGGATCTTGATCCGGTTGGGAGGGTGCGAGGGGGCACCGCTTCCGTTTGGATGCCCCATTCTTATTTGTGGGCCATAAGTATCGTCGGTAACGACGAAGTCCCCTTAAGTCCGCCCGTTTTCTCCAGGCCCGATTTGTCCTCTGAAGCAACCATTCTTTTGACTTTTAGTAGCTTACCTCCTTTCTCGACTTTGGTCAATATTTCTTTGACCTTCGAAATTCTTTTGTAGTGGGTCTTGTGCTGGGGTAAAGAACCCGCCCATGATACTGCAATGCTAGCCTGCCAGCGTATTCATGCGTCCTCAGACAAGGCAAATCTCGGCTGATCCTACCATCCTCTTTCGCCGAAGCAGCAGACCATCGCTACAGTCCTTTACGGAGATTGAAAATTTTACCTATTTCACTACATAACACTGCGAAAACTGCAATGGGCTGGCCACATGAATCTTATGGAAGAATAACGGATACCCAAAAAGATATTCATTGAATGAACTGAAGTGCGGAAAACAGTGGAGAAACCTGAGAAACGCTGGTCTGACTCGGTCCACGAAGACAGTTCATCACTGCTCGGATTTCGAAATTGGAGGCCGCGGTCAATGGACCGAGGCAGTTTGAGGCACTATTTGCAGGAAGCGAAGGCCCAAGAGGGGCTGTAGTGCTACGAGGAAGAAGAATTATATTCGTACAGGTACCCTGCAAGTTAGAATGAAACGGTATAGCTACCTTTGGATGAAGCATATCGCAGCTTACGCCACCTCACCGCGTCAAAACAGCAATTTTGGGGGGAGGCCGTTAAGTGGTATTCTATTGAGGTGTTGTTAACATAAAAATTTTGAAGCGGTTGAAATAAAGTGCTTAAATGATTCAGTCAATGTTCAAACACTCAAATGCTTTGAAATCGTCGACGAAAGCTTAGAATAGTCAGAAAGATTTTAAATTTTTAAAACACATAGGAGCAAAACACTTGTGCCTTTGAATAAAATTTAAATATTTAAGATTGAGAATACAGAGATAAAAGTTGCTCTTCATTTTATTGCATTTTGCTAAAAGTATCTATGAGACTCCTCATTCAGGACTTACCATAATCTTTTTTTTTAAATTTGGACAATATCAAGCACATCTGCCCTGCGTACCTTAGTAATATCCTAACTCTGCATGTAAACCTTCTCTACCAAATCGCATCACAGTCATGATTAATTCCTGACTGTATTATATCAATTCCCCTAATTTCCGAGTGGTAACAATTGCCAAAATATTTTAAGTTTCATGACTGGTGTGTAACGCAACAAGTGCTCCTTTCCCAAAATAGCTGCCAATTACTCGTATACCGAAGCACATTCATCCATTCACCATCATCCAAAACCACTTTCCAACTCTCAGTTTCGAATCTTCTCTTCCGGAAAATTTTCGGCACCTGTTGCATGCATTTTCGGGTCCATATTGTCAAAGGAGCTCCATACTCCAGCACTGCATGGCCCCAAGGCTCATCCATGATACTATGTACATCCGGCTTGCAAGAGCAACAGAGGATATGTTGCCTACATAGTTTCATTCTCCACGAGCTTTTGGAGTGCTGCGAAAACTCCCGTTCTTATTCGGTGCAAGTGAAATTTGTTTGCATTTCACTTTCGGTTAGAGCTTATAAGTCTGATTTCCGTGCACCGGTAGTTTTGGCTAGAGAGCACGGGACCGGGCCTTCGTAGAGCTGACCCATTCGTGCGATGGCTTCTACAGTAATTCCTAAATAAGTCGAAGGGAAATGAAAACAAACTGAATTTCGGTGTTAACGCTATTTGCATGGGCGTTGAATGGGTTAAGTGCATCCAGGATAATCTGCCGAATGAAACTCATATGTACAGCACATGCATACAGACATAACCACAGATTTTTGGCTCGTACGTCTTTCGTGTGGTGAGAATGCATAACAGAATGAAAGTGAAACTTTGGGCACATGTTTTGGATGCTTGACAAAAAAAAACATTTGATTCAAGTTTTATTGTGAGGTATTTAACCGTGAATCGTTGCAAAGTGTTTTGACTGTCGTGTAGTATGTACAGTTTTTTCACAGTAAACTGTAGCCTTTCGACCAAATAACAATTGTTTGGGTAGGAAGCGCGTTTTATCTGAAAAAGTGAGCATTGTTGATAAACTACTATTTGAATTTTAAATATTCATCACTATTTTGAGACTTAATTATCACCTCGATTTCTCATCTATGCTTATCATCTATTCAACAAATGACTAAACTTTACTCTATGTAAAAGAGCAATCATCAGCCATTAAGCAATTTCCTGAGAAGGTGGACATCGAAAAATTCGTTGATAAGCTCAAGCTATTAGATAATCCGCTGGCCAATCGAGAACTGACAGCTAAAAACGTCTACTACTTCCCGTGGGATTCCCCGGTAAGACAAGGCTCCAATATTCTGTTGTTGGTCAACAAAAATCGCTAAACAAAGAAGGAGATGGCACAAGCTCCAAAGGGAAGCTCGATAGACGAGGAATTGGGACAAGGCATGATCCGGGACAGTATCGTAGAAGTAAGTCAAGTAATGAATTTGAATGCTAATCAATATCAGTAAAACTCGCTGCTGGTAAAATCTAGCGGACAATGTAAACAGAGATTTGTGGGGACTTAATTGTAAACTAGAAATGCGTAAGCTTGTTGCCAAAGCCTTACTACAGCTTATGACGCATCTAAGGATCCCACACACAGAGCGTTTATAGCCTTCATCTCTCGGCCATACGAAAAATCACTATTAGCTACGAAAAGCGGAGCAGCTTATGAAGTGTAAGACTAAAGACAAAGACAAAGAAAATAACATCGAAATATTGCACAAACAAAAACGCAACATTATAGAGCAATAGTAAAAGCCTTCACTTATTTCCAGGAAAAAACTGAGTGAAAATATTTTCCATAAAAAGTATAATTGAAATGATTTTTAAAAATAAGCTTTTGTTTAACACATTGAACTACAAATTCAAATTCATATGTAGACATCAAATAGAAAAACCTTAAATTCATTGCACAGGCGTTTCAATAAGGTCTTTCCAATGTAGATGTCAGCCAGTGATCACCAGTGCATTCTGCTTGAGATAAGTGATGCTATCTCCCGACGTCCGTGCTCTCGGCCTTCTACAACTGGATGGAACATTGGAAGAATGGACGTCGAGAGGTTCGTCAAGGTTCTCACAGTAGGTGAGCCGCTGCAGGGAGCTCCGGAGGGGACGGAAGAACTGGCAGCTCAAGACGTGGTGAACTCTACTATGAGCATAATCACGACTGCTTGCTGCGCTTCTATGCCCCGCCGAAGACCCCGGCGCGGCAAGCCCCCAGTGTACTGGTGGTCTACTAAAATCGCTGAAAAGCGGAGGGAGTGTCACAAGCTTCGGCGTGAGGCTCAACGGGGGCGGAGCCGTGACGAGGCATGCAACCAGGTGGCAGCATATAAGTCAGCCAGGAAATGCCTTCGCAAACTGATCAACAGTAGCAAGGCTCGCTGCTGGCAAGACCTAGTGGACAATGTGAACAAGGATCCGTGGGGCCTTGGCTACAAGCTGGTCATGGGGAAACTTGGTGCCCTACGGAAGCCTTGTATACATGACGCGGAAAAGATGGACGCGATAGTGCGGGGACTCTTCCCCACCCATCCCGTCCGTGTTGACGCTGTCCATGGTGAAACAGCAGTAGAGTGCCCACTCTTCACACAGCTGGAACTGGAGGAGGCAGTCCTCTCCCTGAAAGCGAGGAAGGCTCCAGGTCCAGTTGGTGTTCCAGCTGAGGTGTTGCGGCTCATCTATCACCATTGTCCTGACTTGCTGCTCAGCACATTCAACGCTTGCCTATGGGACGGGGTTTTCCCGGTACGATGGAAGGTGGCGAGGCTCGTACTGATCAGCAAGGGCAAGGGAAATCCCGAATCGCCGTCTGCATACCGCCCGTTATGCATGCTAGACACGGCTGGGAAAGTGCTAGAGAAACTCATCAAGGGAAGACTCTCTGACGCGATTCGTGCTGCTGGGGACCTATCTCCTCGGCAGTACGGCTTTAGAGCAGGACGTTCTACCATTGATGCGATTGCAGAGGTGGGAACGCGGCATATAGTCGCACCAAGCGACGGATCGTCCTGTTGGTGAAACTCGACGTCAGGAATGCCTTGAACTCCGCTAGATGGGTGGATATTCTGGACACGCTGGGAAACTCTTTTCAAGTTCCAAAATATCTTATACGGCTTTTGAAGAACTGCCTAAAGGACCGAAGCCTGCTCTACGACACGACAAAGGGCCAACGAAGGATGAAAATTACATCGGGTGCTGCCCAGGGATCTATCGTTGGTCCGGACCTGTGGAACGTGTCTTACGACGGGCTAGTGAGACTTGAGATGCCAGATGAGTCGCGCTTGGTCAGCTATGCGGATGATGTTGCGGCTCTGGTCGCCGGACGCACCGTTGAACAAGCGCAACTTAGGCTAGGTATGCTAATGCGCCGAGTGAGGGACTGGATGACTGCTCGCGGGCTCGGTTTAGCACTGGAGAAAACCGAAGTGGTCATCTTGACAAAAAAGAGAATCCCTAGAGTAAGGATGATCAGTATTGGAGATATACAAATCGAATCGAAGCCAGCGGTGAAGTACCTGGGGCTACTGATCGACTCGAAGATGAGTTTCTCTGAGCAAATCAGGGCAACAGCTGAGAAGGCTGCTTCGGGAATATCGGCCCTGAGTCGACTTATGGCCAACGTAAGGGGACCCAGCCCATCAAGAAGACGCCTCTTGATGAGTGCTGTAGGGTCAGTGCTACTGTACGGAGCAGAGGTATGGGGCGACGCTCTCAGCAAGGAGGTATACCGAAAACGATTGGCACAGGTACAGAGAAGAGGAGCACTGAGAATTGCATCTTCGTATCCAACAGTCTCCGACTCGGCGGTGAGAGTGATTGCAGGCGTGATACCTGTCGCCCTCCTTGCTAGAGAGCGCCGCGCTATCTACCTGCGCCGAAACGAGGATGCGAGGGAGATGGTTGTCCGCGAGGAGAGACAACGCTCGCTCAACGATTGGAAGCAGACTTGGGGGAATTGCACGAAGTGAAGGTGGACTGCGCGCCTCATCCCGGATGTGAGACCATGGCTAAATCGAAGGCATGGTGAGACTGACTTCTATCTGACCCAGCTTTTGAGCGTGCACGGGTGTTTTCAGTCTTACCTGCACAAGATCGGAAAGTCACGGTCTCCCGATTGTCGGTTTTGCCCAAGAGAGGAGGACAATGCCTGTTACACATTTTTTGCGTGTACCAAATGGGTCAGGCTGCGAAGGGAACTCTACAGGGAGACAGGAGAGCTCACCCCCGATAATATAGTTGCGGTGATGCTCGAATCGCTTGACAAATGGAACCAGGTGGCACATTATGCTCGGGCAGTCCTGAAATATAAAAGGGACTCACAGCAGCCCGAGGCGCTGGGGCTGGGGGATCGCTCTTCTGGCATTTCCTCTTCCCCTCTCCCCTCCCGCTAGGAAAGGGACTCCCCAGCTTGAAGGCGCCCCACGGCGTAACAAAACGAGACCTGGCCCGAAGTAATGTGTCAAACGGTTCCAGGCTAGGTTCTCAGATTGACAGGGGAGGTGTTTAGTGGGTAGTCCAAGGGTATCCTCCATGGGAGTCCCGCACTATCAGACTCGGCGGGCGTTAATGCCTTCACCTCCCTACCACAAAAAAAAAAGTAGATGTTTGCGCACTATCTAAGCTTTTGTTAAATGAAATAATTGCAGTTTCTCCAATTATATGAATACTATTTCTAAGGAAGAATGGGCGGCACTTAACAGAGGATTACCTGGGTCTCCAACAATCTTTGATGCTATCACAATCCACTCAATAATGCTTTCAATTTACTGAACACATGTACAAAATCACTGGGTATTCGTTATTGGAGGTTCAGGTGGCTCACGTTTTCACTATTTGCGTTTTCCGGAGTAATTTTATTGTTAGCGGAGTTCACAATTTTACTATTTTACGTTTTCCGGAGCCGATTCATTCGCGACGCACGCCATGCGTTTTCATGCTTGACTGGCTTGAACTTTTTCCCAGTCGAGGTCTAAAACCTTTGTCCGTTCAATGGTTTGATTGGATGTTGTTTCCAGCGGTGCTCCAATTCACTCAGAGGGAAAATGAATATTTGGAAGGGAAAGGTAATAAATGGATATTTGGAAGGGAAAGGTAATAAATGGAGATCATTATTACGGCTTAAACATCCTCCCCGGCTTGACAGGACTTAGAGTCCTTTCAAATATTGTGTAAATTCTACTTTGCGCAACATCCGTGATCCTTCGACGGTAACTTAAATTCAATTGATATGGAAATTATAATTATGAACTATAACTACTAGAATTACTATCTATCTATAATTACTTACGACCTATTAATAGTGGACTGTATATTATTGCGTTGGTAATGGACACATTTTAACTACAGGGCGGCGATAGAGTCTCGATTTAGTACGGGCATCAATAACGTGAATTACCCCATTTTTCCCAGGATAAACCTTCTCTACAATACCTAGTGGCCATTATATAGGAGCAACATTATCGGATTTTAATAACACCACCGTTCCAGATGAAATTGCCTTGCCTGATGAAGTCAACCACTTTGTACGTTGTTGTAACGTTGAAAGATATTCTATTCGCCATCGCTTCCAAAACGATTGCACCAAGTGATCGATCATTTGTTTGCGGTCTCTCAAACTGATATTTTCCTCGGAAAAGTTCCTCGTCGGTAACAATTTTAATGGAGTAAGCGTCAAAAAATTCGCCGGGGTAAGAGCGAGAGGCTCGACAGGGTCGCAGCTTAATACCGTGAGCGGACGTGAGCTAAGCACCGCCTCTATTTGGATCAATACGGTTTGCATCTCTTCACAAGTCAAAAGCTGATTCCCAACTACTCTATTCAAATGTGTTTTGAGACTACGAATATTTCCTTCCCATATGCCCCCAAAATGCGGAGCCGATGCGGGATTAAATTTCCATTCTATGTGGTTGTCTCGAAGTTCATTAGACAGTCTAGTTTTGTACTCAGTGGAATCTAGCAATTTGTACAGGTTATCCAGGTTTGCCTTTGCACCAACAAAATTAGTGCCGCAATCGGAGAATATTACACCAACCGGACCGCGGCGGGATAGGAACCGTTTAAATACATTCATAAAGGTATCCGTACTCAGATCAGAAGCCATCTCAATGTGTATGGCCTTAGTTACCAGGCAGATGAAAAGACAAACATAAGCCTTTATGCTTTTCACCCCCCGTTTGCGAAAGGGAAAAATTGTCAGAGGACCGGCGTAATCGACTCCCGTATGATAGAAGGGTTTAGCTTGGTTAACTCTACACTCAGGTAGATCTGCCGTAATTGGATTTTCATTTCTAGAATTGGCTTTGAAGCATTGATTACATTTTCGTATCCGTGCTCGTACAATGTTGCGTGCTGTTAGGTTCCAATATTTCTGCCGAAGCAAAGACATGACAAGATGCGGGCCAGCATCTTGGTCTATGATCAAGTCGACTATATGATCGCGGCTAGAAAGTAAAATAGGGTGTTAGCTTGCGTAGTTAAGACAGTCATTAGCTAGCCTGCCTTCAACGCGTTAATAAAGCTGGCGGGAGTGTTTTGACGTTCTGCAAATCCCGCAAGACTTTAATTTCTGCTATCTCCAGATGCGATAATTCAAATCTACGAGGCAGCTTCTTCGCAAACCGTATGACGTAAATAACTATACGCAACAGCTTAGGCCATGAAGAAACATGAGAAGAGAGCTCGTAGAGAAGCTGTTTATGAGGTGGGCTTACTTACATTGTGACTAAATTATTGACCTTCCTTTCAGGCAGTTCCATTGGCACGTTAGCGTCAAAATCCTGTACTGGCCATTCCTTGACCGGTGCCCGAGCGAAAGCAGGGCCACGAAATCAAAGCGGGTGATCCACAAGCTGTGCGGGTGTCAACCTTCGTGATAGGCAATCAGCGGGGTTGTCTTTACCAACGATGTGATTGAAATGCTGTGGCGATATATTTTCCTGTATCTTGGAAATTCTATTAGCAACAAATGTGTGCCATCTAGTGGGCGAAGAATGTATCCATTCAAGTGCAATGGAGCTATCCGTGAATGCGGAGATGTTATTAATTGTGCATCGTGCTACATAAGCGTCAATCACAGTTCGCATCAACTGCGATAACACCAAGTTTGCGCATAGCTCCATGCGTGCGAGCGAAATGACAGTGCGTGATGGCGCAACCTTTGACTTGGCGCAAATCAAATTGATAACTGAGCAATTATTGGCGGGGAAATAAACATGTAAATATACTACACCTCCAAACACGTGTTCGGAGGCATCGGAAAATCCCAATATGGAAATGACACATTCAGGTTCGACTCCAACATGACGTGGCAGTTTGATTGTTTCTAATAAGTGTAGTTCTAATTCAAATTGTCTCCAAAGTGACACAGTATTTTGCGAGGGTATATGGTCCCACCCTACTTTACCTTCCCAAAGAGATTTGAGAATAAGCTTTGCTAATAAGGTGACAGGAGCGATGAAGCCCATCAAATCCCACAAGCGAGCGATAGCGGAAAGGATTTTGCGTTTAGTGCATTCCCCAGACGAGGCATTTACTGTGAAAGTGAAAACGTCATCAGCTGGAAGCCAGCGTAGGCCTAGAATTTTGAGGTCAGTTTCGGGACTGAGTTCAACCACGTCCATAACCCGATGAGACGAAGGAATGCTCTCCATTACCTGCGGCGAGTTACTGGAGAATTTAACCATCTCAAATCCAGCCGTAGCGAAGAAACTTATTAATTGATTAGACAACTGCGCACCCTGATCCGCAGAGCAGCAACTGGTGGCCAAGTCGTCCATATAAATATCCTTCTCGGCAACAGCGGCAGCCTCGGGGAACTTTTCTCTCTCCTCTTGTGCTAATTGCCGAATCGTTCTAATTGCTAGGAATGGACTGCAGCACAACCCAAATGGGACACGAGTCATCTCGAACATCTGAATAGGTGATCTATCATCAATTCTATACAAGAGTCGCTGAAAACGCTGATCTTTTTCTACTACAAATATGCGCAGATACATCTGTCGAATATCCGCACTAATTGCGATTGGAAACAAGCGGCCTAGCGATGTTTCTATTGCAATAGGTTCATTCTCATCGCGTGAGATACGTTTGGGACGAATTATTCGTGCGAAAATGTTCGCACCTGAAATCATATCAATGGGACCCGGCGCAGTGTAACTAGCATCGGCTAATACAATGCCATCTAAATATTCGAATGTTCTTGAATCAACCTTTGCGGTGGGCAATTCATTCGTAATGCGCTCGACTACTATAGGTTGGATAGTGAAACGAATCGAGTCATCTATGCGCGACCGAATTGTAAGACACGTTTCGCCTTCAATAGCGTTTTTAATTTCACCTATTCCCGAAACGTATTTATTTTTCGGAGGAAAAAGCGGGAGATTTAATCGTTTACAATATTCAGAAGTTATTAAATCGCGTTGAGATGCGGAGTCGAGTAAGGCGCGTAACACAACAATATTACCATCTCTATCTACTAAATTACATTGCGCTGTTCCTAGTAGTACATTCCCAGTATTCGAAGGAGATGGCATTTTATCTCGTTCAGGGTAATGCGTCACGAAACACTTATGAACGGGGGGCTGCATAGAAGAAGATGCTTTCGATTCAGTGGATGCGGGGTTAGACATAATAGCCACTGGTGGCTTGCTGCGTTCGACTTCCACTTTGTTTGATGCAGTTTGCAGTTCTTCTGGCGGTATGTTTTCACCGAAGTGTAGAAGTGAATGATGCTGTGCGGAACAAGTTTTGCATCTATTTTTCGATTTGCACTGTCGAATAAGATGTAAACTTGACAAACAATTGAAGCAATATTTATTTTTTCTAATAAATTCGTATCGCTTTGTTGGAACTAATTGTAAAAAATCCGGACATAAATATAAGTGTGAATGATCAGTCCTTAAGCAAAAAACACATTTGCTCAGACCCGATTCCGTCGCCTGAACTACAAAGATTTTCACATTATTTTGCTGGACATTTGCCACTTTCATTGGCTTAGAAACTCTATGTTCAATTGGGGAGCGTTTTGGCCCAGCAGTGGAACTGGAACCTGTCTTGCCAGTACGCTGTAAAACTCGAGCTTGACTACGCAGAAATGAGACAAACTCATCGGTGGCTGGTGATTCGGACGCATTTTCAAGAGATTTCTCAAAATCCTTTAATGTTTCCGTACCTATTTTGAGGGATGCCAAGTGGACAAAAATAAAATCTTCCAACGGAATTTTGAGTTGCTTTAAAGCATATACCAGCGACGCAAAGTTATCAACGAAAGCTTCTAAACTTATTGCATTCACTTCACTGACGGCGGGCAAATTCAATAACTTGTTAATGTAGGCTGTCGCCTGGACGCGTTTATCATTAAACTTTTCCACCAGGCCATTCAAATTATTGGATAATTTTCAGCGGTAGGTAAAACTCCAACACTAGTTCGCGCTTTACCTGATAATTGACCCATTAAATACTGAATCTTCTCCCCGTCAGTGAGTTGTTCACTTTCATGAATAGCAATGCGGAAGATCTCATAAAATAATGGCCAAGATTCTTGCTCGCCATTGAATGGAACAAGTTCTAACTTCGGCAATCTGCGATTTAGTTGCAGAGGTTTGAATTTAATTCCCTCGCCACCGTTCTTATTCTGGAGTTGATGCTGTCTATATTTAATACGCTTATACAGCCTACCAATGACGCGATGTGGGAAAAACTAGGCAAAGAGGCGTTAGATATCCCTGTTTGGTACTCATTTCGTGCCTCCAGCGTATCCATAAACTCTTTCCTAAGTAGATCTATACAAAAGCAATCCGAAAGAAATTGATCAATTGACTCTTCGGAATTCAGATTGCCAATTGTATCGTGGATGGAAGTCAAAGAGGCGAACATAGTATTTAATTTTTTATTAAAATTTTGAAATTTCCTATCATCATTAATGTCAAAAGGTTGTTCGCCTTCTTTTTCCACCATTTTCAAAATAAATTAACTAAAACTACAAAACTGTTAGATATCACGTTGCGTTGTACCGAGGTTAGCGGTAAGCGTGTTTAGATAGCGGAAAAAAATGTGTTTTGAGATGCGTTACAATCTTATCAAATCCTAACCTATCCGGCTTGATGGACCAAAAATAATTGCGCACTATCTAAGCTTTTGTTAAATGAAATAATTGCGGGTTCTCCAATTATGTGAATACTATTTCTAAGGAAGAATGGACGGTACTTAACAGAGGATTACCTGGGTCTCCAACAATCTTTGATGCTATCACAATCCACTCAATAATGCTTTCAATTTACTGAACACATGTACAGAATCACTGGATATTCGTTATTGGAGGTTCGGGTAGTTCGCGTTTTCACTATTTGCGTTTTCCGGAGTAATTTTATTTTTAGCGGAGCTCACGATTTTACTATTTTAAGTTTTCCGGAGCTGATTCATTCGCGACGCACGCCATGCGTTTTCATGCGTGACTGACTTGAACTTTTTCCCAGTCGAGGTCTGAAACCTTTGTCCGTTCAATGGTTTGATTAGATGTTGTTTCCAGCGGTGCTCCAATTCACTCCGAGGGAAAATGAATATTTGGAAGGGAAAGGTAATAAATGGATATTTGGAAGGGAAAGGTAATAAATGGAGATCATTATTACGGCTTAAACAGTAGATCTTAACTCCGCCGTAGACAATCCCAATCCTGTTTGCTCTCGGGGTCGCGCATTGGGTTTACTGGTTCCCCAATAATGTGACATTAAATGCCGAGAAATGCTATTAACTTTATAAACATCTACAGCTCTGTAACTGAATCTTACTTACACCTCCTTTCTGGGGACATAAAGGGGTGAAGGCGAATCTTCCGCGCCTGATAACGGAATCATTGAAGTTACGCCTTTATTCATACACTTCATAAGCTGCTCCGCTTTTCATAGCTAATTGTGATTTTTCGTATGGCCGAAAGGTGAAGGCTATAAACGTTCTACGCATTTCTAGTTTACAATTAAGTCCCCACAAATCTCTGTTTACATTGTCCGCTAGATTTTACCAGCAGCGAGTTTTACTGATATTGATTAGCATGCAAATTCATTACTTGACTGACTTCTACGATACTGTCCCGGATCATGCCTTGTCCCAATTCCTCGTCTATCGAGCTTCCCTTCGGAGCTTGTGCTATCTCATTCTTTATTCAGCGATTTTTTTGACCAACAGCAGTACATTGGAGCCTTGTCCAGGAAACGAACTGAACTGGTACTGATGTTCAAGACATGAGATCACACACAATATTCAAAAGTAGGAAGTATACTGGAAAACGAGAACTCGGAGTAGCCTTCATTGTGGATATGGAGTTCAAATCGCAAGCTATTGATTTAAGGCAGTCAATGAACGGCCGTGTGCGATCCGTATAAAAGCGAAGTTCTTCAAAATCTGGCAGATAAATTTTCACGCCCCGGCCAAAGAAAAGAATGAAGCAACGAAGGAAACGTTCTATAATTACCTGCAAATACTAGTCAGCCAACAAACGACACAAAAATAATTCTGGGTGATTTCAACGCTAAGGTTGACAATAGCTATCTCATCGGAGAACGACTGGAGGATATAATCTCAAAAACGGCCAGCGCCTGATTGACTATGCATGAAGCAGAATTCTAGTCATACGTTGGACTTGCTTCCCACATTGACGCATTCATAAAATGACCTGGGTATCACCGGATGGCAACACACAAAACCAAATCGATCATGTTCTGATCCAACAAAGTTGGGCCTCAAGCATACTTGACGTTCGTACATACCGAGGAACTAACTGTAGCTCAGATCATTACTTGATCAAATTAACATATCGTTGTCATATGCGAAACCATATTCTGCCAAGACCAGCCCGTCATAAAAATTTGACATCGAAAGGCTCCAAACGGTGTCTGTGGCCAAAAATTTCACGGAGACCCTTGACAGTCAGCTGGCTCCCATCTTACCCGACGCATCACCGAAAACAAGCAACAAGCTCTGGATGGAAGTGAAAGTTGCTATTAAAGCCGTTGCAGCACTGACGATCAGACATCAAGTCCCATGCAAGATAAATGATTGGTTCGATGATGAATGCCAGAATGCGTTAGACAAAAAGAATCAATCGTACAAAGAAAACACTATGAAAATCTCAGAAGAATATAAGGTAATTCGAATTAAGAAAAGAAAATGGATGTAAGGCTAGGGAGCAACAATACTAAACAAGCATATAAAGTAGTGAAAGCCTGAAATGAAGTTATCAGCCCAGAACCATGCTCTGTCGTGGTGGCATCGGCAATGTTATCGCTGGTGAAACCAAGATTCAGGAAAAATGGGCATCATATTTCAAGAACCTCCATAGTCCTCCACACTGCTCCACAACATCGGAGCCTATAGATGTCTGCGGAGAACTTCCAATGACCCTGAAAACTCTGGATGAAGATTGTTCCAGCATCAAAGCCGAAAAGATTAATAAAGCGCCGGGCATCGATGAGGTTCCAGTGAGGCTCATCAAATATGGTGGCATCAATGTTCATAAAGCTATTCACAAAGTCACCCAGTACATTTGGCAACAAGAACATATGCCGAAAGAGTGGAGCCAATCAATTATATTCCCTATCCACAAAAAAGGTGACAAGCTACAGTGCGAAAATTATAGAGGCATATCACTACTTTGTACGGCGTGCAAAATATTTTCAAAGATCTTAGAAAATAAAGTCGGATCATACACCAACAGTATTATTGGGGAGTATCAAGGTGGTTTTAGGGCAGTTAGATCAACAACAGACCAATTGTTCACAGTCAAGCAGGTACTGGGAGTCCAACATAGACGTACACCAAATTTTCGTTGACTTCAAGCAAGCATACGACAGTATTGATCGTAACGTACTTTACCAAATATATGGCATCCCAGCCAAAGAAGTCCATCTTACCAAAACGACGATGACGTCGACAACCTCCCAAGTCCGCATCAATAACCAACTCACCGATGCCTTTGACACAAACATCGCACTAAAGCAGGGAGATGGGTTGGCTCCATTGCTATTCAATTTGACTCTAGAGTACGTCATACGTCGATGCGCGAGGTACATTACTATTCAAGTCGAGCCAAGTAGTAGCCGATGGGGACGACATAAACATTTTGTCATGGTCGTTAACAACTGCCAAAGAACTCTTCCTAAACTCAACAGCGAAGCAAGACTAGTGGGGCTACAAATCAATGAAAATAAAACAGAGCTCAGGACGCAGTCGAGGAAAAATGCCTCAAATACACAAAACATTACACTTGGAGAATACGGTATCGCAAATTTGTGTATTTAGCCGCCAAAATAACGAAAACGGGCAATGAAAGAGACGAAATATGCCGAAGAATACAGCTCACAAATAAAATATTTTATTCAATAGTGACGATCTTGAAGACCAGCTGCATACACAGGAGAAAAAAGCTCCAAGTATACAAATCTATGATAAGACCTGTGTTATGCTATGGGTGTGAAACATGAACCCTAACCCAAGCTTCCACAAATATATTGAACGCCTTTGAGTGACGGGTCCTGAGGCGAATAATAGGAGCGAAGCTAGACGGAGGCCAATGGTGAATTCGATACAACCATGAGCTTAACGAAATTTTTGACGACCCGGAGGTCTAAACAATTATAAGACTGCGGAAGCTGCAATGGTCTGGACACATAAATCGTATGGACGAACAACGGATACCCAAAAAGGTATTCATTGGGAGAACTGAAGACCGGAGACCAGAGGGGAAAGTTGGAGGTGCTATTTGCAGGAAGCGAAGGCCCGAATTATTTGCAGAATCCTAAAATGTGTAATCTATAGTCTATATATACATTGCAACCTTCTCTTTCTTTTACAAAATTTTTATAAACATTATCTGGCCATCGGTAGATGCGATCTCCTAAAATCAATACCCTACTGGGTTGAATGTGAAGGGGGCTAATAAAACCATTTTGCTATCAAATTCAATGAAGATGAGGCTCGATCTCACTGGGAAGAGCTAATCCAATTTTAAAATATTCAATTTAAGCTTGTTTTGCGACTAGCAAGGTAAGTTGTTGGAACTTACAGGAGTGAAATAAAAAGAATAATATCAAAGCAGACACCCAATGCCGGTTGATGAAATTGATCTTGAATAGCGTTCTCGTATTCAAAGATTAATGTGGAATATGGTAGCAAAACACTGCCTTCACGGAAAAGTAGTTAAGATCTTAACTAATCAAAGCGAGAGGTTTCGGCCTTGATTCCAGTGGAATAATTGAAATATAAAGGTTGCGATACCAAAACTACACAATTCATGCAAACATCACACAGTGGCCGAACAATTCGGGAGTAGACTTGATAGTAAACATATAATTTTCAAAATGATATTTACTCTGGAAATCATCATCATCATAATGAAATAAACACAAATTTTGAAACATTTTTCTGAAACAGCTAAAATTTATATCAAAGCATTGCTAAAATAAAGTAGAGTGCAATGTTTAATCTGTAAAAGAGCGAGTGGAAAATAAGCAGTCAGTCGAAACGCTGAATTTTCGAAAACTTATCATGTGTTTTTTTTTTTCAAGCAAGTAATTAAATGAGAAAACTAACAGACTTTTTGTATTCCTCTGGCGATTCCCTTGTTACCGCACTGCGTGTGGAGTTTCAATCCCGGTTTGTATATCATTTCTAAACAGAATCTCACAAAAATAAATCAGTCATGCATGCATCATATATAGATATATGTATATAAATACATAAATGGTGTGAGTAAAGTAATAAATATATTTATATAACTAGAAATTATGGAACTTGCATTGGCGTAGCAGCCATTGATTTAGATTATTTATAATGATTGGTTTTCCTAATATCAATGGTAACAATCTTTTGTTCGATGCCTTCGCAAAATTAATTGTTTATTAAGCAAATGAATTGTTGACTACCGTTTCTAATGTATGAATGAGGCAAATTCTTTCTAATCATTATTTTTTTTAATTCTTAAATTAGCATTGGAGATGTTGATAATTCTTTGAACATAAAGTGTACCTTAGCCTGCAATTTATTTTCAGAGATGGTAATTCATCATCAAAAGAAAGCAACTCCCTTAAATTTCCTATAGCTACAGGCTTTTTTTTAGAAAAAAAATTAACAGGAAAATACTGGTGCAATTTTTCTTTTACTCTGGGTATTTTCTTAGGTTATATGTTCTAACATTCGCGGTCATCTATTTAAAGCACTCCTTCGTAGTAAAAGTGATTAGGTTCTGTTTGATAATCTGTTTCTAATATTTCTGAACACATTTTAATGATTTTTTTCAGATTTCGTTAACGATCCATACATTAGACTAAATTAACTAGTCTTTTCTCTTGTTGGTTTTAATCTTAAGTTTTTAATCCCAAACATTTTGAACTGATATATTTCTCCACGTCAACAACCGATGCACCCAATCAATACTGGATATGCTCGTCTAAAGACTAAACAAGCTACTGCGCTCCTTACATGGATTGATTCATTTAAAACTAACCTGCAACAGTCGATTGCCGAGCGTGTATCCACTAAGAGCCCGTATCGAAATTGCCGCTTTCTCATGTGTTGCACTTGTTAGCACCGCTTGGTGGTTGCTGCATGCTTTGATTTCGGCTGCCATGTGGACTTTCCGGGGGACTGGAAGAAGCTGCCGTTGGTCCGTCCATCAGACGCGGCATTAAAAATTTACCATGGAACTTACTTGCACGTTAGCAAGAGCTCGCCTGTCGTGGGACACGCAGATGGTGCAAGTGGAGGTGCAGCCACCCGCAATCCGGGATGATGTCCGGGAGCACCCGGGAACTG
The DNA here is from genome assembly GCA_963969285.1 of Odontomyia ornata. Classification (NCBI taxonomy): domain Eukaryota; kingdom Metazoa; phylum Arthropoda; class Insecta; order Diptera; family Stratiomyidae; genus Odontomyia; species Odontomyia ornata. The sequence continues at coordinate 309,885,673 of OZ017739.1, forward strand.
TCAAGTGCGCAACGGTGTGTGACTGGCTATCAGCATTTCCCTACCAAGAGGGAATCCTACCACAAATCTCGGCTGACTCTCATCGTCTCGCGACTACGGCAAAGCACCTGATTCAGCCCTGGTTGAAAATTAAAATATTTCAAATTAACCAAGACCCAAAAATCCTTGGTCAATTTACCTGGCGACTGCCACTCTTGACGAGTTTAATGGCACCGTGCCCTTATTTTATGCACTCTGTAACACTGTCAGCTAGCCTTCAGTGCGGATAATACTTAACTGTTATGCCATCGGTAATTCGCTCGCGACAAGGACCAATCACTATTCCTAACGTAAATGCGAGCAATGCGGCTACGGAACACGATAAGTACTTGGACGTTAATACTCGGCGGGATATGGAAGATTTACGTTGCACCCAACACTACAAATGTGGCAAGATGTCGCAATCAAGCGAAAAAGTAGTTCGGACGATTGTCCACCGTTTTTTTTCTTTTTTCGTGTTTTAATTTTTCCCGGCCGATATCCGCACTCCCAGGTCTTTTCACGTGAACTGTCCTTCCGTGTGAACCGGACGTCATACCTTTTTTCTTTCTTTTTTTGACAACTGTCAAAACGCGGTTCAGTGTCAGCGAGTGGTTAAAGGGTCGCCCCCAAACCGTCGACGTCAATAGCGACCTGCTGATCGTTTTCAGTGACGTAGAGCTGAATTATTACAGTATATGGTGAGACTCCTTTAAGATCCTTTAATTTTTTTTGACAACAGAGCTTCTGACTTGTTCACAAAATTTGATTACTGTAGCTTTTATAGCTCGTGAGAAAACTTGCTGTTATGCACCGACGGACGGACGGACGAGCCGACAGGTACCGATTTTAATAGGGTATGGTAAAACATTTTTTTACAAAGCCCTAAAAAGGAATGGAATAAATTAGTGAATCGAAGAAAGAAACCCCACGGTAACATCTACCACAATGGTGTGTTGAAAGTTTCTTAACTTCGGGTAAGAGGAAGCTTGTTACAATAATTTCAATAAATTTTTATGCACTAAGAAAAAACTGATTTTCATAAACTCCGTAAAAAAATTGGGGGATAATTAAACATCAACCGCTTACAGCTTTGACACCATAGATATAGAGAGTATATTTATATAGCTTTGAACTTCACTCAACTAAAGCCAACGTTGCTAGTTGCTTCAGCTCTTTCGACTGATTGCGAATCCAGTATTCTCTACACATATGGTACTACCTTACAAGGGGTGTAGGTATATAAGACCCTATCAGTGGTTTTTCTTGTTCATCGCCGACGAAAGAAGCAAATATTTCTCTCTATTAGATAACATCTGCACTATCAATTTGCATGGAGTTACTCCCTGATTCAAATCTCTTCTGTGGCGAAGAATAAATTTTTGTAGTTCTTCTATCGGACTACGAGCAGAACCTAATTATAAGTATTAATAAACTTGATTAATTAGAAAATTAAAACAGTAAAAGTCTTAAATCAGAAGAGGTTCATCGTTAGTTAGTCCTTCAACTAAGAGGATTCGGTCGTTAATTTAATGAGTTAATAAGAATATAGTCATTTGTAAAGTCTATTCGATTTTAAAAATGCTGGATCCATTCAAATGCATTCTATCTGCAAGGGCTAATTAGATCCTTATCAATGAAAAATGAACAATTTACAATTTCCATTGAAAACCTCTTTCCATCCAAGTAGTCTTTTGAATAGCAAAATTTACTTGCATTTTTATGAATGAGCAGTTTTTCAAACTCATAAACAGGACCTAATATTGCAACTAACAGAATACAATGGGAACAAATATCGACTTGGCATTTCCAATGCCGATACGCATCGAAATTATTCTTAAGTGATTATAAATCCGCAAATATTGCAGAAATTTCCATGATTCCGTAAATACACGCATGACATGACTTGTGCATTTAATGCATTCGCATCGCACAAGAAATCATATACATAGGCGAATGGCCTTTCCGAGGTCTCCTAGCTACTAATTTCCAATTTCTATCCTCGCTATCATTGCTAATTGCTGATTCGAAGACTGAACGGCAAAATTCTATAATTTCGCTTTAGACTCGATGCTCCGACTTGGTTTCCTTTGATAAAGGCAGGATTTTCTCCTATTTATCCGCAAACGCATCATTTTTTCATTTCCCTCATACGACCCTTGTAACGGTTCCATCCGCTTTCGTCCTTTTTTGCAAATAATACGGACGATTTTTTCCTATAATTTCACGGGAGTTTGCCTATAGTGGAACGCATAATGCGAAATTTTTTCATCCTCCAACCAAAGAAGAGTGCGTTAACTAGAACAGGCCGGTGGTGGACTCGGGTGTACGAGGGATGGTGAAAAATGTTGCGGAAAAGGGGTGGTGTGATGGAAGGTTTTTTTCGAAAGTTGCTGCAGAGAGAAATGATTTGAAGTATGAGTGAATGGAGGTATACAAAAGATACTATTTGCCCATTTATAGAATGTTGGGCCGATCCTGGCTCGGTATGCTTGTTGAGGATTTTCGCCAACAAGAGATGAGGCAGCCAATTACCAACAGCTGAGAAGAAAGTTTCTTTTGACATTAAGCTTTTATTTAGCGAAACGAAATGTTTTCAGGAATGAAAGATATACTCGTAGAGCTAAGAGTATAGCAGATACTCATGAGAACCTAAGATGAAGTTTATCCAGCGATTTATGCATATGATACAGTAAAGCGTTGTGGAAAGTGCTTATTTATAAAAAGAAATTCCCAGTTTATTTCAATATAAATTTTCATCTAAGGAATCCATTGAAAGAGAGTCTTGGCACCAATTCAATGGGTTCCATAGATGAAGTTTTTGATGAAATTAACTCCGAAGCTCTCCTTTTTATATTAGAGGATGCACTTACGACTTTTAAATTCCTGCCCTATAACGTACGTAGTCTTAGCATCTAACGGTGTTGAGAAAACCAGGTGTGTTACGGATGGACTCATGCACGAATAGACAAAAGACATTTGTAGTGTGTTGTATTTTGTAATTAGAAGAAATTGTTGGAATTGCTGGCTGCGCTGGTTTGAAATTCATATTATTCAAACTTATACGTGGCCAATACAAGCTTTAGATAACCACATTTTGACACCACGTTCTGTTAACTGAAGATGGGTACTCACACTGTTTTTCACCTACTGTGAGTGAGAGCTTGACAAAACTTTGGAAACGTTCGCGTGGCTCACTTCCCATGATCTATCTATACTTTTCCTTTTTCAGATGTGTAGTAATCGAGCAGTCGCCTAAGCAAACTGCTCGAAAACCATCGTCATCATAATCGAATTTTAATTTTAGATTAAAGAAAGAAAATTATTTAAACTTACAATTAAAATTTGGACATGCCTTTATAATGCAGCGCATCCACGAATTGCATTGCCGCAATACAATCTCCATTGGATGGATGAGTGGGCTCGTGAAACACCGTTGCGGCATGGCCCGTACGGTGCCTGTTCGCAACAAGTGAGCAGATCTGCTTAGGCGGATCGAGGAGTCTATTACGGATCCACAGAAGGTACACGTGTGGGAACCGCGATCAATTAGAAGTTAGAGATCAATTGAAAGTTATTGATTAATTAAAAGTTAGAGATCAATTTAAATTTAGATTTTTGAAATCGTTCTTCTGCTCACCATATGTAGCGGACGTCCGCAAGAATCATGCCGGCGACCGAAAAGTAGTCGCGGTGCGCTTGAGGATACTTTTGTGCCGGCTCGAGTACATTCGCCGTAAATGATTATATTGTCGAATTTTCCAACTTCGCGAAGTAATAATCCGAAATTTCTTCTGATATTCATTATCAGTAGTGGAGCAATCGCTCAAATCTATAAGATTCAAGTAATCCATATGGTGAAGTGCGGAAGTAAACATACGGAGAGATTTACGGTTCTTTAGTATAGTAATTAAACAGCCATTTAGGCTAAAGGAATCGGCTCCCCCAAATTGAAGCCAAACCCAACGGATAAAGAAAAACAGCTAAAGTCCACCAACCAGCTGAAACATAACTTCACTTTGATTTCAGGAAAACCTAATCAAAAGCTGGAAAAAAAGAGAGAGCACTGAAACCCGTGGCACATAGACTACAAGGCTTTGGGGCAGTTCAAACTAAACGGGACTTGCTACGGTTGTAAAAATGTGACTTCCAAATGAAAAGATTCGCCCACATCACTCCCCCATCATATTATTCATCAAATCGAAGAGCCATAGGAGATGTTAAATTATTTTCGGATGTATCCATTGAATTAAACAGAAGGAACATGTAATGATTTTAAATGACTAAGTCCGGACGAGGAACTGACCTCTTATCGGTTCTAGACGTTAAGTCTGAGTAGTGCCAACGGATGGTACCAACCGGTCAACCAATCCGTGCACCGTAATCCATTTTCGCGGTGGCTGCTTGTCGGCCAGCTAGATCGGAGAGGATTTCGGTTGCGGATCTCCAAATGGATTACGCTCATTTACAATCTTCAGCCACCAATACATGCCCGTTTTCAAACGCGTCACCAAAACAAAACCGTACGGAGAGGAAACCTACTTTACGTTACTCCGTATTTCTTCATACATCCAGTCAAAGGACAAAGGTCTAATCTTTACTTCGCGTTCCCGAATTTACGGCGCGGTACCAAAAATATACTACGTTAACGTAAATCCAAAAAAAACTACGCTAAAGAAAAACCAATATCAACTAAGGTACCGCGTACCGCGCGCGACGCGAAACCGACCTCAGCGGATTTTCTCAAACCCTACCCTCGCGACGGCATACTTACCATGCACTCTATTTCTCGCTGAAAGAAAGGACCACTGGAAAGGAAAATCGTGTTTTGAGTTAGCAATTCATTATATTTTTGTTATACTTGCATAAGATATGATTATTATTTAAATAATTTACAGTTCTGACTTAAATACAAAAAAAGAAAACTAGAATTATTTACTTATTTACACAATGTTTACGTCCTAATCTTTTGTTTCAATTTTATTGTTGTTGTCTTAAATATTCTCTTATTTGTATTTTTGATAAAATAATTGCATGTATGGATTTTTTTTATTATTTTTTCATTCTAGTGTGAACACCACTTCAGTCGCAATCGAATAGAGGATTATATGTAAATCTAATGTATATCGCAATGTAGAACCATATAAAAGTACATAATGTGGAACTTTTGTAGCGATAATTTTCATATAAACATGTTTATATTTTATAATATGTTTACAACCAACTAAGAGAATAACAAATGAAAAATACTAGAAAATCTGCGATTAGTCTTTTATTTACCTTACGTGCAGAGTACAGTAAGATAAATGAATTTATACGTATGGTTTCTATTTTTTTGTTAAGGTGAGTTATTACACAATCATTTCAAGATACTCAGGCTCATTGAAGCTTCACTTTGCCAATAGGTTTGTTTTTCTTTTTTTTTTGGGTGTCGTTTTAAGGCATTTTAAGACAATTTTTTTGTTTTCGGCGCACTCAACAAAGTAAATAAAAATTTTCATGCAGCAAACATTTAGAAATAAAATGGAATATGCTGAAAAGCACTAAAAAGTATAAAGCGTGCTTTTTATACAATATTGGATTCTGGCATATGAGTATAACAAATTTTTAACACCGACAATTCCTTCAAACCACGTCCTAACTCGTTGCAACAACCCGAACATAATTTAATTCTAGACCGCTATGTCGGCGGCTTTAATGAATATTTTCGATTTTCTTCTTCTTTTAGAAACTAACAAAACGAGTGCTTTAACACATAATGGTTGATTAAGGAAGGAAATCACTAAACATGTGTGTAAAAGTAAAATTAGTCGACTTGGTCGACTTGGAAAACATTGTAAATAAAATTTCACTCCGTCAGATATGAAATTATGTGTTTGTGCTATAAAATATATTTTTTTTTGTTTTGTTAATTAAGTTTCGTTATGAGCTCTCTAAGACAGTTTCGACCGTTACAGTAATAATGTTAAGAAGTTTGTAAACATAATTCATTGTCAGTACAAATTTCAAACTCTTGCCTAAATGAATCCCTCTTTATGAGATTACTAGGACTGTCGAATAATTCAATCGTTTTTCTACTTTTCTTGTTAACAGTTGGAACGTTGCGGGAAAATGACTTTTAATTTTTTGTTCCCCTCTTAAAGACTAAATGCTTGATCATGCAATCAATGGAAAAGTAGGAAGAAAACGATAAACAACAAATAACCGAATACGAAAAATTATTAAAATATTATGAGATGTTCAATCACTAACGATAAAAATACTGGTTCCGAAACACCGCACCGCTCCTGAATAGCAGACTATTTGCGGTAAAAAGATAGACTCTTAACTAAACACATGGCTAACCTTTTTTGAACCCATCTGCCTTGATACAGGATAAAAGAAATATATCCACACTAATTTTCATGATATGACCTTTGGTTACTTGTGCGAGCACAGGCCGATTGCTGACGAGTGAATTAAAAAGTCATAATTTTCAATTTTTCCAAAATACTTGGAAACAAAGATAATTTGGCATTTTTGCTCATCTCAAGTTTCTGCTTCATTATTCGATTTCTCCTAAGCATAAACTGTATCACTCGTAACAGATCAGGTGCAATTATCTTTGTGTTAGCTTTAAAACTGACCTTTGCTTTGCCTCTCATCAGGACTTTTTAATAGACAACTGAATGGTGATCCACACCTGGGGGGAGGTGTTGCAACTGAATTGATGCCCCCGTTATTGTTGTAGGGTCGCCAGCTTGTATGATGGCAATGGGAACTGTTTGGGTTGGATCTCCAGGATTATTTTGTTGTTGATGTTGCTGCTGGTGCTACTGCTGTTGTTGTTGTTGCTGCTGCTGTTGTTGTTGGTGTGATACAGCTCTAAATTTCTTCAACATGAGTTGTTCTTCCAAACGGATATCCCAATTGGCCAAAACTAAAGCTTTTGTTGCTTGTTAGTTAGTTAAATCTGTACGAATAACATTCATCACATATTCATCACGTTTACTATTTTAACACTAACCTGCTAGTCTTCATCGTTTGATAATCGTTGATGAGCCGCCTGCCAATCGATCCTCTAATGGCACTTTGAATAGAACTGAATCGCTAACCCCATGATGCATATCAGATGGTGAATTTCCACGGGCTGCTCTTTTATCCAGCAAATGATCCTTTTCGGTTGGTTCGTAAACTGATTCTTCGCGAACATGTGCAACCTGACTCTTCTTGCGTGGTGGCCACTACGTACGCACTTCACTGCCATGTGGCTGTCAATTCCTCTTGACATCCCACGACAAAATTGACGTGGGATGTGCGCTCGTCACAACCACGTGAAATGACAAGCCACCTAGCAGCAAGGTGTGTTAGTAGTGGTCGCCAGCGGCGTCGCATGATTCATTACAGGGCAGTGTCCACGATGCCTAACAGGCATGGGGAGACTGAAGGAAACGCTGCTTGGCCCTATGATGTTTTTTTTTTTCTTTCCCCTTTTTTTCTTTTTCTCTCAGCGTCGTAGATCTTTGGCATGGAAGACACCCAGCTCCTTTCCGGACATGTCCGCAATGAGGTACCGTATGGGACTTAAAACTTGTAAGACTCGACACTTCACGAACTTCTTATCTAGCTTGGCAGTGTAGTGCCGACCTGCTTCACTTTGTCTAAAATTCCGTCGGTAGATTTCGTCACCTGCCTTGAAGCCAGAAGGATGGGGACGCAGATTGTACCGCTCCTCCCCCACCCGTCCACTGTCTTCAATCCTCTCTCGGATTTGTTCTCGTAGAATTTGGAGTTTCTCGTGCGTCTCCAGCACCACTATTGGGTCTTCCAAACCTTTCAACTGCCGCAATAGCCGGTACGAGTTTCCGTGGCAAATCATATGCTGGCCGAACACGGCAAAGTATGGGGAGATGCCTGTGGTGGAGTGATAAGACGAACGCAGGGTACAGGTGATGGCGGAAATCCTGCCGTCCCAATCCTTCTGATCCGGTTGGACGTAGGCCCGAATGGCGGCTATGAAGGTGCGGTTCAACCGCTCGGACGCATTGGCTTGCGGAGAATAAACGGCAGTCCGCTGATGCGTAATGCCGTACTTTTCCATTAATTCCCGAAATCTAGGCGAGGTGAACTGAACTCCGTTGTTGGAGACCAGCTTCTCCGGTACTTCAAATATATGGAAAACGCGATTTTCCAGAAAACTGACTATGGGGCCGGTGTGCAGGTTTCGAACAGGTTCCACAATCGGAAATTTGGACAAGTGGTCCAGGACCACGAAATCTCCCGTGTATCCCGAAGTCGAGCGAGGGTACGGACCGATGAGAGGTCAGTTCCTCGTCCGGACTTAGACATTTAAAATCATTACAAACATTACACTGAATCCTTTAGCTGGCAAAAAGAGACTTCAAGAAGCGAATGCAAAACGAACGTTCCTTGGTCTCTTTCAAGTGTACGCTTGTTTGCTCTTTGCTTAGCTTTAATAGCCTGCATCTGATCGGCTCATTTGCATATTCACGATACGTGTGCTATATTTGAGATGCCACAGCATTTGGGTCGTGATGTTGTCTCAGAAATTTGTTAACGGTATTTAACAAATAATTTTATTTCGACAAGACTCCTTGGGTGGAAGAAGTGAATGATCGAATGTTAAAATGAGTGGAGATTGCAAGATTATTGGCGGCGTGAGTGAAGTGAAAACTAACGATAATCGCGAAATTAAACCAACGTTGGTAATAATTCCTTGGAATGAATTAGGGCTAAATGGATCTTATAGGGTCCATTGACGAGCAACTTAGTCGTCAACTTGGGTCATCAACATGCCATCTTGACGACAATGTTGAATGTGTGTGGGCATGTTGATGACTGATTTCGATGTCGTCAACCAAGTTGAAGTTGATGTAGATCAAATCGATTTGATATTTGGTGGGTTGAGCCTGATGTTGATGACTATGTTGAAGCATATGTGAGACAATTGGCGACAAGATTGTCAACATTATTTGTATTTTGTGAGCGCTACAGTACAAATGCTCAATACAGAGATATGTTATGATAAAATTATCACCCAAAATCTATTTTCAGGGGATTTTACGCATTTTAGGAACTGCCAAGAAACTAATTTTGTTTATAAAATTGCAACCGATGCAATTTTAAATAAACAATCGTCTTTCGATTTTGTGAAGCGTTACAAAACCGAAAAAAAATAAAACAAACAATCGCTGGTATTGTATTTTTGTATCGCAATGCATATGAAATAAACATTCAAAAGGGTCGTCTTTTAATATTGCGACGCATGAAACATAACATTCAACGGCATGAGAATGGCTTCCAATATCAAGAGAAAGATACAGAGGAATGTTTATTTAAAGTTGCATCGAGCAAAAATGGACTTCAATTTTCGCTCTGATGCAACTTTAAATAAGCATTCCTTGGGATCTTTCTCTTGATATTGGGAAACATTCTCATGTGGAAAAAAATATTACAAAATTACAAAATGTACCCAATTGAAGAGTTGCAAACGAAAAATCATTAAATGACATACTTCACTTCACTTCAGGAAAACTGAAAACTCACATCCGGACTTGTTAACTCAATGGTCACAACCTTGAGAATGATGTTTTCAACTTAGTTGTCAACATCACTATTATGCGGATGACGAATAAGTACAGAAATGGGGCGATGTGATTCAAACTTCGAGTGGAAAATTTGCCTTCATATGTGCCTCATGCAATTGCCAGTATTTAGATTTACAACTTTTTGGTGATCACTTTCACGATGGGTATTTGTGGAAACGAAGTTGACTAGTGTAGCGCTGTTGGATTAGGCGAGGAAAATATTTTTATTTAAAAAAACGTATTGAAAATGACCTATATAAATTTGATTATCGCTGTTTGCTTGGTTAATATAATCAGAACCATTGAAGAAAGTTGGTGAAATGTGAAAATCGAGAATATTAAAACACCTAAATTTTCGTAAACTTATTGATCCAGGTCGAGTGTTTAGCGTTAATTAATTTCATCAAAATAAGCCATCGCCCACCTGGATGCCCCACTCTTATTTCGGGCCCATAAGTATAGTCGCTAAAGACGAAGTCCTCCCAAGTCCCGCCCGTTTTCGTCAGGCCCAGTTTGCCATTTGCTTTAGCAATTTCAACCCTAAGTAGGTTACCTCAGCCTCAACTTCGGCCGATACGTATTTGTATCTCTCTCTGTGGCGTCTCGCATAGATTTTCGCATCTTGAACTAAATCAATTTTCCGTGTGGGTACTCATGAAATAGAAGATTCAATATGACACCCTACGAAGGATGCGTCCCTGACATGCTTCCTATAGCTGTTTTAACAACCCACACACATCACTATTGTACATTTTTCTTTGCCCAACACAAAAACACTCGCAATTCCTGACACACTTTTCAGTTTAATTAATTATCACTTTTGCGCAACATTCAACACAATTTATCTTAAAAAATTATTCTGTGTACAATTTCAAATTCAATTTGACTAGATTTTTCACGTCATCCATTGAATTTTCACGAACCATATGGTTGATATTTCGTCGACAATCCACGGGTTAAAGTATAAGAGGAGTGGGTTTTTTGTGAGCACAACTAGAGACCCACTTGAGGGTGGATGCTCTAACGGCGTGAAAGGCGGGGGAATTTCAATTCGTATGGGACAGGTAGGCATGTATGTAATAAAAGACCTTTACTTACTTATGGACAAAAATAAGCTCATTTCGCGTCCATTACTTTATATTTCTTTGGTATTATCTCTCTCTTTTTATAATCCGTCAAGACTTCGAACCCATATCCGAGTTCCAACCCGACATCCTCAGACCTGAATTCTATCAAACAGCAGTTGACAATACTCACGGAGGGTAGTTTTATGAAAGCTTACAGCTCTACAGTAAACAAAAAATACAGAAAACTTTTCAATAAATTCACAAGCTTCCACATTCCTGCAACCAGATCAGTTGGAAACACGCTTTCTTCTAAAATGCGTGCTTTAGTGCTTAGAAGAGAGCCCAAAGCCAACCAAAACCATACAGATGGTCGAATTGCAACATATGTATATTAGTGTTTAGGTTCAAGATTAGAGGAATAGGTTAAGTTTAGTTGTAAGTGCAAATTTGTTACTACTTAAGATCGTGTGCAAATCGTAAGTGCAAATTTGTTACTATTTAAGAGAATGTAAACCGTATGAGCATATGGTAGGAAAAGAAAAATTTGCAATCAACACTAAACAAACTAGAAGTAGGCCAAGATCACATGTTTTGTAAAAGACTCAATAAAGTACTAGTACTACTATTATTTATTATAATTACAAGCAAGTGCACAGCTGCACTTACATCTATAGTATTTTGGTTTTTAGTCATGGCTACTTACAGTGATTAGCTCATTCTGCCATTCATTTTCCTAGTTTTAACCAGTCAAAATTTTATCTGAATGCCTTATCAAACAACTGAGTTTGCTTCATATAGTTTGCACTCGTTAATTTTGGTAAACTGTCATCAATTATCCGCTTCAGGACCCACCTTTCGAAGGCGTTCAGTATGCTTGTGAGTACTTGGGTTAGGGTACATTTTGAACACAAATAATATAGCACAGGTCTTATGACAGATTTATATACTTGCAGCTTTGTTTTCCTGTGTCTGCAGCTGGTCCTCAAAACTGAATAAAGCATTTTATTTACGTGCTGTATTTTTGGCGTTTTTCGTCTCTTTCATTAGCGGTTTTGCTACCATTCTCTATATTGTATTCGCCAAGGGTGATATTTTGTCTATTGGAGGTATTTTTTCTCGTCTGCGTCATGAGCTTTGTTGTATTCTCATTGCTTTGTAGCCTTACTAGTTTGCTTCATTGTCGAGTTTCAGGAAGAGTTCTTTGGGGGTGGTTAACAACCGTAATAAAATGTTGATGCCGTCCGCATAGACTACTACTTGGTTCGACTAATGCAATATTGTCCCTCTATTTACAGGTAGCTTTCTTATGACATATCCCGGAGCCAAATTGAATAGCAATGGGGCCAGCCCATCTCCCTGCTTAAGTCAGATATTTGTGTCAAAGGCGTTGGTGAATTGGTTATTGATGCAAACCTGGGAGGTTGTCGACGTCATTATTATTTTGGTAAGACGGATTAATTGGGCTGGGATACCAAAGCAAGTAATAATTTCGTTCAGTACGCTACGATTACCACTGTTGTATGTCTGCTAAAATCCTCCTCCTAGCATTTCTCAAGTACATTCTTGACTGTAAATAATTGGTCTATTGTCGATCTACCTGCTCTAAAACCACCTTCATACTCCCCAATAAAACTGGTGGCGTATGATTTAATTGTATTTTCTAAGATTTTTGAAAGTGTTTTTTACGCCATACAAAGTAGTGATATGCCTCTATAGTTTTCGCACTGAAGCGTGTCACCTTTTTTGTGGATAGGCAATATAATTTTACCAAATATGCTGGTTGGCTTTGTGGATGGCTTTTTGAACACTACTGCCATCATATTAAATGAGCTCCACTGAAATCTCATCAATGCCCGGCGCTTTATGATTCTTTTGGGCTTTGATGGTGGAACAGACTTCATCCAGGCTTCGTGGGGCCAATGAAAGCTCTTCGGGAACATCTATAGGCTCTGATGCTCTGGAGCTGTGTGGGGTATTACGGAGGTTCTTGAAATATGATGCCCATCTTTCTTTAATCCTGCTTTCATCAGTGATGATGTTGCCGATGTCATCACGGCAGAGCGTGGTCTTGGGCTGATAATCCCTTTTCAAGCTTTTCAATACTTGGTCTGCTTGTCTTGTGTTTCTCACTAGTCTTAAATTGATACTTCTCATTGGTCTTCATAGTATTTTCTTTTCTTAACTCTATTTACCTTTCATACAGGTATTACTCTTTTGAGATTTTCATAATGTTCTTTCTTTGCCCCGGTTTTCCTTCCAAAATATTGTTTGGACCCCTGATTCTTTTTATCCAACGCATTCTGACATTTATCATCGAACCAATCATTTCTTTTGTGTCGGCCCTTGTTATTTGGCAAGATTCAGCAAAACTCAGACAGTTTAGTCTTTCCAGTGAAAATTACCAATTCATCTTTGTAGTTCGATACTGATCTCCTTTGAGATTTTTCAGTCTCTGAACTCACCAGAGGCAATAACAGTGAGTTCGAAATGTATTTTATATATTTAATTTTTTTTTGTGGTTATGAGGTGAATACTATTTATGCACTGCGTGTGGGTCTGCAAAGCTCACAATGCATCTGGAATACCCACTGAACACCTCCCCTGGCACCCAGGAACATATTACTTCGGGCTAGGCTTCATTTTCTTACGCTATATGGTGCCTTCAAGTGGCAGAAATTCCTTCTCTAGCTAAAAGGAGGAGGGGAAAAAAGATGACTAGAAAAGAGGCCCTTCCGCTCTTGATGCCTCCTGATGGTCTAACATACCTTTTGTAACAGTCACAATTGCCAAATCGTAATGAGGCATGTGGTTCTATTTATCAACCGATGTAAGCCTTTTCTGACTACAATCTCTGGAGAGAGCTCCACAAATTCGCTGCAGAGAGCCTTTCCCATCTTTTGCCGACAAAAAACAAGCACCATCACCACTTCTCTGCAAAAACGCAGTCCGGAGACCGTGCCTTAACGACCTTTTGTAGGTAATACTTGAAACAACGATGCCCACTCAAGGGCTGGGCTATACAGAAATATGCCTCACTATGCATTCAATTGAACTACGGCCTCAAGTTAGGGATCAGGCAAGCAGTCTATTTTCCCCTCGTATTGCTTTCCCAGGACTGTTGCCAATCGCTGAACCAGCGCTAGCTCTCCTCCTCCTCTCTATTGCCCCCGCTTCTACACAGATAGGCACTCCTTCATTCCGTAACAAGGGGTGCAATGGGCATCACATCTGCAATCACCAATACTATCGACTTTCAGACTGTTCGATACGCACACGCAATTTGCAGCGCACCTCGTATCTGCACCTGTGCCAACCGCTTTCGGTGCAACTCCTTATTGAGAGCGTCACCCAACATTTCTGACCCGCAGACTAGGACAGATTGTACAGCGCTCATGAAGAATAATCTCCTTGGTGAAACAGGTCTCCCTTTGTTGGTCATCAGTTAAGTGAGTGCCGCTTTACGTACTGCCACCTTTTTGACTATTGTTCCAGTTTGTGCAGGAAAATTCATCTTTGAGCTCATTAGATTCCGAGGTATTTCACTGCTGGTTTGGACTCGACCAGTGTTTCCGCGATACTGATAGTCCTTACTTTGAGGATTATTTTCTTAGTTAGCATGACCGCTTCGGTTTTTAGGGTTTTGTAAAATAATTTTACAAAACGCTACTAAAATCCGTCCGTCCATCCATGTGTCACAGCAGTTTTTCCCGCAATGTACTTAAGCTAGAAACACCAAATTTTGCACATAGGTGTAAAGAGGTACCCTCTTAAAAGTTAAATTACAAAAAAATGTCATGTGGTTTTTAAGGGGAGTGGCCCGGAAAAAAAAATTCATCAGAGGTAGTCAATATAAGTATCATATGAAAGGTCGTAAGGAGGACTTTTCAAAGCAGGTCTTAACTGACATTTTTTGCTTCAGGGGCGCACACGAGGGGGAAGTATAGGAAAAATGTGTGTCCCCCCCTCGCGATTGGACACCTGTAATCCGAAAAATCTGAAAAAAATCATAAAGGTAGATGTTTATGGGTACAATAACAACAAATACCTTAGAAGTCGAAATTTGCTCAACTTTGTTAATAATAGTATGAATTTCGAATTTCATATTTACCCCAATAAAATTGTATAGGTACCTTGAACCTCAACAAAATCCGATATTTAAGTAGTTACACATAAGGGCCTAATAATATGCAAGTTTGATAAAAATCTAATCATATTCGCGGAAGTTATGGCGATTTGAAATTTCTGCAATTACTTCCCATCGAATCATAAATAGCAATTTTCATTTGATCTTCTTAAAATTTGCAGATAAGATTTATAACAATACATGTTTTTGGAATTCATGATTTGAGTGATTTTTGTTAGTTTGGAACGAAATGGCGACAGTTGAAAATGGGCAAACAATGGATTCTCTTTTAAGGGGGAACATCTCTTTGGCATGCTTGTTGACTTTAATTGTTGCTGTTGACCGTATTTTGGAGAAGTTGGGTACAAAACCCTTCTGACATGAGCGTAGGTTTTTCTACCCAACTTGTTTTCAGTGCTATACTGAAGCCTCAAGCAATCATCATCATCCATTCACCGCATCAGTGTACCTCGACCATACTGCGCATGTTCGACAGTGTATCCCACGATTAACACTGATTCATCACCTGCATAGCCGACCAAATGTGTTTCTTCTGGCATTCTAAGTCTCAGTAGCTCGTTACGTGAGATGTTTCACAAATAGGGACAGAAGATGGAGGCCTAAGTGACACCCTATGTAACAGCCATACTTCGACTCCCTTCCTTTGTGCCGTAGAGTGGACTGAGGCTTATCAAGCGGTCCCTCAAGATTCGCATAAGGTATTGTGGCACTTGAAAATTACTTTCCGGAGCTTCCACAATATCTACCCATCTAGAGGAATTGTAAGCTTTTCTGGCATCAAGAATAATTAGCAGGGTGACCCTTCGAGCGGAATAACTGTGCACCCTGATGCGCTGGGTCATACTTACAACTTCTTCGATAGCATCAATAGTACAGTGACCTGCTCTGAAGCTATATTGCCTTGAAGATAGATTGCTAGCGGTGCAGATTGCGAAAATGAGTCTTCCCTTGCTATGTTTTTTGAGTACTTTCCCGGCTGTGTCTAGCATACATAGCGATCGATATGCAGAAGATGATTCGCGATTTTCCTTACCTTCGCTGATCACCCCGAGCCTCGATGCCGTCCAGGACTCTGGAAATATCCCTTCACGCTAGCGAACATTGAGCCTAACGAGCAGTAAGCCAGGGTAGAATCGATAGCACATCTGCAGCACCTTAGCTGGAACTCCGTCTGGTCTTGGAGCTTTTCTACAGACAACACTGCCTTATTTCTTTGTAAAAAGTGAGCATTCCACTGATCTTTCACCGAGGGCAGCCTCAATATAGACTGGGTGAAGAGAAAAGTGAGCCCGCACAACCTCTTTCATCCTTTCTACATCATATGAGCTCGGTAATCTTTTAACGCCAAGCTCCCCCACGAGCTGTTTGTAATGTATGCCCCACGGACTCTGGTTCATGTCCGCTACTAGCTCTTGTCAGTGGTTGGCCGTTCTACTATTGATGAGTTCGTGGAGACATTTTCTAGCCAACTTAAAAGCTGTTGATTTGCATCTTCTTAGGACCGTGCTTGTTGGCCCTCTCGTCGGAGCTTGTGACACTCTTTTTGCTTTTTGGTGATTTCATAATACCACAAGTGCACTAGAAGTTTGCCGTGCCAGGGCTTTTGGCGAAGCATGGAAGACTTACAGGAAAATGTAATGATTCTCCCGCTCTTCGGCGAAACTTCCAGTAGTGACGATCGTGCAGTTAATACATCTGGAAATCTTTTGGCATCCACCTTCTTAGTGTTCCAGTGAAGTCTAGCCAGCTGATTACACAGGCATCTAAGAGTGCCGTCATGGATCTTATGTACTATGTACTAGTGATTACGGGCAGAGTAGTCGTCTAAAACTTCTCATTTCTAACTTTTAGTACAAGGGGCTCTGAAGCAAACATCACGTTCGCAATGGTTTCAATGCAGTCCGTTCGATGAGAACTAGGAACGCGGCGTGTATTCAGTACAACGTTTTCTTATGGCTGCCATATTCTGGATCCGTTTGGCACTTGGATCTGATTGGGGCATATGCACCATTAAATTTCCATTACATTGATCTCATCTCCAGCGAGCACGTGACCCTCTGTGCTGCGTCCTCAAAAGCATTGAGCATAGATAGAAAAGACGGTAAAGATTTGTACGGCATTAAGTATTATGAACCTCCCCAGAGAGTTCTTTCAGGTAAGGTTTTTGGGCCCTCGTTTGCCCGTTTGCTTGCCGCCGCACCGTGGACTGCCAAATGAGACTGTGGACCCCTCAAATGCCTTAAGCTAAGATAAGGGAAGAGTCCTGAAAGTGCTATCGAAAAAAGCGAAAAACTCGCAACCGTGTGTCACTGCAACCACTTTAATGCTCTGAATCAATATCACTGTAAGCAACTAAAAAAATAAATCTATCCTGAAAGCACGTTTCCCACTAAATCCTTTAAGCCAATTCAACAATTTAAAGGAAAAACCAAAAACATTTCCATTGAGATTTTAAACTTTTTAGGGTTTTGTTAAAAAATTGTTTACAATGATCTACTAGTTTCACGTCCTGTCTGTCCTTCGGTCCGTCCGTCCGTCTGTCCATGCATCACAGCAAGTTTTCTCAGAAACTATAGAAGCAAGAAAGCTCAAACTATGTGGGAAGGTCACATGTGGTAGTCTCTCAAAAGTTTAGGGGTTAGTAAATATTTTAAAAGTTTTTAAGGGAGGTCCCCCCTTATGCTGGTGACTCTTAAACTTTTTGTATCAAGTATGGTCAAGTGTGGTGTCAAATGAAAGGTCTTGATTAGAACTTTAAAAATCTGAAATAGAAGAGCCATTTTATGCATCGGGGTGTCCAAAGGGAGGCAAAATGTACTAAAAACGAGTCCCCCCCCCGCGATTGGACTCCTTTAAGCTAAAAAACAGAAAAATAAATATGAGATCCCCAAGCTTCCAATACTTTATAGAAATCAGGTGAGTTCAGCCATTTCAATTATATTAAATTACAGCAACAATAATACGTATTGATGGTTGACACATATTTTAAATTGACCTAGGCGTTCTTATTTCGTTCGAATTTTCATGAAAATTTGAGGAACAGTGTTTAATTAAAATATGTTTAATTGGCCGTGCTTTCAGACCAGTTATTCAAACTGGAACGAAATGGCGGCTTTTTTGCTTATGAAAGAAACTCTGTATCTTTTAGATAAACGAATGATTTCTTATACAAATACTATATGGAATAATTCAAGTCATAGATTCATACCATCAGAAAACTTGTTTTGAACCCTAGGATGATTACAAAGCCCTTCTGATAGGAGCACTCTCCTGCTTAGTCGACTTGTTTTCTGTATTCACCACTCAGTAATTTTTTTTTGCTTTATCACTACAACCTCTTTCGGGCTTTTGCTTAGAGACAGTTAGAGAGAGTATCTCATTTATCTTGAGCAAATGCATCTGAAGTGATATGGTCAGTAACACGCTTCGGTTGTGGTCCGTCCACTTAGTTGCCATACGTTCTGATTTTTAATTTAGTGCGTGTCGTGGTTGAACGGGCTAATAGTCTATTTATAAATTACGCGCTACTAAAATAATAAAAATTTGGTCTAATTCAAGATTATAAAAACTTTACCTTACTGGTTCCTCTGGACCCCTCAGTATTCCGCCAGAAGTCAGTTGTCATCTTCGCTTAAACATTTCGCCTCCGCAATTCCTTCAACTTCAAAATTCCGTGCTAGCTCCATCTGGAAATTATGCTGTTATTGTTACACATGGTGCTATTTTATTATTATTGGAAGAGCTGCTATTACTGTTGGCATAGATATAATTTGTCCAGTCGAGCTTCTTGATTTTCATGGTGTTTGACAACCTCTGGCGGTTCTCAACTATTCCTGAATAATTCTTTGAGTTTCCACGGATCTTCTCAAAATTAATTTTAAAGTGCTACTTACAAATAATATTTAATAAAATCAGTTTTTATTTGCTATAACCTTAAAGTTACCATTAATTTTGAATTGGCTTGGTTGTGACTCAACTGATTGAAGGAATCTGAACTGAACACCTCATTTTCCTTGTGATTTAGGTGACAGTGATTAGAAGAGTGCCCTCAGTGGACACTGTATCATCCAGTGACTTTCTCTTTAAGCCCCATAACAATACATACTAAAAAGTGTAGTTCCTGAGCACCATACCCAAGCAAGCCCATTTCCTGACCCCTGACCCTGCACCTGATAGTGAGCGCTATTTCGAACCCAGATGCTGGCAGTTCCAGATTGCTGGTGCTGGTCACTGAGCAGTAGTAAGCCAGCTTGACTGTCTCTCGCAAACTCCTTGAGTTGATTTTGAGCAAGTTAATTTGAATAATATGGCTCATTGTAGAAGTGCTTTGCCTTTGGTTAAGGCTTCTTCTTCTTTTTAGCACTACAGCCCTTCTCGGGCCTTCGCTTGGAGATAGTTAGAGTATCTCATTTTCATGACCGTATTGATTTTTTCGGAAGTTGGTTTGGTCATTACCATGCTCCCATGTGTCTGCTCAGCTATGATTTGATCTGATTAAATCAGTACGTATCACCACTGAGTGAACACTCGTAGTCTGTCCGAAAAATTCCCTGAACTAAATCACGTTGTTCACCAACGACATTTGAACCTGGGACCTTCGGCTTATGCGTCTCATGCTCTAACCACTAGACCACACAGAGATATGCTTCTACCTGGCATGTATTTCAAATCATCTTGGCTTTGATTAGCGTCTTGGCAGAGGAAGTTGTGTGTGTCTTCTGTGCACAGGGGAATTTTTTGATCCCTTTGCAGCCCCTTGCAGTATATTCATATCCGAGGCACCTGAAATACGGTACAGCGATTGCTCTTCTCCTTATCATACAAATAACCTAATCGATTCTGATTTTTCTGAGGTATCGACATTAATTATAATATTATATCTGTTATTTTTATTGGTCAGCCTAATTTTTGCTCTGCTGGAACTAGGGAAATCCCGCTTTAAGGTACCTTCTATCTCGGATAAATCTGAAAACAAGTCAATATCTCTTATTGTAAGAGCAGCCCTAAGTGCAAGAAGGCTACGGTTGCGGAAATTTCTGACTGTATCACGGAATGCATTATGGTTAGTCGCTTTTAGTCCACAGTGTACCAATAGTTCACCCGAATGAGTCGGCCACTACCTTCATGTTAAGTTCCATAGAAATTCAATCGAATATGAGGCTTTTGAGATTTCGATCCTTGACTAGCTGTAATTTTGAAATTTGAGACTTTGTCTCAACATTTTTTTTATTCTCTAGACACTTATAGCCCTTACCGCATTGTTAAGTTACATCAACATTGTTTGAAGGATTTGGTCACAACTACAATAACAAATTTTTGCACGTTTTTCAATATTTGAGCAGCTACCATTTTATTTCAGGTGGTTCAACTTTGAATTTTTTATTGTGAGCTTCATCATACAAGTCAATAAACATCTCTACTGAATTTCTCCCAAAGTAGAGCTATAGTTTGGTCAGAACAGAAATCATGGATTTTAGTTTTAAGTGGCCACCATTTTGTATTCGTTTGATCCATTCAACAATCTCCATCAGCTTCTTTACTACCAAATTCGATTCATGGCTTTTGATACGAAGCCCTGGTTATATGCGGTATAAATAATAATTTTATACAATAATGCTGTATATGTTTTTATTCTTTTCTCAAATAACCCACATCTGCTGTAAGTCTTCATCAAGCACTGACAACAAATACTGTATATAAAGTATTTGACTTATTTACTTGTACATCAAACGGATTGAATCTGAGACCAGGATGCCGGAACTCAAGTCCGGATTTCACCACCTCTCCCTACCAGTCAAAGAGTGCGTGTTTTACGATTCTGAACTTCAGAACGAAAAAATACGCGTCCTGACTCCGTCAGAATATCACCTCCCAATGATGAGAGTTGGTTGGGGGGGGACGATGCGTGTACCTATTTCGTGCCACACGGATCCAAGGGTTTGTGAATGCGTATGTTTGAAATGCAAAGTTGGGAGCTTGATTCTGGGAATGCCTGAGTTAGAGAGTTTGCCTACAGTCCGATGAATTTGCGTTTCGGTTTCGCAGTTTAGCCTTTCATTTCCTTTTTAATCCTTTGTCCTCCATCAGGTTTTTTTCCTGGGTGCATTTGGATTTGTTTTAATTAAAACAAGAGGGCTAGGACGGCAGCGGTTTTTGTGGCAATGCACTCCACTGAATGTATTCTGTATGTACGTCGGCAATGCGCACGGTGTAGCCAACTGATGAGTGCATTTTAAATAATGCGAAACTGCAGCTTTATGCATGACATGGTCATCTATGATCTAATAGAACAGTTTCAGTGTATTTTTTCAGTTACGTACGCATTTTGAATTGGCTGTCCATTGTGTGATTCGTTTTACGGCTATGTGCGTCCCGCGTTCGTCCTTTAGAGAGGAGTACAATGTGCGTAACGAATATATAGACCCGAAACCCAGAATCCATAACAAATTGCTAATAAAGGTTGCATGCATGCACCGGTTATTGTGAATTGATTGGATTTCTGCGCAGATGAACTTTTAAGTACGCAAGTCCACTTGAACAACATTATTTCAATTTATTCTCAGCAAATTGTAATTTATCTAAGCAAATTAAAATCGACGAGTCAAATTGAACTGTTTGCTATGAACATAGGAAACAGTTAGTTTGTTGCCCCATGAGTGATTCCATAAAAGTTCGTTAGCTAATTATTTTTTCAGAATAATTGAATTAAACAAACAGTTGCAAATTGATTCAAACAGTTTTCCGTTGTAACAAATATGAAATATCACATTTATAAAAGAAAGCAAGCTCTGGAAATATATCTTGTCACTGTTAATTACAATGATCCAATTATTTACAGCCTCTCCTCAAAATCTGCAATGCCCCTCGGCAACAATATCAAATCAGTGATACACACAAACATCATTTGCTTGTTAGAAAAAAATTAAGATAGAGGGATGTTCGGTGTTTAAGGCTACAAACGTTACTTTAATGTAAACGCCTGTTCTTATTGCCAGACTTTGGATTAAAGTTAAGAAAGATGAATCGATGATTCAATACTAGCCACTCAAGACTCTGTTGAACTCAAAGTATGTTTCCATGGTTGTCAAATGAACGATGTATAGAATGATTTTTTCAGACAGCATATCAAATGAATAATTGTCAGAAAAATTGTTTCAACTGAGTAATCTTTCAGTAATGATTAAAATATATCCTACTAGCTTTATACTCAAAATAAATTTGATCCATTTCATTAGTTTTTCAAATTTTTGTTTATTAAGTTTATTTAGTATTAAGATTATTTTGAAACTATTGTTACTGAACGCTGCCTCAGTATTGATTTGCAAACATTCGTGTACCTCCGTTCTCCTTCTGAATCTGCGAGCTGGTAAGGATGCAAGCTTTTGTATATATCATTCCGAAATTAATAAAGCTAAATTAGGTAATATTGTTTTATTTTATACTATACAACTATCACCTGACACTTTGCTATTGCATCAGGCTTGAAAAGCCAAATGAGCCTTTTGTGCACTTCGCACAATTGAAATTATATATATATTTTTTATTTTTATTTTTGAGGTGCCACCCCTCCAATGTTTTTGAAACTATGCTTTTACATTACGCACAAATAGGCACATATTCATTGATTCTACGTCTAGCATTCGTCGCTTGTAGATGGTTTTTTAATTCGCCCCTGTCAAGTTTTAAAAAAATCAAATTAATTTCTTTAAAAGTCAGTCCGAAACATATTTTGGTTTCTATTGGAAAAAGCTTTTATCGTCGAAGGAATCCACCCACGGAATCATATCGAATATTATTTTACTTCAATCAATCAACAAAAGCAAATAATCGGGACTGCTGGAATGGAGGAGCTCAACGGCTTCCCATCGTTGGGGGAACCCGGGGAGACAAGCAATATAAAATTGGTGACAACCGTCAATAAAAAGAGACATAATCAGGAAAGCTCCACACATGGCGGATGTAAAATTCAAACAGTTGAAAACCAACAAGAAGTGATTCGACTTCGACATGACAATCAATAATCGAGGCTACGAGTACAATCCCTCCAAGATATGTTCAAGAGAAGGATGAAGACTCGAGATGCAGAACCGCAAAAAAATATATCAATAAGGAAATTAAGGCGCAGAAAGCTGTAAAATAGGCTATCCTAGAAGAAATCTTAAGTGCTGCATGCGCTAACGACAGCTTAAAAATATTATGCAGCGCTGGAATGATCGTTAAAGAATGTTTTTCAGGTAATTATAATCAAAGTAACGATGTTAATTTTATTCATTGCTTAAAAAATAAAAATAAGGGTAAGAAACCAGCTCACAGTTCTAATACTTCCTCTCAAAAAGCTTCCAAAAATACGGGAAAGTTCCGCCAATTAACGTGTTTGGTTGAAGCGGAAAGGATATGGTGTGGCTGTTGCCAGTCGAAAATAAACTAACCAATTTCGAGATTAACAGAGTTAATGCTAAAAAAAATAACAATTGGAAAGAAATCACTGGTTGATTTCAAGTCAGCTAAAAATACACTGAATTCTGGGGAGGTTCCACACTTCAACTTTACCCCAAAAAGTGAAAATAATCAGACCTTTTTGTTGAAGGGCTTGGACTACGGAGAGAATCCGTCAATCTTCTTCAGGTGCTCAAGGAAGCCGCACCGGAAATTGAATTTACAGTGGACCTTCGTTATAACGCGCATATCGGGCGGCACACAACACCCGCGTTATAAGGAGAACCGCGTTATAACGAGCGGCACTGTAGTACCAAAATAAATTTACTCGGAACGATTTGCATAGCTGCATAATGAAATCTCATAAGCTTCACATTTTAATAACAGAACCATTTACGTATTTATTGTCTTATTGTAATTCATATAACAGAATGATACATCTTATAATAAGCACATATACATATGCATGTATCAGTTTATTTATATACATAAGGTACGCTTGAAAATAAAAACATATTCGAGATAATTTTACCGACATTATTTGAATTCATCACTTAAAAAATTGAGTAATTTTCGTTTGTTTGGTTGCTGATAAGTTCTGCAGCATCTCTTTTTTGAAAGATGCTAATTGCAACAGTCTGACACTGCTAATATTTTCTTGTAATTTAGCCCATCTTATTACAGTTTGCATGGCATTTATTGCTTCTTTAGTTGTTGGTGGTAAATCAGCTATCCCACTGACGATTTCTTCTTCACCTTTTCCTTCTTGACAATCTTCATCGCCACAAACGGAATCGATGATCATTTCGTCAGTCATATTCTGACAAATATCTTCTTTAGCGTCCACATCTAACCAATCAGTCAAAGAATCATGAGTAATTTCCGGCTCATTCCATATTTCCCGGATACGGTAAATTTCAGCCTCAGTGAAGATATGATCTGAAGCTGAATCTGAATGTGTTATGGACTGGTTAAGATCAGCTTCATTATTAGATTCATTTCGAATTTCGAATTGTCTCCAATGTGATTTCCTGTCAGGCTAATCCAATACTGCACGACACGTCTTTAAGATCCATTTTTTTTAAAAATGTGGTGACTTCAATGTCTGATGCTAATAAAGGCTTCATCATTTCTCTCCTGTGATTTGTTTTGAAGACACTCATAATGCCCTGATCTAAGGGTTGTATAAGAGCTGTTGTATTTTTTGAAAGAAACATTACTTTTATCTTTCCATCGTCAGACACAAAATTATCAGCAGGTGGATGAGCTGGGCAATTATCTAAGAGAAGCAAAGCTTTTGGATCTAGTCTTATTTCTCTCAGGAATTTTTGGACAAAAGGAACAAAGGAGTTATGAAACCAGACATGAAATATATTCGAAGTCATTCAGGCCTTTGTGTTGTTCTTATAAACAACCGGCAGAGATTTCATGTTGATTGACTTAAAACATCGTGGATGTTGACTTTTACCTATGATGATTAACTTATGACTACCAGCTTTATTTACACAAAATAAAACTGTTGTTCTTTCCTTGCTTAGTTTTAATCCTTCTTTTTGTGGGTTACTTTTAAGATCTAATATTTTATTTGGCAACATTCTGTAGTATAACGCAGTCTCATCACAGTTATAAACTTGTACATCAGAATACCCTTCTTCCTTAGTAGAAATTACAAACTGCTTGGAGAATTCTACCGCGCCTTCAATGTCACTAGACTTTGCTTCTCCAGAAATAGAAATTTGAGAGATGCCATGTCATGCTCCCGGTGAGTGCAAATTGGCTCAGACAGAGCCATGAAAAATTATACTGGGTTAACTGCGGTGTTTGGTCATCCGGCATCATACCGAGGATGCTCCCGATATCAAGATGCGAGAGTAAAATTTGTCCCAAAGCAAACACAACTACACCGCAGTGCCTTAGCACCTGGAGTATCATTTGCACTTGCCGATAGATGACCAGCAGAAAATGCTGGAAATAATGCAGGTAGCAGTAATGAGCTGCTTCTCAAAATTTACCAGCAACTAAATTCTTTATCGAGGAGAATCGATAAATAAGATACAAAAATTAGTTTTGCATTTCAGCGTCTACGCATTTAAAATCCCACAAAATAACAGGTCATCCTGTCACATTCCCATGGATAGGATTCATCTCATCTCGATCAACGTCAACTCTATTGTGAGTCTGCATCGACGTGACTGTCTCTTGAAATTCCTTGTCAAGCAAAAGCCTGTCATCATCTTCCCACTGAAACCCACCTAAATTCATGGTACTTTATGAGATTCAAGGATTTGGAATTTGTAAGAAACGATAAGGTAATAAGTGATAGGGGAGGCGGCACCGAGATTTTGGTTAGAACACCCTCCGAAATATAGATTAAGTCGAATACAAAAGCTTCAAATCTCTTGAAGCATCTGTTATCGAGATTTCACTGCCAGATGGGGATATCCTCTTCGT
The DNA here is from genome assembly GCA_963969285.1 of Odontomyia ornata. Lineage (NCBI taxonomy): Eukaryota > Metazoa > Arthropoda > Insecta > Diptera > Stratiomyidae > Odontomyia > Odontomyia ornata. The sequence continues at coordinate 309,911,376 of OZ017739.1, forward strand.
TATCTCTCCTTATGCAACTGGTTAAAATGTTCTCAAGTTCAAGGTGGGGCTCAATTCCTTGTTTGAAATACTCGAATTGAACAGGCTGCATAGTTATTATATTCTTGTTGGTGCCCTGAACGCCAAGCATACATCATGGCTAAACGCCACCAATAATCCAAGAGGTGTATTCCTGAAATCGTGGATATCAGAGAACCAAATTGAATACAGGTCGGATGGGTCGGAGTTCTCAACACACCCTAGGACAAATTCATATTTAGACCTCTGCATTGCTGACGCAAGACTTGAATTCAGCTTTAATAGGCTTCAACGGAAACTGCAGGTTCTTCTTCACGTTGGTAAACCTAACGCAATCGTAATGGAAATCAATCATCAAAGGGATGATGTCTTCCTAATTCCAGTTCAAGATGAAAATCATCGATTGAATTTAAAAAAAAAAAGACCTAGGAAAGTTTCAAAAGAAGTTAAATCAGGATTGTCAGAAGCAATGTTCTCCTGATTATGGCAACGCTTGTTCAATGGTTCCTTCTAACAGGAACAGGACGATGAAATAGATCTCTATTGGTTAAAGCTCTACCTTGGAAATGATTCAGAAAGTAGTTCCCAAGATTAAGCATCAAAACAATATGGATGGTCATGAAACACCAACCACGGCAAGATTGAAAAGATTGAAAAGCATTCTTTTCACAGCTCAGCAATCAACAGGCGGAAAAACTGGGAAGTTTTCATCAAAGTGAATTAATTCCGTAAGAAGTCTCGAATGAAGTTATCGAATCTTGCAACCGCTAGTGATGAGACAAATCTTCTCAGACAGAAATAAAAACAAGATTATACATAATAAATTGCAGAAACTAGCCCTGATTGAAACACATTTTGTATTGGTTCATCCAACCAACCCTGAGAGAGAGAATGAAATATTGTCAGAGGTCATTGAAGTTTCCGACTTCAAATCATGCCTGAAGGGCCAATCAATTCTTCATTTCAATGAAACATTAACATCTGACCTCATACCGAGCTTGAATCTTATTGATATTTTTGTCAGGTAGGAAGACATGTCTTTCATTTTTGGCAAGATGAACAACAAGTAGTATTGACGGTATTCCAAATGCTGATCTCTGACATTTGCCTAAGGTCGCTATTAGGAATTATTGCATATTGTCCAACAAGATATTGAGCAATTCATATTTCCCAACTGAGTTGAAAAAGGCAGAGGTATTCCCAAACTTGCAGAAAGGAAAATAATCTTCGTGCCCTAAAAGCTATCGTAAAGTCAAAGTCAAAAGTGCTTTATTCAATACTAATCGGTATAAATTTTCAAAGAATATAAAGCAAATTCCAAACAATAAACATACAAAAACTGAATGGCCCAAATGGCTCTCCAAATTTATACGTTATCATTAAACACATTTCATCAAGAAAAACTGTAGCAAATTCAATTAATTCAGTTGGAAAATGGAGAAAAAACCAACCAACACTATCCTAAAATTATTTATAATTTAAACACAACAGTGATCTTTGATCCTACATCTAATATGTTTTAACTTAATTCTAATAAAATTCAATCAAAAACTTTATCTTATACTAAAAAATTCTTTCACGATATTCCTAACCCACGCATTTAATCTTATTTCTAACCTGATCAAATAAAAATAATATATACCTAACCTATCCCTAATTTTTAACAAAAATAAACAACAATACTAAATGTAGCAATAATGAGCTGAAACTCAAAAACTAAATGAAGAAATACACAAAAACTGGAAATACATCCGAACAATTTAGATGTTATCATTCAGCCACCAATACCTAGATTGCCCTGTCTCAATACGATCAGCTTCAACGAATCCAGCAAATGAGTATCCCCATTGGAATTGTCGGTCTCGTGAACTCAAACTTGGAGGATATTTTATCTTCTTATCGGTGGCCCATCTATATATATGATATATGACTGGGACGCCGTCAGTATCAATAACATATCTATTCATGTCCAAGTACACGAATGCATCTGGAGGGACGAAACCAGTAGCGAGGCAAGTCGCTATATACCTGTCTGTAGGGTGGAACGGCTGTGAAATCCAAGGGTTTTCACTCGCAGTCACAGATCTAGCGATATGATTCCGAAGAAGTTTCAATATGAAGATGTCGACTCTTGTCACTTCAGCAGTTTGATAAATTTTTCTATTCGATATACTATATAGTGCTTCCAATCCTTCTCAGGCTTTCTGTACAAACCAGTACATACACGAAGACAGTTGCTTTCGAAAACTCGTAATTTTTCCATAGTACTAGTACTCTGGTTGTACCAGATCTGACATCCATTTGTCAGAACTGGTCTAACCAGGGTCTTGCAACAGATAATTTTGACCTTTTGATCAATGTATCTGGAATGAAAGAGTCTTCGTAGGGCCATGACTACTTTTTGTGCCTTTTTTTGTTTTCTTTTTTTGTGGTGGGGAGGTGAATGCCATTTACGCACAGAGTGTGGGACTCCCATACGCAACTGGACTACCCACTAAACACCTCCTCTGTCAACCTGAGAAGCCAGCCTGGAACCGTTTGATACATTACTTTTTGTGCCTTACTTAGCATAATTTTGACATGTTCAGTATAGTACAGATACTGATCGAGATGAACACCGAGGTATCGAACACAGGATTTATGTGGATCCCATTCTGAACTACCATGATGTGGAAATATTTCCAATCACGTTTCAGGTCTTGACTGACAACGCTGCAGGGGCATTCTGGAACAAGATTGTTTCACATTTCTGCGAATTGATTTTCATTCGCCAATTGTCAGTGCACAGCTGCACATCATTGAACATTTTTTGGAGATTGTTCTGAACTATTGTAGCTTCTCGGTCTGCCATATAGTTGACCAGAACATCAGCAAACGCTACCAATGATCGTGTTGGCGAGACGCTGAAATCAAAGCTTGTGATTGAAGATTGAGAAGAGCAGAGGCGCAGTAACTGTTCCCTGCTGTATCTATCTCTACAGTAAGGAAATCTATTTTGACTATATTAGTGAGCTGATTTTTACACTTGAAGATGTTTTATCCAGTTTGAAATATTTGAGATGATTCTGAGTTTTATATATTTTGGTGGAAAAGCAATGCGAACGTCGCAAACTGTGTAGTGCGTTAAATTATCGGATTACAGCATGATAAACCTAATCACTAACCAGAAAACTGGATACACTACGAAAGCTTGGGCGATAGCTTTTCGGGCACGAAGATTCTTTTCCTTTCTTCAAGATCGGAAATGCCTTAGCCTTTTTCCACTCATTTGGGAAATATGAATTGCTCAACATGTTGTTGAACAATATGCAATAATTTCTAATAGCAACCTCAGGTAAATGTCGAAGAACTACATTTGGAATACCATCAGTACCACAGGATTTCTTGTTGTTTATCTTGCGAAATATGAAACACAAGTCTTCATAGCTGACAAAATAGTCAATAAAATTCAAGCTTGGTATGAGGTCAGATGTTAATGTTTCATTGAAATGAAGAATTGATTGGCCGTTCAGGCTTGATTTGAAGTCGGAAACTTTTGCTTCAACGACTTCTGAAAAAATTTCGTTGCCTCTCTCAGGGTTTGGTAGATGAACCAGTTCAAAATGTGTTCCAATCAGGGCAAGTTTATCCAACACCACAAATAATCCTGTTTCCATTTCTACCCGGATTCGTACCATCAATTTCGATACCAGCCCTATCGAGAAGATTTATCTCATCACTAGTGACTTCAAGATTCGATACCTTCACTCGAGACTTCTTGCGGAATATGCTATTCACTTTTGCGAACACGCCGTCTGCGTCCTGTGGGCTGATACCCCTCAATTGTTCCACCCATTGATTGCTGATCTCACTCCTGAAGTATGAACAGATTAAGTTCCGGACATTCTTCAGGTGTAATTTCAACAAAGCGTACGAGGGATGGTTGTAGTCTGAAAACCGCCGATAAATATTGTTGACGTGTGTGAAAAGAAGGCTTTTCAATCTTTTCAACCTTGCAATGGTTGGTGTTTCATATCCTTCCATATTGTTACGATTTTTAGTCTGGGGAACTACTTTCTCAATCGTTTCCAACGTCAGCTTCTCCAACTTCGACAAATAGACATCTATTTCATCGTTAGTTAGATTCCTGTCATTAGGAACCATTGAGCAAGAGTTGCCACCATCAGAAGGGGGACACTGCTTCTGGCACTCCTGATTAAACTTCTTTTGAAACTTTCCCCAGTGTTGGGTACTCACCGTTCTGCGTATATTCTGCCAATGGATTGGATGACTGAAGCAAAGCATCTGGTCACCAATCTTGTCCTCATCCTGATTGGTGGTTGCGACTGGACAGTGTGCTGGCTCCGCTCACCGCGATGCAAAATGGATGGCCTGGAAAATGGTAAAAACCCACAAAGGATCGGACTTATTATATAATAAGAAATACTTATCTGATGTTGTCAATTTCCGAATTTGATGCACGACGCGAACTTATGTCACAGGGTGCCCGTAAACTATTAATATCGCAGAATCACGTAATTGTTTAGAATATTATAAATTTAGTATAAGATTAATTTTACGCGGGAAAAATGTATCGAAATTTTCATCAAACGGGAAATTCTTTGAAAGAGATTTTCCATTGAGCAGTTTTGTATTGTTCGTTCACCAGTTAACTCGTTCTCGAAATAGTTTATAATTAGTTGCAAGGTTTGCAAGTCTCGAATTAGACAGTATTCTATTGAAATACAAAAATTGGAAATACATAAGTTGAAATCGAATTATAGTTTTTTTTTATCGTGAAACACCGAGTCTGTTTTTTGGAAATTCAACCGATGATTTTCATGTGGAACTGGAATGAGGAAGAAATCATCCCTGTGATGATTGATTTCCATTACGATTGCGTTATGGTCGCTATCGTAAGGAAGCACCTACAGTTTCCGTTGAGGACTATTAAAGCTGAATTCAAGTCTGGCGTCAGCAATGCAGAAGTCCAAATATGAATTTGTCCTAGGGTATGTTGGGAACTCCGACCCATAACTATGCAGCCTGTTCAATTCGAGTATTTCAAACAAGGAATTGAGCTCCTCTTTGAGCTTGAGAACAGTTCCACCAGTTGCATAGGCAGAGATAACGAAGAGGTTATCCCCACCTGGCAGTGAGATTTTGATAACGGACACTTCAAGATATTCAAAGCTTTTGAGTTCGACTTTTTCAATATTTTGGAAACAAAAGGGTCTTCGAACCAATATCGCGGTGCCACCTCCCCCATCACCTATTACCCTATCGTTTCTTACGAATTCAAAATCCTTGAATGTCATGGAGTGCCATGAGCTGAGGTGGGTTTCGGTGAGAAGCATGATGTCAGGCTTTTGCCTAACAATGAATTCAAGGAGATAATCACGCCGATGTATAGTAACAATGGAGTTGACGTTGATCGAGATGAGATGAATCCTATCCATGGGAATGTGACTGGGTGACAAATTATTTTGAGGCATTTGAAACCCCTAAACGATGAAAAACAAGATTAATTTTCGTATCTTGTTCATGGATTCTTTCCGATAGAGAATTAAGTTGCTGTAAAATTTTGAGAAGTAGCTCATTATTGCCACTTACATTATTTACACTATTTACCGCAATTTCTGCTGGTCCTCTAGCGGCTTGTGCAAATGATACTCCGGGCTTGACGAAGTTCGGAGCTAAGACACTGCGGTGTAGTTGAGTTTGCTTCGGGACAGAATTTAATCTCGCATCCTGATATCGGGAGCATCCTCGATATGATGCCGGCTCACCAAAAATACCGCAGGTCACACAACTTTTGGCTCCGTCTGAGCCAATTTGCACTCACCGGTAATGCAGTTGGCAGCCGTTTGCCCAAACCGTTGGCAGCGATAGCACTGGTTGATTTCTCGTTTCTGGAGGCTTTCCCACCTTACCATTTGGAAATTTAAATATCTGATTAGCTGAAGAGCGCTTGGACTGCTCTTATTTGATATTTGTACTAAATAAAGTGGTAAATTTTTTTTCCTACCGTCGACCTTCTTGTCGTGAATGTTTTAACAGAGATAAATTCGATTTGTGGTGCTGCTTCCTTGAGAACCTGAAGAAGATCGACGGTGTCTTCTCCGCAGTCCAAGCACTTCAACAAGAACGTCTGGTTCTTCTCGCTTTTGGGGGTATAAGTGAAGTGCGGAACCTCCCCAGAATTTAAAGCATTTTTCGCTGATTTAAAATCAACCAGTGATTTCGTTCTAATAGATAACTTCTCGGAATTGTTTTCAGCAGCCGAACCATGTCCTTTCCGCTTTGACCGAAGACATTGATTTGCGGAACTTTCTCTGTATTCTTTACTTTTTGAGGAGGACCAGCAGAACTACGGGCTGGTTTCTTCTCCTTATTTTTATTTTTTAAATAAATTATAAAATTATCATTATCTTTATTATCTCCATTATTTTCATTTACCTCCATATCCTGTTGGAGTCCGTCCAGCGCTGCAAAGTAATTCTGGCTTTCGTTGGTGCCTCCAGCACTTAATACTTCTTCTGTGATGATTGGATTAGCAGCTTTCTTCTGCTTTGCTTGCGTATCGATTTTTCGTACCGGTTCACTATCTTGCACTTTTTTGTCTCGAACATATCTTCGTACGTTTTGATTCTTAATTTTAATTAATTTATTTATTTATTTAAATTCCATTTAACAGATAAAACATATTCCAATTACAAAATGGAACAAAACAAACAGAAAAGAAAATTAATGAAAACTAGAATTAAGTGTTAAAGTTAATATAAAAAAGAAATTCAATGATACTAAGAATAATAAATATGCATGTAAAATTAAATTAAAGCACACAAAAAAAAGAAAATAAAGTCTAATATTTACTCCAGTTGAGTTTTAAGAATCAGGCTTCTTAACCTCAACTTAAAAACTAGGTATGAGTCGGAAAAAGGACCAAGCTCAAGATTATCATGATTCCTTACCATTTGTATAGTGAGAGAATGAAAATATAAATTTGTACGGGTATACGGTGGCACGAAACAATTGTTTCCCCGAGAAGAACGCGATGATTGACGAAGACGTAAGTCTGCAAACAATGTTAATAAAATTTGATTGTGGCAGAGTTGATACAGAAAACACTGATCTAGATACATCCGACGGGACGACAGAGTAGGCAAACGTAGGAAGGATAAACGGCAGTCATAGGGTTGATATGGGATTTTGAATTTGTAAAACAAGACACGAGTAAATTTACGCTGGACATTCTCTAACGAGTCAATTAGGTAGGAGTGTTGGGGAGACCAAACTACAGAACAATATTCGAGGATAGGACGGGCAAGACAGATAAACAAGCGGGCAGGGGTAGGTATATTGTTAAATTTATGAGCATGCCTGAAAATAAATCCCAATATTTTCGAGGTCCTCGTAGTCACGATTAGAACGTGTGCATCAAAATTGAGCTGAGGATCAAAAGTAACGCCAAGGTCCTTAGCAGAGCTCACAGCAGCGAGTGGGACTTCATTCAACATATAGGTGAAAGTCAGCGGAGAACGATTTAGATTAAAAGTCATTTTATAGCATTTGGCAACATTTAGACAGAGGTAATTAGACGAACACCAGTTACTTAGTGCAATCAGGTTCATCTGAAGGTATTGAAAATCTTGTACAGACCTGATAGCTCGAAAGACTTTAAAATCATCGGCATACAGTAGGCAATTGGAAGCGATAACCGAAGGAAGATCATTTATAAACAATAGGAATAGGAGGGGACCTAAAATAGAACCTTGAAGAACACCAGAGGGCGGATAGAATTAAATAGAGGTAGTTCCACAGTAACTAACACAACATATACGAGAAGACAAGTAGGAGTCCATCCATAATAAGAGAGGGCCGACAACCCCAAAAGTTTTCAGTTTATAACAGAGAAGTTGATGGTTGACCGTGTCAAATGCCTTCTAAAAGTCAGTGAAGATAACATCAACCTGCAATCGATCGTCTAGGGCCTTAGCAATGAAATCGGTGAATTCAATTAAATTTGAGGTCGACCTTTGAGAAACCCATGTTGTTCTTTCGACAAGATAGGGGTCAATGAAACTGAAAGCCGGTTGTGTACCAGACGCTCGAGTAATTTTGGGAAACAGGAAACTAAGGAAATAGGACGATAATTGGACACAGAAGAAGGATCACCACTTTTAAGAATAGGAACAACGTTTGCTCTTTTCCAATAAGTAGGGAAAATACCAGTCTTCAGACTGAGGTTGAAGAGAAATGCCAGAGGGATACAAAGTGAAGACGCTAATGACTTGACAAAAATATTCGGCAAGCCGTCAGGACCAGGTGATATATTAGAATTAAGTGAATTAATGAGGGATTCAACTTCGATATGGTCAGTGAAAAGTGAAGAAATGTCAATGGAGTGAAGTACGGGTGTATTAATTGGATCGGAGACATGAGAAGAAGGAATAAAAGTTGACGAGAAGAACTGAGAGAACAAGTTAGAAATATCCTGTAGAGAAGAGCTCACTATATTATTCCAGCGGACTGAAGGAGGGACAGAAGACGAGGACTTGAAGGACCTTATGTATGACCAGAATGGTTTCGCATTATTCGCCATGAGAGAACTCTCCAAGCTACTGAAGAAGTTTTTCATTGCAGTCTTTAGTTCTTTTTTTGCTACAAGACGTAGATCACAAAAGCGGGCTCTGGATTCTTCAGTACCACAACGCTTGAAACGGCGGTGTGCCTTACTTTTAGCATTCAAGGCACTAAGTACTTGCTTGGTTAGCCATGGTTTCTGCTTTACTTTGCAAAGAGCTTGTAAAGGTGTGAAGTGCTTAATCAACTCATAGAGGTAATTATAAAACTTATTCAGAGCTTCCTCATACTCCAAATCATCAAAAAACTCCTGCCAGTCAATCAAGCTCAGCTCGGAGGCTAAAGCTTCGTAGTTTGCTTTGAAGAAGTTGAATTTTGGCGATGAAGCAAAAGTACGACTTGACAAAGGTGTAATGGAGAGATCGAGCGATAATGGCGGATGATGACTATCAATACTCACTAGAGGATTTAATGCAGTGGAAACAGATAGACAGTTTAGGGGAAAGTTAGAAAGAACAAGGTCAAGTAGCCGACCATTAGCATTAGGGATATTATTGAATTGCGATAGTGAACAGAGTGATAGAAACGAGGAGAGATATAAAGAAGATGTATCGGTTGATGAAACAGAGAAAGGAAGGTTCTTCGTCCATCGCACTGTTCCCAAATTAAAATCACCGCATATTAGAATTAAAGATTGCGGATGATGCAATAAAACATAAGAGGAAAACTCGTCAAAGAATGTCTCATACACATACAAAGGAGAGTTACTAGGTATGTAGACAGAGGAAACTAATAAAAATGTATTGTTACGAAGGAAGATCTTGACAATCACACAATCCACAACACGGGAAAAGCAAAAATCAGCACAAAGGGAGCTTCGCACTGTATTACTAACAGCTGCAAGAACACCACCTCCATCTACTTTATTTGCAAAGGCCAAGTCCCGATCACAACGGTACATATCAAAATCAAGGGATATTTTCGAGTTTAAGATGTTACTATTCATCCAGGTTTCCGTAAGACATATAAATACATCTTCGCTGAGTTGTAACTATAAAAAGAGCTTATCAAGTTTGGTCCTTAACCCTCTTACATTTTGGTAATATACTGAAATATTTAAAGTTAAACTACAGTCATGAAATCTTATACCAGTTTGAAGGTTGCGGTCTACCCGGTGCACGAAAGGACTTCCTTCTTCTTGAGCTGAATGGTTGAATAAGTACTCCAGGTGGCCAAGCTTCAGGATTCAAAATAGTGTCACAATTTCAGGGCACTGTAAGCTTGAAAGAAGCTACCACTCTGTTCTCCAGATTGTCCTTAGTTAATTTGAAGCAACTAATAACTTTAACAGCAGGCCCAAATTTTTTACAAACGTAGTTTTTTAGGTATTCCGCAGTTGTATGGTAGCTTAGGCGCGAAATAAAGATCTCCTTTGGAGAGGATACGATGCCAAGTGTTGGGACTTCGTCATCCGAAATCAGAGTAGCCACAGCCGAGGTGTCAACACCAGATGAGGGCGGAAGACTAGGCGATTGATTATTTTTGATTTTAGGGATCGCCCCCCGATTTATTGATGAGGGTCCGGGAAAGCTATCACATGCCACAGGTAATTCATTACTAACCATATGCTGAGTTGCTGCTGAAGGAGAATTACAACACGACGTAGTAGTGCTAGAACCAGCAGCAAGGTTCGGGGTTTTAGGAGCCGATAACTTTTCCAGCGATTTACTACGAGTAAAGATGGAAGGTCTTTGTACAGGCGTAATCGGGCCCCTAATGCATACCTGCTGAGCTGTCGGCGTAAGTGATTGCGTCTGGTTATTTACGTCAGTGATATTCACTGAAGCCAGAGTTTTGGGTGACGCGTCCTCTGTAAATCGCAACAGGGTCTCGAATTCCAGACATGCACTAGAGCACTTAGTTTGAAGCTGTTTAAGCTCTTCCGCGAGCGATTTTATTGTTTTATCAGCTAATTGCAGACTGGACACATATGCTGACAAAGAGTACCTTCTGCAAGAATCAGAATACCAGTACACGCCGTCACCAGCCTTATTGATCAGGTCGGCTGAAGAACCTTTAAGGTTAACACATGCCGAATGGTAAGAAAGCTCACAAAAGCCAAAGCAAAGGACGATAGGGGTTTTATTGGTTGGATCAATACATTTTACTGCACTGCACGACTGGCTGGAGATTTCTAGTTTAATTTATTTATAATTATTATTTATAATTATTATTGACTTTATTTAGTTTTTAACGATTTAATACAATTAATTATTAAATTTGAAATTAATTATTTTATATTATTAATATTGTCGCGTGTTATTGGTTCGCGGCCAATAATTTTAACGTTCCGGGAAAGTGAAAACGCAATGTCTTTTAATTTAAGTTAAAAGAGTTTATTTAATTAAACAAAATGCACAATAATCAGTTAACACTTTCACCAATTTTAATTGTCACTATTAAAAAAAACTCTAACACTTGTCCATAAATTTACTATCGCAATTGTCTTCTAAATTACTTCACTATTACGAAACACACTTTGCTACTATTCGAATAATATCGCGTCCTACATACAATCGCAGTTCTTATCGCGGTCGAATGAAAATCATGCTCCCCATTCATTCAGCTCGCCTTTATATAGGGTCTCTACCTATTCACCCATTTCTCGTACATTGGCGAATGCTCTACCGAGAGGTACCTGGTAGGTTCGAGCAAATTCATGAATGGAGTGACGTCACTTGCAGATGTTGATCATGCTTGTTGGGTTCTCGTGGGTTCGAGTAAGTTCATTCGTTGACGTTCTTAATGATGATGAAAACAATTGCGACAGTAGCTCGCAGAAATATTTGTACATGTAATTATTTGTACATGTAACAATATAATTATTATTTTCCAAAATTTGGGAAAGTTCTAATGTTTCAATCTAAATACTTCGTAGTGTTAAACTATATTTTAAAAATTGTAGTTTCATGTTACCTACCTTCGGGCTGATCGATAAGAATTATCATTAAATAGAAAAAATCTCAAGTTTTGTTCAATTTGCCTATCCTTAGGCGCACAATTAAATGTCACTAAAACAAATTGATCAACTCCTAATCAATTTAATTGAAAATAAACACTAACCATCAATCAATCAAAAGCGCTCTATCTAATACTAATCGTTATAAATTTTAGAAGAATATAAAGTAAATTCCAAACAATAACAATAAAAAACTTAATGGCCCAAATGGCTCTCTAAATTTGTACGTTATCATTACACATTTTAAACAAGTTGGGTGAACAGACCTACGCTCATGTGAGAAGGGTTTTGTATTCAATTTTCAAGATGCAGTCACCTGATTGAATAAAGTCAAGAAGCATGTCAATGACGATTTTATTGGAGAAACTATGAAATTCGAAGATCATACTATTATTAACAAAGTTGAACGAATTTCGACTTCTGAGGTTTTTGTTATTGTTATATCCATAAATATCTCCCTTGATAATTATTTCAGATGTCCATTCGCGAGGGAGGAAACACATTTTTCATGTATTTCCCCCCTGTGCCCCACTGAAGCAAAAACTGACAGTTTAAGAACTGTTTTCAAAAGCTCCCATGAAAACTTTCATTTCATACTCACATCGGCTACGTTTGATGAATTTTTTTTCAGGGGCCACTCTCCTGTACTGTTATCATCGATTAATAGCAAATTTTCTCGAATCCTAGAGTTGTTACAAAGCCCTTCTGTTAGAAGCTCCCTCCCGCCTCCTTGACTTGTTTCACTTATGAGTATTAATTGTAGGTACTCAGCTTCAGTCATTCATTAAATTGAATCAAGTGTTCAAAGCATGCACCTTAAACGTTGAAGTTGGGAAAAAATAACTCAAAATTACTCAATCTTCGCATTTAAAACAGCCATAATTTTGTTTTACGATTACTGATACCACTAGCTGAACTGATTCTCAAAGTTATTCATGACACCGATAATTCCTGAAATTTTCATGCAAATCCTAGCAAAACTGTAGTGTCTGAGTCGGTAAAAAGCGCATGTTGTTCCATAGCCATATGTTGCCATAGTAATACATGCAGCGCATATTGTTCCATAGTAATACAGGAAAATTCAAACCACTATAACTTCGCTAAATATGATGCAATCTTTATGAAACTTGCAGGGTCAATCAACCTTATAAATAGACATTCGTGTACTGAATTTCATTGAATTTAAGGGTACCGTTAAGATTTTATTCAAGATAACATAAAATCGATAAATCATACTATTACTAACAAAGTTGAGTAAATTGCGACTTCTCACGTATTTGTTGTTGTTGTACTCATCAAGGCCTACATTCTCGATTTTTTTCAGATTTTTCGGATCACAGGTGTCCAATCGCGAGGGGGGGGACACAAAATTTTCGTGTATTTCCCCTCCCTGTGCGCCCCTCGAAGCAAACTTTGCCAAACTAAGACCTGTTTTGGAAAGTTCTCATCAAGACCTTTCATTTGATACCCATATCGGCTACCTTCAATGAAATTTTTTTTTCGGAGGGTCACTCCCCTACATGGGGAGACCCCCCTTAAAAACCTTATAAAATTTTTTAGTAGTTGAACTTTGAAGAGATCACCACTTTACACCTACATACAAAATTTGATGCTTCTAGCTTAAGTAGTTTCCGAGAAAAACTGCTGTGACACACGGACGGACGGACGGACGGACGGACAGACAGACGGACAGACAGGACGCGATTTTAGAAGGGTTTTGTAAAATTATTTTACAAAACCCTAAAAAAACTATAGCAAATTCAAATCAATGAAGATTTTTACATATTTTTTAAATTTAATTGGAAAAAGGAGAAAAAACCAACCAACACTATTCTAAAATTATTTATAATCTTAACACTACAGTGAACTTTGATCCTACACCTCATATGTTTTAATTTAATTCTAATAAATGCTATCAAAAACTGTATCTTATACTCAAAAAAATCTATAACAATGTTCTTAACCTAAGCGTTTTACCTTATCTCTAACCTAATATAATAAACATAATATAAACCTAACCGATCCCTAATTTTTAACAAAAATAAACAACAACACTAAATGTAGCAATAATGAGCTGAAACTCAAAAACTAAGTAACGAAAAACACCAAAACTGAAAATACACACGAATAATTTAGACATTGTCATTCAGCCACCAATACCTAGATTGCCCCGTCTCAACTCGATCAGCCTCAACGAATCTAGCAAATGAGTATCTCCATTGGAACTGTTGGTCTCGTGAACTCAAATTCGGAGGATAATTTATCTTCTTATCGGTGGTCCGTCGATATATGTGATATATGACTGGGACGCCGTCAGAATCAAAAACATATCGATTCATGTCCAAATACACGAATGCTTCTGGAGGAATGAAGCCAGTAGCGAGGCGAGTCGCAATATACCCGTCTGTAGGGTGGAACGGCTGTGAAATCCAAGGGTTTTCACTCACAGTCACAGATCTTGCGATATGATTCCGAAGAAGTTTCAATATGAAGATATCGACTCTGGTCACTTCAGCAGTTTGATAAATTCTTCTATTCGATATATAATGTTTCCAATCCGTCTCAGGCTTTCTGTACAAACCAGTACATGCACGAAGACATTTCCTTTCGAAAACTCTTAATTTTTCCATAGTACTAGCACTCTGGTTGTACCAGATCTGACATCCATATGTCAAAACTGGTCTAACCAGGGTCTTGTAACAGATAATTTTGACCTTTTGATCAATGTATTTGGAATGAAAGAGCTTTCGTAGGGCCATGACTATTTTAAGTGCCTTACTGAGCATAATTTTCACATGTTCAGTATAGTACAGATACTGATCGAGATAAACACCGAGGTGTCGAACACAGGATTTATGTGGAACTCGTTCTGAACTACCCTCGCCAGCCATGATGTGGAAATCTTTCCAATTACGTTTCAGGTCTTGACTGACCCCCTGCAGCGTTGTCCGAAACATGATTGTTTCACACTTCTGCGCATTAATTTTCATTCGGAAATTGTCAGTGTACAGCTGCACATCATTGAACATTTTTTGGAGATTGCTCTGAACTATTGTAGCTTTTCGGTCTGCCGTATAGATGATCAGATCATCAGCAAACGCTACCAATGATCGCGTTGGCAAAACGTTAAAATCAAAGCCGTTCAATAGCTTGCGAATGAAGATTGAGAAGAGCAGAGGCGCAGTAACTGTTCCCTGCTGTAGACCATTCAAGACCTTGAACTCGCGCATTGTTGTCAGATTTCCATCGGTTACAACAAACGATTTCCCGTATAACATATTACACATCATGGTGACAAGGTGTCTGGGGAACTTGTCCAGAAGGAGTTTAAAAACTAGTCCATCCAACCATACCGTATCAAAGGCTTTCTCCATATCAATGAGACATGCTCCAACACATTGTCTATCATTTAGTTTCCAACAGATGTCTGAGGTTACTTTCGTTATTGCATGTGTGGTCGAATGCCTGGCACGAAAACCAAATTGGCAATTCAGCATCAACTCATTTTCCTCAATGTGGGCGTTTAATGCTCAATTGAGTATCACTTCAAACACCTTGCTGATGTTAGGCAGCAAGCTGATTGGGCGATAGCTTTTGGGGCACGAAGATTCTTTTCCTTTCTTCAAGATCGGAAATACCTTAGCTTTTTCCACTCATTTGGGAAATATGAATTGCTCAACATGTTGTTGAACAATATGCAATAGTTCCTAATAGCAACCTCAGGCAAATGTCGGAGAACTACATTTGGAATGCCATCAGTACCACATGATTTCTTGTTGTTTATCTTGCGAAATATGAAACACAAGTCTTCATAGCTGACAAAATAATCAATAAGATTCAAGCTCGGTATGAGGTCAGATGTTAATGTTTCATTGAAATGAAGAAGTGGTTGGCCGTTCAGGGTTGATTTGAAGTCGGAAACTTTTGCTTCAACGACCTCTTAAAATATTTCGTTCCCTCTCTCAGGGTTTGGTAGATGAACCAATTCAAAATGTGTTCCAATTAGGGCAAGTTTATCCAATCCTTCACAAATAATCCTGTTTCCATTTCTATCCGGAGTCGTACTATCAATTTCGATACCAGCCCTATCGAGAAGATTTATCTCATCACTAGCAACTTCAAGATTCGATACCTTCACTCGAGACTTCTTGCGGAATATGCTATTCACTTTCGCAAACACGCCATCTGGGTCCTGTGGGCTAAAACCCTCAATTTTCCGCCCATTGATTGCTGACCTCACTCCTGAAGTATGACCGGATTAAGTTCCGGACATTCTTCAGATGTAATTTCAACAAAGCCAACGAGGGATGGTTGTAGTCCAAAAATCGTCGATAAATATTGTTGACGCGTGTCAGGAGAAGGCTTTTCAATCTTTTCAACCTTGCGATGGTTGGTGTTTCATATCCTTCCATATTGTTTCGATGTTTAATCTTGGGAACTACTTTCTCAATCGTTTCCAACGTCAGCTTCTCTAACTTCGACAAATAGACATCTATTTCATCGTTAGTTAGATTCCTGTCATTAGGAACCATTGAGCAAGAGTTGCCACCATCAGAAGGGGGACATTGCTTCTGGTACTCGCGATCAAACTTCTTTTGAAACTTTCCCCAGTCTGTTTTTTTGAAATTCAACCGATGATTTTCATGTTGAACTGGAATGAGGAAGAAATCATCCCTGTGATGATTGATTTCCATTACGATTGCGTTATGGTCGCTATCATAAGGAAGCACCTGCAGTTTCCGTTGAGGACTATTAAAGTTGAATTCAAGTCTTGCGTCAGCAATGCAAAGGTCCAAATATGAATTTGTCCTAAGGTATGTTGGGAACTGCGACCCATATAGATTGCACCTGTATTCAATCTGGTTCTCTGTTATCCATGATTTCAGGAATACACCTCTTGGATTATTGGTGGCGTTCAGCCATGATGTATGCTTGGCGATCAGGTCACCAGCAAGAATATAATAGTTATGCAGCCTGTTCAATTCGAGTATTTCGAACAAGGAATTGAGCTCCTCCTTGAGCTTGATAACAGTTCCACCAGTTGCATAGGCAGAGATAACGAAGAGGTTATCCCCACCTGGCAGTGAGATTTTGATAACGGACACTTCAAGAGATTCAAAGCTTTTGAGTTCGACTTTTTCAATATTTTGGAAACAATAGGGTCTTCGTACCAATATCCCGGTGCCACCTCCCTCATCACCTATTACCCTATCGTTTCTTACGAACTCAAAATCCTTGAATGTCATGGAGTGCCATGAATTGAGGTGGGTTTCGGTTAGAAGCAGGATGTCAGGCTTTTGTCTGGCAATGAATTCAAGGAGATAATCACGCCGATGTAAAGTAACAATGGAGTTGACGTTGATCGAGATGAGACGAATCCTATCCGTGGGAATGTGGCTGGATGACAACTTATTTTGAGGCATTTGAAAGTCCTAAACGCTGAAAAACAATGTTAATTTTCGAATCTTGTTTATCGATTCGCTCTGCTAAGGAATTTTATTGCTGTAAAATTTTGAGAAGCAGCTCATTATTGCCACTTACATTATTTACACTATTTTCCGCATTTTCTGCTGGTCCTCTAGCGGCTTGTGCAAATGATACTCCGGGCTTGACGAAGTTCGGAGCTAAGACACTGCGGTGTATTTGTGTTTGCTTTGGGGGAGATTTCAATCTTGCATCCTGATATCGGGAGCATCCTCGATATGATGCCGGGTGACCAAAAACACCGCAGGCTCCGTCTGAGCCAATTTGCACTCACCGGGAGCATGCACGTCTTTGCATTTAACGCATCGGTAATGCATGGCGCAGTTGGCAGCCGAATGCCCAAATCGTTGGCAGCGATAGCACTGGTTGATTTCTCGTTTCTGGAGGCGTTCCCACCTCACCACTCGAAAATTTAAATATCTTATTTGCTGAAGAGCGCTTGGACTGCTCTTATTTGTTATTTGTACCAAATAAAGTGGTAAATATTTTTTTCTACCGTCGACCTTCTTGTCGCGAATGTTTTAACAGAGATAAACTCGATTTGTGGTGCTGTTTCCTTGAGAACCTGAAGAAGATCGACGGTATCTTCTCCGCAGTCCAAGCCCTTCAGCAAGAACGTCTGGTTCTTCTCGCTTTTGGGGGTATAAGTGAAGTGCGGAACCTCCCCAGAATTCAAAGCATCTTTCGCTGATTTGAAATCAACCTGTGATTTCGTTCTAATTGACAGCTTCTCAGAATTTATTCGTTTGATTTCGAAATTTGTCAATCTGTTTTCGGCTGCCAACAGCCGAACCATGTCTTTTCCGCTTTGACCGAAGACATTAATTGGCGGAACTTTCTCGGTATTCTTCGCTACTTTTTGAGGAGGACCAGCAGAACTACGGGCTGGTTTCTTCTCCCTATTTCTACTTTCATTATTTTTATTTTTTAAATATAAGATAAAATTATCATCTTTATTACCTTCGTCTACATCCATCTCCTGTTGGAGTCCATCCAGCGCCGCAAAGTAGTTCTGGCTTTCGTTGGTGCCACCAGCACTTAATACCTCTTCAGTGATTATTTGATTTGCAGCTTTCTTCTGTTTTTCGATTTTTCGTATCGGATCACTCTCTTGAACTTTTTTTGCCGTCTTGAACATTTCTTCGTACGTTTGAATTCTTGCCTTAAGCTCTTCGATTTCACTTCGAAGGCGACACACCTCCTGTCTATCCTCGAGCACTTGTGTTTTGCGACTGGCATCTGCGGTATCCTGGGTGCTCGTGTGTCTCCGCTTGTTGACACTTGCCAATTTCACACCGTCACTTTCCCCGGGGCCCCCCAACGGAGGGAAGCGGCGGGCTCCTCCATACAGCAGTCCCGAGTTGTCTTTGGTTTGGCCTTTTCTTGGTTTAAGGATACGGTTGGTCGATGCCTTCGACGATAAATTCTTCCCCAATAAAATCAAAACTTGCTTTTGACTGGCTTGTAAAAAATTATTTCAATATTTTGAAACTGACTTTTGTGAAAAATTAATTAATTTTTAAAATTAATGACAGGAGCGATTAAAAACACGTCTACACGCAACGAGTGCTAGACGGAGAATTAAACACTAACCATTTCACACAAAGGAGACAGAGAAGGTGAAAAATGCTTCAATGTTTAAGCACTTGAAAAATCACTAGCAAAATACAAGCGCACAGATTGTCCGAAACGCACGACATAGCCGGAAATCAGTTTTAAAGAGTTTAATTCAATTTAAAGAGGTAAAAAGGTTAAATTGTTATTAAATATGAGGGAGCACAAAAGAATGACGTTCAACAGGTCAATGATAAACGTAATTCTTCGATTTCAATTCAAAGCCGACTCACCTCCTGCCTATCCTAGACCACTTGTTTCTTACGGCTGCGATCTGCGGAGTCCTGGGTGCTCGTGTGTCTTCGCTTATTGACAGTTGCCGCCAATTCCACATTATCACTCCCCCGGGGCCCCCCAACGGAGGGAAGCCGTCGGGCTCCACCATACAGCAGTCCCGAGTTGTCTTCTGTTTGTTGCCTTTTCTTGATTTATCGATATCGTTTGTCGATGCCTTCGACGATAAATTCTTCCCCAATAAAATCAAAACTTGCTTTTGACTGGCTCGTAAAAAAATATTTCAATTTTTTGAAAAGGACTTTTGTGAAAAATTAATTTTTAAAATTAATGACAGGAGCGATTAAAAACACGTCTACACGCAACGAGTGCTAGACGTAGATAGTAAAAACACGTATACATGCAACGAGTGCTAGACGTAGAGTCCCATTCAAGTCCTTGAAATCTTGACTGATGATATAAAAATTTAGAGAGCCATTTAGGCCATTCAATTTTTAGTATTTTATTATTTGGAATTTGCTTTATATACTTTAAAAACTTATAACGATTAATATTGAATAAATCGCTTTTGACGTTGACTTTACCCCTTGAAATCGCACATTGTCGTCAGATTCCCATCAGTTAAAAGAAACGATTTTGCGTACAACTTATTAAACGTCATAGTGGCTAATTCTTTTATGCAACCCTAAGGCAACCAACTGCTCTTCATATTCTGGAAAATTTTTCACTTTTTCATTGTACCGCAATACTATCTCGAGTCTTCAATATTTTGTCAGTCACATTGTGTTTCGACTCAATACCCAATTGGTTTTAGAGATACAGAATTGCAATTTTTCTCACAAATTATCGATAAATTTGTTGCAGTGATATAGCTATAGAAATAGGCTGCAGAGCCTTACCAGTAAAAATCAAAAGCGAAATATAAATTTGCTAATTTGTATATTATAGAATTTATCACAAACTTCAACAGCATAGAATTTATTGGACATCACTTTGGTGAATTTTATTAAAACTCGAATGAGTTGCATAGAATCAAGCCTTAGCTCTTGGATTCTTCGGTTCAGCCAACTCAATTATACGTTTCGAAGCTTTAGCTTTCAAAGCAGCCGGTGATATCTTAAGTGGATCCTTTGGCTCCTGTTTGTTGTAGTCCTTAGGCTTAGCTAATGTTTTCACTCGCTCCGTTGTTCGTGCCTTTAACGCCTGTGGCGAAACTTGGAAAGGATTCTCTTTAGTATCACTGACCGCTGTCTTCTTCTCGCGGTGCCTGGCTAGCTCTTTGGTACGATCGCTTGCTGAAAATTCATTTTAACAATCGTGAATACAACATTTCTTTTATTATTTGTAATTATTTTCTAAATACGTGTATTTATTACTCTTTGTTCTTTTATAATTGTATTGTAAATGAAAAACAATATAAAAAATACTCCTAGGTACAAACTATTAACTTCTTTAGAAACTGTCTACATCCATATGTACTTATAAGGTTAAATTTATCAAGAATCTCCTTGAAGCTCGGAAAAAAACTTGTTTTACTATTATATGAAATTTTTATAGTCTCTGAGAGCTAATCACAACTGTACCAATACTTGGAACAATATCTGAGAGTCACACCTGAACATACGAGGGTAGTCCCAAAAGTACTCGACCTGACTTATGAATACAGGTAGTTTTAAAAAACCATTACTGCGATTGACAATACCACCTTTCAACAACTTAATTTGAAAAATTCATAATGGTACGTTTATTATTATTTTTTACAGACATCCACAGTGAACGCTCTCAGTGAATTCGTAAATATGGAAAAAATCGGGCATCGTTATATAATACAATACTTTCATTTGAAAGGTCTAAGTCCAACCAATATCAAAGCCGAGTTGGATTCTACTCTGGGAAAGTCTGCTTCTTCATTTACAACGGTCAAATATTAGGTAGCTAAGTTTAAGCGAGATTGTACGAGCTGCCAAGATGAACACCGCTGTGGTCGACCAAGTGAGATCACTACGTGAGAAAATCCACAAAATGGTATTGGATGACCGTCGACTAAAATTGTGTGAGATAGCAAACATGGCAGGCATTTCAAAAAGTGCTGTGCATCACATTTTGACCGAAAATTTGGACATGAGAAAGCTGTGCGCAAGATGGGTGCCGCGTTTGCTCACAATGGAACAGAAACAACACCGTGAGGATGTTTTCATCGATTGTTTGACAATGTTTCGCAGCAATAAAGCCGAGTTTTTGCGTCGATTCATAACCATGGATGAAACATGGGTTCATCATTTTACACCTGAGACCAAGGAGCAGTCAAAGCAGTGGACTGAAAAGGGAAAACCGGCTCACTAGCAAGCAAAGATAGTTCAATCAGCTGGCAAGGTCATGGCATCCGTTTTCTGGGATGTGCGTGGAATAATATCTATTGATTATCTCGAAAAAGGAAAAAAATCAACGGTACATATTATGCAGCCTTATTGCAGCGTTTGAGTGATGAAATCAAGAAAAAACGGCCCCATCTGACGAAAAAGAAAGTATTGTTTCATCACGACAACGCACCAGTCCGCACGTGCGTCATTGCGATGGCTTAAATCAATGAGTTGAAGTTCGAATTGCTTCCTCACGCACCCTATTTGCCAGATCTGGCTCTCTCGGCTTATTTTCTTTTTCCGAATTTGAGAAAAATATTTGCCAACAATGAAGAGGTAGAGTCTGCGGTTAATAGCTATTTTGAGGAGCTTGACGGTTCCTACTATAAAGCGGATATCGAAGCTTTTGAACATCGGTGGGAAAAGTGTATCGAGCTGAAAGGAGAATACTCGTATGTTGAAAAATAAAAATCTTTTCGCAATTTTTTTACGGTTTTCTTTGTCGGGTGGGTTACTTTTGGGACCGCTCTCGTAGTAATATTCGCATAGTATTCACAGCTTCCATTTACCAACTACGCAGACAATTTGTGCTACCTGCTTTGAACATATGGTGAACCTGTTAGGTTTTTTCGCAGCCTAGGTTGAGTGTGGGTCCAATATGATTCTATGCATCTGACGAAGGGACGAAATGCGAAGTACCGATCACGCGAGCGTTGTGCGATGACAAAAGAGTGATGGAGAAGGTGGTAGAAAATGGAGGTAAAACAGATGTCTAAATAGGCACAGTTAATTGATAAGTGACGAACCGGAGTTCTCAACGATTGTAATGAATCGCATGGATGAACAACGGATGCCCAAAAAGGTATTCGTAGGGATAACTGAAGGCCGAAGACCAGTGGGGAAACCGAGGAAACGCTGGTCTGACTCGGTCGACGAAGACAGTTCATCGCTGCTCGGATTAGGAATTGGAGAACGCGGTGAATGGACCCAGACAGTTGGAGACGCTATTTGCCGGAAGCGAAGACCCGAAAGGGGCTATAGTGCTCAGAAGAAGAAGAAGAATTGATAAGTGTACTACCACCCGAGTCATATACACCTTATCATTCCCAAACCTGACAACGTGAGACGCTTATCAGGTGTCAAAGTATTGCATTGAAAGGTGGAAACATCAACAGATAAGAATGCAGATAGCATCCAGGGAATTATATTCAATAAAATTGTAAACTTGCACATTTACACTTTTGGCTTAAAAATTTAAATCTAGAAGTAAACTTAATCGGTTGAATTTTAAATTGTAATCTTGCGTTCTTTTAAACAAAACACCTTGACTGGCACAGTCAGTACAGAATCGGCGGTAAAAGTGATTTTAAAAAGTTTTTGGCAATCATTAAAACAAATCGACAACTATCGATTTTAGCACAACCAAAAATTCGACGGTCCATTGTGTTTTCAGGAAAGCAAAATGTTCTCTTGCGAACTGTGAAAATTATCAACAGATAATCGATTACCTTAAAACAGGAGCATGACGGTTTATTGGATTTTATGGCTAGGAACGATTCTGGGAAAAAGAGCTGTGTTGTGTCGTGCAAAAGAATGTAGTCAAACGACTACAACGAAGGATCATCGTTGGATGAAGCACTATGATTGGGCTTGTACTATCTGTTGTATACATGTAGTCCTTTTATCCTTTTTCTTATCCTTAAAATCATGTAAATCTGATTGTCCTTACTCTCTTATCAAAAGTGAGCAAAGGCTTAGTAAACTTAAATTTAAGGAAATATTCAGGAGTCTTACGGAACCGATCCATTCGACAGAATTAGTTTAATTTCAAGTGAGTATCGAATTGCAAACCAGACTGAAAACATAAGTGAAAGTCAAAGTGATAATAATATATTAAAAACCGTTACTAATATGGCAAATGAGGGTTCAAACTCGGGTACCATAGAATCTATCAATTCGCATACTTGACGTGATTAAAGATTTACCAAAGTTCGGCGGGAACCCCAGCTTTTTACACGGCTTTCTTGGCAACGTAGACGGGACTCTGGAACTAATAGATATAATAAGATGATCCACATACTGCTATATCTTATTGAGAGCAATAAGAAATACAATGGTGGGTCCCCTAAATGAGGTGTTGAACATGTGGGACTCTACTTGTTCGAGATAATATCAAGGAGAACCTCATCCTTCACTATTCTGATAAGCGAAATGAAACGTCGCTTATAAAAGACTTGCACGGTCTTCGCCAAAACAACAACACAGTTAACAAATGTCATAGTGAGTTAATTGAAATTCTTTCCAGCCAAAGTAATCACATATGCTAGATACTAAGCCTACTTAGCCTACAAAAGAAAAATGAAAATTTTGGAAAAATGGCAGTTTATTTCTCAACGTAATCTCCTCCTACTTGACCCAGCGTTGCTCAACTTCTTTACCTTATCTGAAAAATATGTTTTCTTGAGGTCTAAAACGTAGGCCTGTGTGGCGATGATGAGCTTCTCATTAGACTGTCCCGAGAGGCACTTTTTCAAGTTTGGAAATAAAAGAAGTTACACGGGGCCAAATCTGAAGAATACAGTGGACGGGGTACCAGTTCGTTGCCGAATTCGACCAATTTGGCTGTGGTGACAACGGAGGTGTAGTCTGGTGCATTGTCATGGTGGAAAAGTACTTCTTTTCCGCCAATTGGGGCCTTTTGCTGCAGTTCGGTGTCAAATCAGCCCAATAATTCGGCATAATAGAGCGTTGTGACCGTTTTGCCCTTCACCAGGAAGTCGATGCAAATTACACCTTGTGCATCCCAGAAAATAGTCTTCACTTTCTTCAAAGCACGTTCACCGGGTGAAGTCCACTGTTTTGACTGCTCTTTGGTCTCTGGTGTGTACCAGTAGAGCCATGTTTCATCATTTGTCACAAAACGACGCAAAACTCCTTTGGATTATGGTTAAACAGCGTCAAACACTGCTCTCAAGTGGTTTCACGGTTCCGTTTGTTATCCAGATTGAGCCAATTCGGAGCCCATCATATCGAAAGCTTTCTCATGTCCAAAGTTTCATGCAGGATATGACCAAGCAGTCTTTTGAGTTACGTACTGTCTCAGCTATCTTGCGCACCTTCAAACGGCGGTCTGTCAGTACGAGCTCGTGGATTTTTTTCACGTTATTCTCCATGCTAGCCGTTTTCTGGGCACGTGGGAGTGGCTTATGAAAAACAAACGTCTGATATTACTCATTAAACCGATTTTTTACGTTTGCCATTGCAGAAGCAGCGTCACTGGCGATTTCTCTTCCGAAAATAATAATAATCGAATCACCAACCGATATTGCTCTTTCTCGATTTTTTTTTAAATCCGCGGACACGCTCGATTCTATACGCGATCAAAACAAAAGTACGAGGTCTATACGTCTTAAATTTTGATAGTATCCATCTACTAAAATGTACTACACGATAGTGAATCTCTCTTGCATTTGGGCGGTGGGACTAAGCACTTATCGGACCGCCCTGGTATGTATCCATGAAGAAAGCAAAAATGTCAAACGCGAAGAAAGTGCTTTATTCCGAAATGTGTTTGAATACTTTTCTTTTGGTAGTTAAGGAACCATTAGGATCCACCGTAAAAGCTATGAAACCAAAGTCATTGGCACAAGACTAACAAACTTCCCTAAATTTAGAAGCAAAGAACTTTTTAATTTATCTGAAGCGAACCCAGAATGCTATTATGACGACGAAAATTTCACACATTAATCAAATTTACAATTTTATGAAATATACTCCGCCGGATGTCGTCTACATTTATGTCTGTTAACCTGATGTTTCCACGTCCCAATGTTGTACCTGGCCACGTGAGAGGTGTTGGATTTAGGAATGATCAGGTGGATTTAACTCACGGAAACCTTCTTATGAGGAAATTATCAAAAATTCGAACGCACATCGAATGGAAAATCGGAGAAACATGACGTCTCAGAAAGGGATTATATCGAAGCCAAAAAAGCAGGCCATCGAAATAAAAGACTCCAACCGGTGCGGACTATTCGTAATGGTGGGAAGGTAAATGATTTATCCACCAATGAAAATGCAACATCGCTCTAAACCTTAGCAGTGGATTCAATGAAGGATGAATATGACATCACGTAGACTAGACTGCGTCAATTTACTAATGAGAAGTGCAGTAGTTAAGGTGCTCGCTGCGTAAGCAAAAGCTCGCTGGTTCGAGTTCCATTGGTCATATCGCAGCTGAATGGATGGACACACGGCCAAAACGCGGTACTGACCGTTTAACCTTCTCGAGTGCCAATACATTCAATCAAGTTATTAAGAAACTCTAATTCTTTTTAAGCGAAGGCCCGGAATGGGCTCAAGTGTTAAAGTAAAAGTAAATGAAGAACTAAGGAATGAAACCCAATCCTAAAATCCTAATATAAGAGAGCGAGATAAAATGCAACTTGGACACGTTAGGTGGTAAAAAATAAAAAGTGGTTGCTATTATTTCCCTGAATAATGATTCAGGGAAATAGCAGCATGTATGAGGCTTTTATACACACTTTAATATCGATAACGTCACGAGTTGTTCTAAATGCAAAAAATAACCAAAAACATCGAAATGTGAAGGAAAACAAATCTGTGTGAAATATGGAGGAAAGCGCAAACTAAAGGACTGCATGCATGAGAAGTGCTACAAATGTATTGGAAATAATAAGACCGCTGATCATTTTGACAGAAAGACTCGGAGTTTCCGGAATTTCCACCTAAGATACTGATCACCAGGAGTAGTACTGACTAAAATTTTGATGATGATTGTTAATCATACAAGCCTGAAAAATATAACATAACGACCAACAATGGATTTTGTTAACATACGTAGGCAAACAAACTATCAAGCTTCATTTGGAAATATAAACTGCAAACTGCATTCAAAATTAACAAATTGAAACCAAAACTGAATGACGCTTCAATATACGAGAACAGCGGCATATAGAAACTGACATGCAAGGACTGTGACATGGTATACATACATAGGTAGGACAATACGATAACTAACGACAAAATACAAAGAGCATTTACGATCTTTCTTACACAACAAGGTAGACTCCAATTATGCAACGCACCTAAAAAATCACGCCACTTAAACATATGTACAACCAAGCTCTAAAAGAATCGAAACGTCTCATCAAAAAGCTAATTTTTTTATATTTTTCCAGAAGATTGGAAAGAGTGGCGGGCAACTTGCACGAAGTTTGGAAAATAATTAATGAACTAAAATATAATTCAACACCCTGGATGATGCTACCAAATGCTGAATTTTTTTGCATAGACTCTAATAATGCAGCACGCCCACATGGTAGAGCAAACTCGCTAAGCTACTTGTTTTCAAAAATTGGTGAAAAACAATTACTAAGGAGTATCCCACCAGAACCCACCTTCCATATTCATCAAACAAATGCAAGAGAAGTATTAAATACAATCCAAGATTTGAAAAAGAATGCGGCACGAAGTATTGATATCACCATACATGAAATTATTCAAGTCAAAGAGGAAGTAGCTGAACTGTTGGGAAATTTTATAAATGCACATATTAGAAATGGAACATTTCCGAACGAAGAAAAACTTACAAATATAATTCCAAAATTCAAAAGGCGAGATCACCTGGACCCGAATAATTACCGTCCAGTTGCATTTTTGTCAGCCTTTAGTAAAATATTTCAAAAACTTATAAACAATCGTTTAAAATCTTTCTTAATGGACAATTCTATCATAAATCCAAACCAGTTTGGTTGTCAAAAAAACAAGGGTACTTTCAATGCGTTACTTTCCGTCTCACGTTAAATCATTGAAAATCTTGATAAAGGAGATTATGTTATTGCAATTTTTGTGGATCTGAAGAAGGCTTTTGGTATGGTTGATCTTGACCTATTACTTCAAAAACTTGAATCGTATGGCATTCAAGGTAAACCGAAACAACCTTATTAAAAGTTATTAGGATTGGAGATCGTGTAGTCTGTGTGGTCTAGTGGTTAGAGCATGAACGCATAAGCCGAAGGTCCCTGGTTCAAATCTCGTTGGGAGCAACGTGATTTAGTTCAGGGGATTTTTCGGACAGACGACGAGTGTTCACTCAGTGGTGATATGTACTGATTTAATCAGATCATATCATAGCCGAGCAAGCACACGGGAGCATGGTACTGACCAAACCAACTTCCCAAAAAAATCAATACGGTCATGAAAATGAGATACTCTAACTACCTCTTAGCGAAGGCCCGAGAGGAGCTGTAGTGCTACAAAGATGAAGAAGAAAAAGAAGAAGAAGGAATGGAGATCCCAAAGAACATCAGTCAATAATGTCTTGAGTGATCCAGCACCAATGGGATCGGATGTTCTCCAAGTTTCTATACTTAGTCTAACCTTGTTTTTGCTATATACTAATAATTTAAGTATATATAGACTCAAAGGTCACCACACTTTATATGCTAACAATACTGTACTTTTGTATTCGAGACATGATAAAATCACCATAGAAAATATCGTTAACAAGGATCTTGAAACATATTGTTCATGGTTTATCGAAAACAAGCTAGCATTGAATACTACAAAGACAAAATACATTGTTTTTTAACAAAAAAATAAGGAAGACATAGTTGACCAAAAAATCAGCGGCAAAAATTACAAAAAGGGCTAGAAATTTTGTGTCTCTTTTTTATCACAGATCATTGTTTGACCTGATTGCGACTTATAAATAATTTGACGGGACACCTAGCACCAATGATAGGAATGTTGAGAAGATATGGAGATTGCATATGCAATGCAATGCATATAAAGAAACTTGTACTAAATGCATTTTTACTAACAATATTACATTACACGGTGGTCATTTGGAGTCAATTGTCAAAGCAAAACCTTAAAATCATATCGAAATACTAACAATCAATCAATCAATCAATCAAAAGCGCTTTATTTAATACTAATCGTTATAAATTTTAAAAGAATATAAAGCGAATTCAAAACAATAACAATAAAAAACTTAATGGCCCAAATGGCTCTCTAAATTTGTACGTTATCATTAAACACATTAAAAAAAAAAAACGATAGCAAATTCAAATCAATGAAGATTATTACATACTTTTTAAATTTAATTGGAAAAAGGAGAAAAAACCAACCAACACTATTTTAAAATTATTTATAATCTTAACACTACAGTGAACTTTGATCTTACACCTAATATGTTTTAACTTAATTCTAATAAATGCTATCAAAAACTGTATCTTATACTTAAAAAAATCTATAACAATGTTCCTAACCTAAGCGTTTTACCTTATCTCTAACCTAATATAATAAACATAATATAAACCTAACCTATACCTAATTTTTAACAAAAACAAACAACAACACTAAATGTAGTAATAATGAGCTGAAACTCAAAAACTAAATAACGAAAAACACCAAAACTGAAAATACACACGAATAATTTAGACATTGTCATTCAGCCACCAATACCTAGATTGCCCCGTCTCAACTCGATCAGCCTCAACGAATCTAGCAAATGAGTATCTCCATTGGAACTGTTGGTCTCGTGAACTCAAATTCGGAGGATATTTTATCTTCTTATCGGTGGCCCGTCGATATATGTGATATTTGACTGGGACACCGTCAGAATCAAAAACATATCGATTCATGTCCAAATACACGAATGCTTCTGGAGGAATGAAGCCAGTAGCGAGGCAAGTCGCAATATACCCGTCTGTAGGGTGGAACGGCTGTGAAATCCAAGGGTTTTCACTCACAGTCACAGATCTTGCGATATGATTCCGAAGAAGTTTCAATATGAAGATATCGACTCTGGTCACTTCAGCAGTTTGATAAATTCTTCTATTCGATATATAATGTTTCCAATCCGTCTCAGGCTTTCTGTACAAACCAGTACATGCACGAAGACATTTCCTTTCGAAAACTCTTAATTTTTCCATAGTACTAGCACTCTGGTTGTACCAGATCTGACATCCATATGTCAAAACTGGTCTAACCAGGGTCTTGTAACAGATAATTTTGACCTTTTGATCAATGTATTTGGAATGAAAGAGCTTTCGAAGGGCCATGACTACTTTAAGTGCCTTACTGAGCATGATTTTCACATGTTCAGTATAGTACAGATACTGATCGAGATGAACACCGAGGTATCGAACACAGGATTTATGTGGAACCCGTTCAAGACTACCCTCACCAGCCATGATGTGGAAATCTTTCCAATTACGTTTCAGGTCTTGACTGACCCCCTGCAGCGTTGTCCGAAACAAGATTGTTTCACACTTCTGCGCATTGATTTTCATTCGCCAATTGTCAATGTACAGCTGTACATCATTGAACATTTTTTTGGAGATTGCTCTGAACTATTGTAGCTTTTCGGTCTGCCATATAGATGATCAGATCATCAGCAAACGCTACCAATGATCGTGTTGGCGAGACGTTAAAATCAAAGCCGTTCAATAGCTTGCGAATGAAGATTGAGAAGAGCAGAGGCGCAGTAACTGTTCCCTGCTGTAGACCATTCAAGACCTTGAACTCGCGCATTGTTGTCAGATTTCCATCGGTTACAACAAACGATTTCCCGTATAACATATTACACATCATGGCGATAAGGTGTCTGGGGAACTTGTCCTGAAGGAGTTTAAAAACTAGTCCATCTAACCATACCGTATCAAAGGCTTTCTCCATATCAATGAGACATGCTCCAACACATTGTCTATCATTAAGTTTCCAACAGATGTCTGAGGTTACTTTCGTTATTGCATGTGTGGTCGAATGCCTGGCACGAAAACCAAATTGGCAATCCGGCATCAACTCATTTTCCTCAATGTGTGCGTTTAATGCTCTGTTGAGTATCACTTCAAACACTTTGCTGATGTTATGTAGCAAGCTGATTGGGCGATAGCTTTTGGGGCATGAAGATTCTTTTCCTTTCTTCAAGATCGGAAATACCTTAGCTTTTTCTTTTGTTGGACAATATGCAATAGTTCCTAATAGCAACCTCCGGCAAATGTCGGAGAACTACATTTGGAATACCATCAGTACCACATGATTTCTTGTTGTTTATCTTGCGAAATATGAAACACAAGTCTTCATAGCTGACAAAATAATCAATAAGATTCAAGCTCGGTATGAGGTCAGATGTTAATGTTTCATTGAAATGAAGAACTGATTGGCCGTTCAGGCTTGATTTGAAGTCGGAAACTTTTGCTTCAACGACCTCTGAAAAAATTTCGTTCCCTCTCTCAGGGTTTGGTAGATGAACCAATTCAAAATGTGTTCCAATCAGGGCGAGTTTATCCAATCCTTCACAAATAATCCTGTTTCCATGTCTATCCGGAGTCGTACTATCAATTTCGATACCAGCCCTATCGAGAAGATTTATCTCATCACTAGTGACTTCAAGATTCGATACCTTCACTCGAGACTTCTTGCGGAATATGCTATTCACTTTTGCGAACACGCCGTCTGCGTCCTGTGGGCTAATACCCCTCAATTGTTCCGCCCATTGATTGCTGACCTCACTCCTGAAGTATGACCGGATTAAGTTCTGGACATTCTTCAGATGTAATTTCAACAAAGACAACGAGGGATGGTTGTAATCCAAAAATCGTCGATAAATATTGTTGACGCATGTCAGGAGAAGGCTTTTCAATCTTTTTAACCTTGTGATGGTTGGTGTTTCATATCCTTCCATATTGTTTCGATGTTTAATCTTTGGAACTACTTTCTCAATCGTTTCCAACGTCAGCTTCTCTAACTTCGACAAATAGACATCTATTTCATCGTTAGTTAGATTCCTGTCATTAGGAACCATTGAGCAAGAGTTGCCACCATCAGAAGGGGGACATTGCTTCTGGTACTCGCGATTAAACTTCTTTTGAAACTTTCCCCAGTCTGTTTTTTTGAAATTCAACCGATGATTTTCATGTTGAACTGGAATGAGGAAGAAATCATCCCTGTGATGATTGATTTCCATTACGATTGCGTTATGGTCGCTATCATAAGGAAGCACCTGCAGTTTTCGTTGAGGACTATTAAAGCTGAATTCAAGTCTTGCGTCAGCAATGCAAAGGTCCAAATATGAATTTGTCCTAGGGTATGTTGGGAGCTCCGACCCATATATATTGCGCCTGTATTCAATTTGGTTCTCAGTTATCCACGATTTCAGGAATACACCTCTTGGATTATTGGTGGCGTTCAGCCATGATGTATGCTTGGCGTTCAGGTCACCAGCAAGAATATAATAGTTATGCAGCCTGTTCAATTCGAGTATTTCGAACAAGGAATTGAGTTCCTCCTTGAGCTTGAGAACAGTTCCACCAGTTGCATAGGCAGAGAGATTTTGATAACGGACACTTCAAGAGATTCAAAGCTTTTGAATTCGACTTTTTCAATATTTTGGAAACGATAGGGTCTTCGAACCAATATCCCGGTGCCACCTCCCCCATCACCTCTTACCCTATCGTTTCTTACGAACTCAAAATCCTTGAATCTCATGGAGTGCCATGAACTGAGGTGGGTTTCGGTTAGAAGCACGATGTCAGGCTTTTGTCTGGCAATGAATTCAAGGAGATAATCACGCCGATGTAAAGTAACAATGGAGTTGACGTTGATCGAGATGAGACAAATCCTATCCGTGGGAATTTTGAGGCATTTGAGAGCCCTAAACGATGAAAAACAATGTTAATTTTCGAATCTTGTTTATCGATTCGCTCCGATAAGGAATTTAGTTGCTGATAAATTTTAAGAAGCAGCTCATCATTGCCACTTACATTATTTATTTTATTTACATTGTCTGCTAGTCCTCTCGCAGCAAGTGCAAATGACACCCCGGGCTTGACGAAGTTGGTAGGTATCACACTGCGGTGTGCTTGACTTTGTTTCGGAGTGACTTTAATCTTTGCATCTTGATACCGGGGGCATCCTCGATATGATGCTGGATGACCAAAGGTACCGCAGTTCACACAATATAGTTTTTCTTTCGGCTCCGCCTGAGCCAATTTGCACTCGCCGGGAGCATGAATGTCTTTGCATTTCACACACCTATATTTCATGGCGCAATTGGCAGCCGAATGCCCGAATCTTTGGCACCTGTAGCACTGGTTGACCTCACTTTTCTGGAGGCGTTCCCACCTCACCACGCGGAAGTTCAAGTACCCTTTTTTCTGCAGGGCACTCGAACTACTTTTGCTGGAAATCTGGACTAAGTAGTGAGGCAAGTTTTAGCGCTCCACAATCGATCTTCTCGTTGCAAAGTTTTTGACTGTAATAAACTGTATTTCTGGTGCAGCTTCTTGGAGCACCTGAAGGAGATCGACTGTGTCCTCACCACAGTCCAGACCCTTCAATAAAAACGTTTGGTTCTTTTCGCTTTTCGGGGTGTACGTGAAATGCGGTACATCTCCAGAATTTAAGGCACTTTTTGTTGCCTGGAAATCAACCAGCGACTTAGTCCTTATTGTCAATTTATCGGCATTGACTCTTTTTATCTGAAAATCTTTTAGTTTATTTTCGGCTGCCAAAAGCCGAACCATATCTTTGCCCGTTCGCCCAAACACATTGATTGGTGAGACTTTTTCTTTTTTTTCTTTTTTTTCATAAATCTTAACGGACGGACCAGCAGACAAACCTTTTAGTTTTTTCTCCCGATTTTTAATTTTAAGATATTCAATGAAATCATTATCTAATTTTGACGTTTTACCTGTATCCTCTTCAATGTTCATCGTTTCTTCAAGACCAGCTAGCGCTGCATAATAATTTCTGCTTTCGTTTGCGCCTCCTGCGCTGAGGACATCCTCTTGATTAGCTTCTTCCTGCGGCTTTTCAATTTTCTTGTCTTCAGTTTTTGAGTTTGCTTGTCGGCCTTTCTTGGTTTCATTATCCTTGTTGAACGTTAACGTTGCAACAAGTGCTTCTAACGATTTAACTCGAAGCTTGAGTTCTTCATTTTCTTTTTCGAATTTTTCAGCTTTTTCTTTTTCTTGGATAAGCTGTTCGATTTCGATAACCGATAGGATTGTCGGTTTTTCTGCTTTATTCTCGTGACTTCTTTTTAGTTTTTTTTTTTCGCCCGTCATCATTGGCGATGGGCATGATCCTGATTGATGGCTGAAGCCATCGGGCTCCTCCATCTCGTCGCTTTCGCAGCGAGACTAGAGGGCATGTTCTCAGACCGGGACTTCCCTTGAACGTATTTCCACTTTTGATATTTCTTTAGGAAATGAATTTCAGGTATTCGATAAATGCTCGAATAATTCGACGGTGATGGTTTTTCCAATAAAATCAAAATTTGCTTTTGACTGGCTCGTAAAAAAATATTGCAATTGTTTGAAACTGACTTTTGCGAAAAATTAATTAATTTTAAAATTAATGACAGGAGCGAATAAAAACACGTCTACACGCAACGAGTGCTAGACGTAGAATTCGAAGATACTAACTAATGCCTAAAAATGTTTTAAATCTTCCAATTCTCATTCCAACAAGGTAAGTCTATCAACGAACTAATTAATTGACCTTCAGTCAAATCATTCTTCTTCTTCGTAGCGCTAAAGCCCCTCTCGGGCTTTCGCTTCCTGCAACAAGCGCCTACAACTACCTTGGTCCATTGACTGCGTCCTCCAATTTCGAAATCCGAGCAGCAATGAACTGTCATCGTGGACCGAGTCAGACCAGAGTTTTCTTGGTTTCCGCTAGTCATGAGCTGTGTCATGAGCTTTATTTTATTTTCAATGATTTGTCATTGAGTAATTAAATAATACTGGAGTGGACAACCACGACACAATGTGGCCGCAACAACCCCTGCGACCACTTTTCCTACTACTACCCTCTTGTTTATAACGTTAGAGAGAGCCAAATTGCACAAGCAAACATGGCTGCTGCTCAATGTAAACAAATTTTCCTGCTATCCTAAAAATTTGTTTTCTATTTGAAAAAACTTCATCATTATGAGGAAAACATGCAAAATATTAACATATACTTAACTTATCTGTGAGAGGAAGCATCTAAAAATCATTTTCGACTATAATTTTTACACGAAGGCACTACACATTTCACTTTGAAATAGTAAAGTAATTTCACAGTGTCACACGTTATAGTTACTTGAATCACAAACCTCAATCAAATCTTTAAAACCTTAGAACGAATTTAGATCGCGAACACTTTCCACAGTTTTAATATCGGATAAAATTTGCGACGAAACTTGCAAATTGGCCAATTTGGCGCCCAATTTGCATCAGTCAACTTGACAGACAGTAAGGATCTAGTCAGCTTTTGGAACAAGACAGTGACCAGCAAGAGGCAGACGGGGTGGAAATGACAGACAGATCGCTTGGAAGAGAGCAGAAACCGGTCGCATGCTCTCTCATGCATTTTATATGAGCTAAGCCAATCCAGTTCTTATTCATCTGAGTGATTTGTAGTCCTACTAGTTTTGCTTCGCAGTCGAGTTTCGGGAAGAGTTCTTTGGCAAAATGTTGATATCGTCCGCATAGGCTACCAGTTGGCTCAACTTGAATAATAACGTACTTCTTGTATCGACAGCTAGCTTTGTGATGACGTATTCCAGAGCCAAATTGAATAGCAATAGCGTCAGTGAGTTGTTTATTGATGCGGACTTGGGAGGTTGTCGATGTCTTTCGTCATTTTGCTAAGGTGGACTATTTCGGCTAGGACAAATCGTTACTATGGAGAAAGCTAAGTTTATCTTCAAATGCCTAAATTTCAGTGAATCTGATTAAAAGCCCTTTATAAAAATATCACAAATAAATCCATATAATTCAAGAAATGCGAACAATTTTGTAATCTCGGCAGAACTGATCAACTAAAGAATGATGCCCTGCAGGAAAAAAAGTTTTCATTATTGGTTCTCAAGAAAAGATTTAAGGAACTTAAATGTTCAATTTAAATTAATGATAAGCTCTCAGGATTGACAATGCAGTACCTTAGGGCATTTAGACCCTATCGTTGAGATACTTAAAGATAGCTAGTTTTTATAAACTTTGAATTTTTTTACTGCGTCGTATTTATATTTTTTTATCTCTGAGATCTGTTTACGAATTGAACTAGACTAGCAAGAAAGCAGTACTTCACAGCATTTTGTGTGCTCCCTTATACTGATCTTTTAACATTGCCTGGGAGGTACACTTCTGAGCGACGAGTTGTGAAGTTGTAATAAACATAAGTAGTCGAGCAGCCCCGTGGTGATCAGGAGTGGCTGCTCCTGAAGAGATAAGGTGGTCACCCCGTCGAAACTGCTTATTTTGTTGTTTCACTAGTGTAAACTAAACTACCTCCGTCAAGTTTCCATCCTTTAGGCAGAGATAGTGGTTCACTTCAGCCACTTTAACATCTTTAGGTTTGACATTCCCCTAGTAATGCAACGACCTTCTTCGGAGAAAGTAACGGTTGTTTTTTGTTAAATGTTTGCGTTTGTCTCAAGTCTCCGTGTCCGCTAACTTTGACGAGGCAAAAAAAATATTGAAATACTCTAGAGTAACTTAATTGACACCTAATAGAACATTTCTAAAGATAATAAAAATTGATCGGTACATCTTGTAGAGTAGAGTACGCATGATAAGTATTTTGTAGTGTAGCTTCGTGGCTCGCCAAAGCCCGCCTCATATGATCCCACAAATGCTAGTCGTCAAGCACGCGTACGCGGTCATTAAGCGAAGCTAGTTAGCTGAGCTCGGTATTGTTTATAGCTCGCTGACACTTGTGCCAGACCATCGGCACCCGTTTCCTACACGGGCATTTCGAAAATCATTACAAAGTGCAGATCGCACCACCGTTGTGCGACGATAAAAGAGTGATGGAGAGAGTCGTAGGGATTAGAGGTATTTAAAAAAAATTGTATTTTGGAGTCGTAATTAGGAGTTAGACGGCAAAGCAACATCTTATAGCTAGGCTGCTGACCAAAGCATATAAAATATTCTAAATCTTTCAATGCTCACTCAATCTAGATGTTTTTACCAATCAATGATATAATTAACGTTTAGCCGAATCAGTATGATAGAGAAGCCAAACGTATCCTGAAATATTTGAAAACTAATGAATCAAATCAAAGACCATTAAATTAAAGTATCGCAAATCAACCCATATAATGCTGGGAATGCAAATCATTTCGTAATACCTTCACCAGAACGGATCGTCTTAAGAACCAGGCTACTAATGATGCTCTGCATATACATAACTATCTGCCAGAGATGGTGAATGAAGCAAACTAATTTTTGGTGTTTAAGAAAGGTCTTAGGGATTACCTAATGAGCACTGACGGAAGCATGGACCTGAAAATTTTTCAATACAGTATCAAAGGGCATTTTTACCCTATGGGCGAGATACTTGAAGGGACTGCTCGAGTTTTTTTTTTCCTTTAATGCGTCACATTATGTGGTTTTTCACCTATGAGACCTGATATCGCATTAGATACGAATTTTTTTATCTCTAAGAGGTGATCACGACTGTTTACAGCGGCTCAAAGTTATAATGGAACAGCATAGATATATAAGTTTATACCTTAATAACAAATCAACTAAAAATCTGTTACTAACATTGTTTTTGATTTTAAGTAGTATAATTGATACTCATATACATTTATTATCAACAAACAAACTTTAACAATATTCACCTTAAAACCCAAAGAAATTGCATTACATAACAAAACATAGTACTTCAGCCTACAAGTTATAATGGAACACTATTTAAAATTATGGGAAGGTCACTGTTGCTACTTCAGCCAACTTCATTTTATCTATGAATCTGTGCCGTCAAATTGTGTGGTACCCCTAATAGCCTAACTTTATGTGTTTAGTTTATTTTTCTGATCGGTAACAAGAACAATGGCACCGCGCGGTAAGCAAACATCAGTTGAGCAGAGAGAAAGATTATCCAAAGTGAGAGAAAGATTATCAAAAGTGTAATTGTTAATCGAGCACCAACAATTTGTTAACATCATCGAGCGTTACAATACCATAAACTTCAAAAAAAGTCGAAACCGAGTGGTCACAAGATTTTATCGGTGTGAGGTGAGCGTTGGCTGAAAAATCCACATACCAGCGCTCAAAAATTAACATCAGAGGCAAAGGAGTATCTTGGGAAAACAGCAAATCCTAAAACAGTTAGAATTGTGCTAAGAAAGCATGAATAACATGGACGAGTATCTAGAAAAAATCCATCTGCAAGCAAGGCCAACATACACAAACAATGGAGTTTGCCAGAAACATGGTTAGTGAAGATTTTTCATTCTGGGAAATCTACAGATGAAAGTATTCGTAAATTCAACGTTTCAAAGTAAATTCAACGTTTCCCGATCAGGTGGGCAATCATATGTTTAGCGTAAAGCTAATGAAGAGCTCAAGATGGCCAACCCTCATCCTACAATTAAACACGGCTTAGGTTCAATATGAGGTGCAATATTTACTGCTGGACCGGGTTATTTGCATATAATCGAGGGAAATGTGGACAAAATATATTACTTGAATATCTTAAAAGCAAATTAGTAGAAAGCGCTCGAAAGCTTGGAATAGAAGATTTCATTTTGATATCAAGATAACGACCAAAGCACAAAGCTCATGTTGTGCGTAGATGGTTGCTCTACCATTATCTTCATGTGCCTCAAACCCCACCAGTCACCTAATTTGAATGCTATCGAGCACGTGTGGAGGTGTTTGGAGACGAAATTCCAAAATCATCTCACAAAAAATTGATAGCAACCTTAAAAGAAGAGTGTAATAAAATTCCTGCATTTTTCTGTCTAAACTTGGTGGAGTCGATGCCAAATTTCATGAAACCGATCATATAACAAAAAAGGCCCCCAATTAAATATTAAAACTCAATTTCATATTGTGTTCCATTATAACTTTGTGGCTGAAGTACTATGTTTTGTTATGTAATGCAATTTCTTTGGTTTTTAATTTGAATCATGTTAAAACATTTTTGTTGATAATAAAAGTATATCAATTATACTACTTAAAATCAAAAATAATGTTAGTAACAGATTTTTAGTTAAATTAATATTAAGGTATAAACTTATATATCCATGCTGTTCCGTTATAACTTTGAGCCACCGTACATATACGCGAAAGGATTAATTCAAATTATTTTGTGGGCCCCTTTATACTTATGTATTGAATATTGTCTGAGTGGCACACTTGACGAAGAGGCGAAGAGAGTGGTAGGGAATGGAGGTACTAAAAAAAATGTTTTTGAAAATTTAATCGCTCGATAGAAGTAGGAAATATAGTAGTCGAAACGGGTCTGCTGAATCAAAGAACAAAATATTGTGGTGTTTCTATATACACCTTTTACAGTGTTTGATTCTAGAGCTTTAATAAAAGAGAGATTATGATATATACCTTCATATTTTTTGCCTCTGAACCTCCTTGGTTTTATTGGTGGCAGTTCTCTACTAGGCTTCGGTTTACTTAGTTCTTGAATCCTTTCAGTTGCCTCATATTTCAAAGCAGCAGGATTTACATCTGGTTTTGGTTTAACCTTTATGGGCTTCGATTTTGGCGTTGCCAAAACATCTATACGTCCTTCCAATGCAGAAAGAGGTTTAGTTTTGCGTACCTACCGTCACGACCCGAATATTTGGGGATAAATGAAAACTTGAAAATCTTCAAAAAGCTTACAATTTCTGGAGGACTTGGAACTTTTTTTGGCTTTGAAAGTTTCGTCAACTTTTCTGTGTACTTCTCCCAATCTTCTTTACTCCATGGCTTAATTGGATTTCTAGTGATATTTCAAAGAGTACGGCTAAATTCTCTGATAAGCCCTATTTAGTAGGTACTTACATGATAACAGGTGGTTGAGCGTTAGCTAACCTCGCGTACATCGAATACATCCCACGATGAATGTATTTATTAAATCGTTCATAGATAACAGGTGATACAGAGCCCCGAGCAGCATCACGAGTGGCAATAAGTTTCCTTGTAAAAAAAAATTAAAGCTAAGAAGAATATGTTTTCATGCCAAACTTACCGGACAGGACTGTAGGCTAATTGTTCAGCTCGAGTTGATAAAGATGCCTTGTCTCTTATAATTTGTATTTTCGGTCTCCTCACAGGCCAATCTTGGTAAAGGTATGGCCGGAACTTTATCCGACGATACTTTGGCATTGCTAGCTCTTGTATTCGTCTCTTTGGTTGATTGCGGTACCATTTCTGATACAATGATTGAAATTTGCTGCAAAGATCTCCGTAGAAATTTGGATTAGGCACATGGCATTGCTGGCCAAGTTGATCACCACGAGCAGCATCGTAGTCCTTCGGACAGCATGATTGAACCTTACAACTCATTCTAAACAAGAAATTTTACGAAAGGTTCCCCACAAAAATTTAAGTTCGTTCTATTCTTTTTCTAAGAATTTGTTAAATAAGAAATTTTATAAAAATAATTTTGAGATTCTTAATTTTTCAATTTTTCCATTGACAGAAAATCTAACTAGAAGTTTTTTGAAACTGCAGTCCTAATCATTGTGACATGATCAGAATTTTCAAAAGCTATTAAGGTGGCTTTATTTATATTAATAGAGCTATTCACTTAGTAAATAGAGCGTACCAATAACTTTTAGTTGAATCATTTTTGCAAAAACAGCATAGTCCATTGTTGATTGACAGGATAACATTTTTCAATATCTTACTCAGAATGAAAAAAAAAAATGGCAATAATTTTTACCAGAGCAAACAACGTAAGAAATGACTTTATAGACGATGAGTTGCGTTTATAAAAAATAATTTCCTACCACCATGTCGGGAAGCAGCAATACAAACGATACTGAGGAATCATTGTGTTAAATTTGATAAATTCATCGTTCGGTCCATTTCAACAAAAAGTTTTATTTAAACTGAAATACTAATACATAAAAGCTGAAGTAACATAAACGTTATCCCGAATTCGTAGATTTCCAAGCTGTGAAAAGTAAGACTGTATACCAGTAATGAAGTTTAAATCGATCTTTCTTTTAATGGACAATGCGATCAGATTAGATACCGAGCTTCTCCATAAAGAACAAGAAACACATTTATTCATTCAATCGTCACATGTGTGGAAGGAGCTCATTTGTATCAAATATTCGGAAATTATGATTATTATACTTCACAATAGGAGTCGAATGGCCGAATGGTTGGTTGAATAGACAGAAGCGAATGGTGACTTTAAAAGAAAAATCATCTTCAGCGACGAGGCACACTTTCACCTCAGTGCACTCGTTAACAAGCAGAATTGCCGCATTTGGGCGAATGAGAATCCACGAGTGATTGTTGAAAAGGCAATGCATCCACAAAGAGTGACAGCTTGGTGCGGTTTATGGGCTCGCGGCATCATCGGGCCGTACTTCTTCGAAAATGAGGACGGCCAGGAAGTTACCTGAATGGTGTTTGCTATTGCGAGATAACAACGGGCTTCTTGTGGCCAAAATTGAGGTTATGGACCTGGACTATGTGCAGTTCTAACAGAATGGTGCCACTTGCCACACAGCCAACGAAACAATGGCTGCTTGGCGCAAGAAATTCAATGGCCGGGTTATGTCACATCGTGGCGATGTTAATTGGCCGCCACAATCGTGTGATTTGACACCGTTGGACTTCTTTCTCTGGAGATATTTAAAAGAAAAAGTATATGTCAATAAGCTAAGAACAATTCAAGAGTTAAAGAAGGAGATCATTCGGCCCATTAACGACATGGAACCTCAATTATGTCTCAGAGTCATTGAAAATATGGACCATCGGATAGAAGGATACCGCCTTCGCCGTGGCGAGCATTTGGGTGATATTTCGTTTTACACATAATTGTCATAGATCCTTCTATTATAATAAAAAATGTTAACATAATTCTCTCAAAAATTTTTGTTTTATTTACAATTAAGATCGTGCGTTTTGGTTGGACCACCCTTTATGTAAGCAACCCTTGACAAAACTTTCTATGTAAAAGGTAGTCAATCTGGTTATCAAATCAGAGGTATTCATAAGAAATTTTTGAGTTAGGAATTAGAACTGCAGTAACATATGTATGTGCTGATAAATATGTGTTCCGCCTCTCGCGATTACATATCTTTGAATCGGAAAATCTGAAAAAAAGCAACGGGAGTAGGCTTTTATGTGTACAATATGAATGAATACTTCCTAGAATCTGAAGTTTATCAGTAATGTAATAAGACAGTAATTGAATTTTATATTTTTTACCTATAATATCAAAAGGGGTCGTTTAAGTTTATAAAAAAATCGTATATAGGCATTGGTAGCAGGTGTATGTATCCTCAAAATTAAATGATTGCTAAATGTTAAGCAACAATGAGCAGTGTTTTTCATATGGTCTACATCCGTTAAGGATAGAATCGATGAAATGTTGCCTCAGTGAGCTAAAGGACTGGGCTTGCTGTAACAACCTTCCGTGGTGACGCGTTCATATGATGGCAGCTAGCTTCTACGGTGTTTTGCGCTCACAACAAAAAATTCACACGCATTATTTGAGCGATCTAACAAAGATTGGGCCAAAAGCAGATTACCTACCTCCCCTATTTTCACCGTGCATGATCAGGGGTACGACTTTATCCTTGGCAAGGAAAGTTGTGGTCTACAACAAGAGGTGGAGTATCTCGATGAGATTGGTGCCCCTTGCACCCCTCCCGATAGCGTACTTAGGGCCCCGATAGCATAAGTCAAATGCCGATGACTTCCATATCCCGGGAAAAGCACCGAAAAAAACTACGGCCTGATGGTTGGGTAAATTGAAGGATAGCCAACCATCGTACAGAGACAAAAAAATTAAAAGACCGGTTCTTAGCTTAATTTAACAATTCATTGCTTGCTACGAAACGAAAAGTATAAACATACATATACAAGAATTGATTTCAAAGCTAAGATTCAAAGCAGACTGATTAACATAAATTCTATAAGTATTCAATGCACGCATTTTTAATAACAGGTCTCATATAAGAAAATTAACCGAATATGAATCTCCACAACAAACTGAAGCCGATTGCATGGGCTTCATTTTTGTAAGTTTTTATTACTTAAAGTATGTTTCATTCTTAATGCATTTCATTAGACAAAAAAAGGACTTCCTTTTTGTTGAAATTAGAGCACATGATTCTTAACTTTTCGAAGTAAATTCAATTGATACACTTTTAAAATTGAATTTGAATTGGCTCTTTCTCCTTTTTTGATCAAATATCTAATAATGATTGTTCTAGATCAAAAGTTGAATAGGCCTCTACCATCAGCCGATAAGAAAGTTTGATTTCATATAATAGATACCTAACTTTTTTTTCTGGTTGGC
Organism: Odontomyia ornata; assembly: GCA_963969285.1. Classification (NCBI taxonomy): domain Eukaryota; kingdom Metazoa; phylum Arthropoda; class Insecta; order Diptera; family Stratiomyidae; genus Odontomyia; species Odontomyia ornata. Next base: position 309,953,967 of record OZ017739.1, read on the forward strand.
GTATTAGCATGCCTAGCCTAAGTTGCGCTTGTTAAACTTTGCACCCAGCAACTTAAGCTGCAACATCATCTCTATAGCCGATCAAGCGCTACTCATCTAGCATCTCCAGTCTTCATAGCGCGTCGTGAGGTCTAAACCAAGGATAGATCCCTGGGCACCACGCGATTAGACTTCCCTCCTTCGTTGGCCCTGTGTCGTGTCGTAAAATAGGCTTCAGCCCTTCATGTAGTCCCTCAAAAGCCGCATCAGATATTCTGAAACTTGAAAAGGGTTTCTATAGGACTTTTTTAGCAGTTTTTAGCATGCATAACGGGCGGTATATGGACAGTGATCCAGAATTTCCCTTCCCCTTGCTGATCAGCATGAGCCTTGCTACATTCCATTGTACCGGAAACACCTGCCTCCATAAGCAAGCGTTGAGTGTGCTGAGCAGCAAGTTAGGATAATGGTGATAGGCAAGTTGCAACACCTCAGCTGGAACACCATCTGGGCCTGGAGCCTTCCTTTCTTACAATAATAGGACTGCCTTTTAATTCTGGTTGTGTGGAAAGTGGGCAGTTGATTGCTATTTCACCGTGGGCAGCGTCAGCACGGATGGGGTGGACGGGAAAATGTACCCGCACTATCTCGTCCATCTTTTGCACTCCATGTATGCAAGGTATCTGCAGGGCACCAAGCTTGAAAAGTCATTGGGCGTCGTTTCTTTCAGTGAGTTTCTTACCCAAAGAAGCACGGCCCGATTGTTTTTCGAGAAAACAGAGAATTGGCCTGCGAATATCAAATAAAGAAAATAATTGACCACAAATCTTCCTCTTTAATTGTTGTAAAATTAATTTTTTAAAGAAAGCTAGTTTTAAATCGAAAGAAATGAATTCAGCAAGAATGTTAAGTGAGAAACGGTTGATGTTTTTTTTTTTAAATAATTTATTCACATTTAAAAAAAGGAATAATCTCAACTAAAGGAAACCTTGAAGTGCTGTAGTATATATATAAATATACCTCAATTTCTGAAAGAATGCAGGCAACGTTGTATTAGCTATCAGAATTTATAAAATACATCCATGTCTTCCATTAGAAATTTTGATCCAACACTGAGGCCAAAAACACCAAATACAATAACGAGGGGTTATTTTCAGGTCTACGTCTACAACGCCAGTCTGTTAAAATTTTAATAATAACAGGTAATAATAAGCTAAAATTTATCAAGCGAAAATCAGTAGTAAGCAGTCTAGATTTTGAAATCTTCCAGAGAACAGCTCAACGCAAAGCACACAATTTTCTTGATTTGATATCTGCAGACCAATTCACTTTTTATGATCACACACAATTTTCTTTTAACCCATGAGATTATGAGTCTCAATATTATGAGTTCATACTGGCCGTTACGATTTGAACAAAAATTTTGGTTTAAGCGTTGAACGACGCGGAACCATTAGTTCCCCAATACACATGAAAATCACGTATTGGGAAAATTTTTGTGCCTGCACCCCGATTGTTTTTTTTTTTTTAAATTGATTTCCTGATAAAAATCAGGACTTCTTCTGACCGACTCGGCAAATTGCGTAAAGTTTCGTAGACTCCTTCACCTAGTCAGCAAAATATTCATGGACCAGCATTGCAAGACCTCAGATCCACAAAAAAAATCGTCCAAAAATGAAATGAACTTCAAGCAATCTCTCTGCAAACCTTCCTGGCTGACAAGCAGCCACTTCGTAGTAGACAGCGAGAATTCAAACGTGCAGGCCTTAAGAGAATGAATTCTATCTGACCCAGCTTTTGAGCAGGCATGGGTGTTTTAAGTCTTACCTGCACAAGATTGGTAAGTCATGGTCCCACGTTCGTCTATTTTGCCTATACATGTTTTACGTGCAAGTGAATTGGACAAGCTGTGACGGGACCTCCACAGGGAGACAGAAGAGCTCATCCTGGATAGTATAGTCGCGGTGATGCTTGCATGGGTTGACAAATGGAATTCTGTGGCACATTTTGTTCGGACAGTCCTAAAAGATTGCAGCAGCCACAGATTGACAGAGGAGGCATTTAGTCAGTAGTCCAGTTGCGTGCGAGAATGGGAGCTCCACATTCAGTGCAAAGGGGTCTTCAACTAACGTTGTAGCGAAATTATTATCCATTGTTTTGAATTTCGGAAGTTCTTTTTCGATGAATTTTAGAAATCTTTATTCATAACAATCATGTATAGTTGAGCCCTGAAGAATCATGCATAGTTGAGCCCTGATTTTTCATTCTAGATTGTGCTGGGATTCCCACTATTATAATTTTAAGTTATTTAAAGCTTTCCTGCCCATATGAAATGGCAACATTCCTACGAATTTCTGCATTTGGACTTTATGAAATTATTTTCTAATTTTCCATCTCTACAAGTGTGTGAATAGGTATATCCAAATATTTACTCAAAAACTTAATGGCCTACAAAGTACTCTAAATTTAAACGGTATTCAATCAACATATTCTTTTTCTTCTTAGCACTACAGCCGCTCTCGGACCTTCAGTTCCTGCAAATAGCACCTCCAACTGTCTTGGTCCATTGAACGCGTCCTCCGCTTTTGGACTTCACGCAGCGATGAACTGTACTCGTCGACCGCGTCAGGAAACTATTTCCTCGATTTCTTACTGATCTTCTTCAGTTCTACCAACGAATATCTTTTTGGGTATCCATTGTTCATCCGTTCGATTCATATAGCCAGCTCATTCCAGCTTCTACAGTCTTACAATCGTTGAGACCTTGGACTCGTCAATAATTTCATACAGCTCGTGGTTGTATCGAACTTGCCGCCCTGTAAACCCAATGTGGGACCCCGAGATCACTTACTACAATGTGGTCGTGGAGTTCAGGGTGAGGAGTCATAGAAACTGTGAGTTGCGGAAACAACGGGATCCTTCCTCCTTTCTCAACAGGCCATGGGACCGTTTACGGGTTTATTGATTAAATCGTTATAAATTTTATAAAAATATTAAGCAAGTTTTGCAATGTCAAAGTGCTCAAAGACTTGCTTTCCCACATGATACTCTTAATTTAAACAATATCAAATCAACAAATTATCAGACTATCAATGAATCAAATTACTAAATATAAACAATGAACTGGAAACAGGGAAGAAAACTCAAACCAACCCTATAAAAATCATATACAACTAAAGAAAACCACGTCTCTCGAAGGCATTCAATATATTGTCGGATTCTTGGATTAGGGCCCATAGTATAGCACAGGTCTTATAACAGAGCTATATACTTGGAGCTTTGTTTTCCCTTTATGCAGCTGGTCTTCAAGTTCGTCAAAACTGAATAAAATATTTGATTTATGAGCTGTATTCTTCGTCGTATTGCGTTTCGTTCATCAGCGGTTTACGTAACTTTGCGCCTAAATACAGGTATTTGTCTTTGACTGTGCTATGAGCTTTGTTTTATTCTCATTGATTTGTAGCCCTATTAGTTTTGCTTCGCTGCCGAGTCCCAGGAAAAGTTCTTTGTTGGATGCTAACGACCGTGACAAAATGTTGATGTCATCTGCACCACTTAGCTTGACTTGTATTATAACGTATCTCTTATATCTACCGGTAGCTTCCTGATGACATATTATAGAACAAAATTGAATAGCACTCTAGCACTCTGATTTTACCAGATTGGACATGCATATTTCGAAATCGGTCTAACCAAGCCTTGTAACAGATAACTTTGACCTTTTGTTCAATTTATTTGGAACGAAAGAGTCGTCGAAGGGCCTGAACACTTCACGTGCTTTACTGAGCAAAGTTGTGGCATGTTTATTATATTACAGATACTAATCGAGATGAACACTGAGGTATCGAACACAAGATTTATGTGAAACCCGTTCTGAACTACTCTAACGAGCCATAATTTGAAAATGTTTCAAATTACATTCAAGCTTTAACAAGCCAACCCCAACGTTATCTGAAACAAAACTGTTCCATAAGTTTACATATTAACTTTTATTTGCCAACTGTCCATTTGGGTGTACACGTCGTTGAACATTTTTTGAAGGTTTATTTGAACGACTGATGCCTTTTGTTTGGCCATATAAATAATCACCAATAATGATCGCATTGGCAATACATTAAGATCAAAGCCCTCATTTTGTTGCAAATGAGTATTCAGAAGAGCAGAGGCGCAGTAATTGTTCCCTACTGTATGCCATACAAAACCTTAAAATGGCATATCTTCATCAGATTTCCATCAGTATCAAGAAACAATTTTCCATACAACATTTCACACATCATGGCGAAAAGATGCCTAGGGAACTTGTCCTGAAGAAAATTAAAAACTAGTCCATCTAACCAAATCGTATCGAAGGCGTTCTCCATATCAATGAGACCCTCTCCAACACATCAACACATTTTCTATTGTTTAGTATCGAACAGATGTACGAGATTACTTTCTTTATCGAATGTATGGTCGAATGCCTGGCATGGATTTGAAGCTGAATCATCAACATATATTTCTCAATATTGGCGTTTAACGCTCAGTATTTCTTCAACCATATTACGCATTAAGCTGGTAGAGTGGTCACTTTTCAGGCATGAAGATTACTTTCATTTCATCAAAATTGGAAATTCCTTGGTGTTTTTTCACTGATTTGGGAAACATAAACTGTTCAATATGTTTTATTTTTTCATGAAAAGCCTTCGGGCCTCACTTTGCTGTATGAGCAGACACGTTTCAACTCTTTTGAGTTATCTTCAGCCTGATATCTCCTCTAACAGATCTAACCTAGGGCCTACCTACTTAACCCACCCTATATAAAGTCATCTCCTTCCGTTCGTCCTTTAGACGCTGAAAATAACTCGAAGGAGTCAAAACGTGTCTGTTTGCACAACGAAACAAAGCCCGACGGCTTTTCAAGAAAAAAGAGATTGGTCTGCAAATATCAAGTAAACAAAATTATTAACTATTCAATATATTGTTGAACATCATGCAATAATTTCTAATAGCAACCTCAGGCAAATGTCATAGTACTATATTGGGAACACCGTCAATATTTCATAATTTTTTCTTGTTTATCCTGCCAAATATGAAAGAAAAGTTTTCAGAACATACGAAATAATCAAGAAGATTTCCGCTCGGTATGAAATCGGAGATAAATGTTTCATTGAAATGACAATGGACTAAAAAGTATTTGGCTCCCTCTCTCAAGGTTTGTTGGATAAACCAAATCAAAATGAGCTCCAATCGAAGAAACATTCTGTAAACCGGCATATACAATCCTATTGACATCTGTAACAAGATTCCTATTGTTAATTCCGATATCAGCCCTATCTAGAAGATGTATCTCACTTCTAGTGACCTTAAGATTCGACACATTCGCTGGAAACTTCTAACAAAATACACTATTCACTTTTGTGAACACGCCATCTGGATCATGTGGGCTAACGTTCCCCAGTTTTTCCGCCCATTACTTGCTGACTTCACTTTTGTGCTTCAGATATGAAGGGCTTAAGTTTCGAAAATTCTAAAGGTGTAAGGGAACTCTACACGGAGACGGGAGAGGCCTGCCCGGATAATATAGTTGCGGTGATGCTCGAATCGGCTGACAAATGGAACTAGGTGGCACATTATGTTCGGGCAGTCCTAAAAGATAAAAAGGACTCACAGCAGCCAGAGGTGTTGGGGCGCGGAGATCGCATATCTTGCACTTTATCTTCCCCTCTCCCCTCCCGCCAGAAGAGCGATCCCCCAGCTTGAATGCACCTCACGGCGTAACAAAACGAGACCTGGCCCGAAGTAATGTGTCAAACGGTTCCAGGCAGGGTCCTCTGGTTGACAGGGGAGGTGTTTAGTGGTTAGTCTAGTCGCATTCTTGCGAGCATGGGATTCCCACACTCTGTGCATAAATGCCATCTACTTCCCCACCACAAAAAAAGGTGTTGTTTCAACAAAGACAAAGGAGAATGTTTTAGTCAAAAAATCGTCGATAAATATTGTTGACGTATATGAGGAGAAGGCTTTTTAATCTTTTTTAAACTTGTGGTGGTCGGCGTCTCATATCCTTCCATACTGTTTTGCTGCTTAATCTTGGGAACTACTTTTTCAATGGTTGCCCATGTCCGTTGGCTTTGAAAAATATAAATCTATCATTAGAAGCCATTGGGCAAGAGTTACCGCCACCAAAAGGGGGACATTGCTTCTGATATTCCTGAATAAACTTCTTATGAATCTCTCCCAATCTGCTTTCTTAAATTAAGTTAATGGTTTCATTTTGAACAGGCATGAGAAATACATCATCCCTTTATTGATTTACTTACATTACAACAGCAAAGTGGTCGTTCTTCTAACGAAATACTTGCAGTTTCTGTTGAAGACTGTTGGAAGCTGCGACCTATATAGATTGCACCTGTATTCGATTTAATTTTCTGCCATCTACGATTTAAAGGACACACCTCTTAGTTTATTGTTGGCGTTCAGCCATGATGAATGCCAAGCATTGAAATCACTGGCAAAAAATATAATTACTTTGTACAATTGTTTGTTCAGTTTGAGACTTCACACAAGGAATCGGGCTCCTCCCTGAATTTGAGAATATTTTATTTCATTTCATTAAGAATTTCAACGTTTTTTGATTCAAATTTATCAATATGATGGAACCGATTGGGTCTCCTAACTAATATGCCGGTACCATCTTCGCCGGTAAACTTAAATTTTTCATCTTGATATCGGTGGCATCCTCGATATGCAGGGCGCCTAAATTCACCACAGTTGACGCAGGACAGTTTTTCTTTGGGCTCCGTCTGAGCTAACTTCCACTCACCGATGCAGTTAATAACCAAAATTTTGACACCGGTAGCACTGGCTTACTTCTCTTTTCTGGAGACGTTCTCACCTCATTACTCTAAAATTTAAGTACCTGATTAATTGTAGGTGCTTTTATTGGAAATTTGTACTGAATAAAATGGAAAATTTTCTTTTCAGCAGTCGATCCGCTTGTTGCAAATTTTTTAAACTGAAATGAATGCATGAAATGATGCAGCTTTTTTGAGCACATAAAGGATTTCAGACCCTTGAACATAAAGGCGAGATTTTTTTTATTTTTCGGGGCTTAGGAAAAGTGCAAAACCTTCCCAGAATTCAAAGCATCTGTGGCTGACGAAGTCAACCAGTGATTTTGTTTTAATTGTTAGTTGCTCTGCATTGTGTAATAAACATAAGCATTCGTGCAGCCCCGTGGTGATCAGGAGTGGCTGCTCCTGAAGACATTAGGTGGTCACTCCCTCGAAACTGCTTAGTTTGTTGTTTTACGAGATTAAAATTAACTACATCTGTCAAGTTTCCATCCTTCGTGCAGAGATGAGTGGCTCCCTTCAGCCACTTTTAAATCCTTAGGTTTGACGTTCTCCTTCTAATGCAACGACCTTCTTCGGAGAAAGTAACTAGCATTTTGTAGAATATTTGCATTTGTCTTAAGCCCCCGTGCCCGCTAACTTTAATGAGACAAAAAAAAATTTAAATTACTGTAGAGTAATTTAGTTGACACTTAAAAAAACATTTTCAAAGATAATAAAAATTGACCGGTACGCCTCGTAGAATAGAGTATGCGTGATAAATATTTTGTAGTGTAGCTTTGTGGCTCGACAAGATCCGGCAAATAGCTAGTCGACAAGCACGCGTACGCGGTCGTTAAGCGAAGCTAGTCAGCTGAGCTTGGTTTTGTTTATAGCTCACTGACAATTGTGCCAGACAATCGGCACCCATGTCCAACAGGGATTTTTAGAAAAAAAATTCATTATAGTTTACTCTTTTGATTTCGAAATTGACCAATATCCAAACCATATTTTTACCGCTTTGTCCGAATACATTTATTGGCTGGCTTTGAATGAAGAACTATTGCTGGCTTTACCTGAGGAACCATTAAAACCACAACTTGGTTTTCCCCTTGCTTTTATTTTCTAAATATTGAATAATATTTACGTTATTATCTTTATCAGTATTACCTCCATCATCTTCAATTATCATAACTTCTGTCAGTTATTCCAGCGCTGCAAAACAGTTTCGACAATCATTAGTACATCAGCACTTAAAATTTCTTCCGGAGTCGTTTGCTTCCCATTCTTCTTCACTTTCATTTCTTGTTGGACTGATTTTTGCTACTTCATTTTTGAATCTTGATGCCTTTGGCGAAGCATATCCGTAGCTTCAGCTCATCATGTTTTTTATTTGTAATTTATTTCTTCGTTATTAACGATTATTTGTAACGTGCGTTCGCCATCTGCGGAGTTTGCTTGATTGCGTTTTCATCTCGTAATCACTGTCACCAGGTTACTGTTTGACGTTGGCAAGCCGCCATGCCACCACCGATGAAAATAACTTTCTCTTAAATTGGCTCCTCGAAGTTTGCAAATTCGAAATTAGTCCAATTTATCGATTACAATGGTATAATGAACGGCGAACTTTTTCAAAATTAATTTTTAATTGACGTTTATAGAAATTTAATTAAATAATGACCGTTGAAAATCATTTAGTGACTCCAAGAAGTATTCGCTCACTACGCTTTCCAAGTAATCTTTTGCTAATAACTTTGAAGATATTGTCGCGTGTTACGGTTCACGGCCGGTTAGTCTAAAATCCCGGGAAAATGAAAACTGTCTTTTAAAATAAGTTAAAAGAGTTTATTTGATCGGAATGCACAATAATTAATTTCGCTATTTTAAAATTTGCTCTTTAATTCACTTTTCACTTGTACTATCAATTTATGTTCCAGCTGTCTTCAAATATATCGCGAAAAACTTTTTCTTCGCTCTCAATCAATATCGCCGTCAATTTGCGTTTTTCTGTACCCCCTTATTTTAAGACTCTAGTCATTCAATCTGTTTCTAGTATATTGGCGATTTTTCTGACGAGAATTATCTGGGATATTCGAGAAATTCTGAATACACGCAGTGACATCACTTGTTTATTTTCAGATATTGATCATGGCTCTACTTGGTTCATTCTTGTGCTTTCGAATTCACGCTTTTGACGTCATTCGTTTGCTTTTTTTTCTTTTCAATCAATATTGATCATGATGTTATTAACTGTTGTGACAACAATTGCGAAAGTAGTTCAGAAGTGAACTCCCAAAAATCTCAAGCCAAGCGGAGGAACATGTTATAGAGTGAAAAGTAAAAAAAAAAACCAAAAATCAAGTCCACCGAAAAAAGCAGTTGAAGTTCAAATTGCAAATAAAAAATCCCTTTCCTCTGGAGCTATTCAGAATGTGCTGTATCGAGCAAAATATTACGATCACATTTCACGCATGATATTTTTCATTAACGAAATAAACCATAAACAAGTTGGATAGACAGAACTACGCTCATGTCAAAAGGGTTTTGTAGTTAACCTACAATATGTGGATAAATAGAATGATTTAATTCAAGAAAAACTTTTATGATGGGCACAACAAATATATTCTTGCTTTAAAAGAACTCCACTTTGACCAGCCAACATTTTGTTCCAATATTACAAAAATCATTGAATGATCTAAATCTTAAATGCATTTTTGTTATTCATCTTATCTGAAAATTTGGAGAAGATTCAATCAAAAGTGTAGTGTCTGGTTCGATGGAAAGCCCATGTAGTAGCAAAATCGATTGTTGTAATTGGACGAAATCCAGATGGCTATAATGTCGGAATAGAATGATATTTTAAAGAACTATTTAAATGGCTGATACAGTTTAACTGACAAAAACGTTAAATCCCACCATTATTACCAAAGTTCAACGAATTTCAGCCTCCAAGTTATTTGTAATTGGATTTTTAGGGCTTTCTGAAAGAATTTTGCAAAAACCTACTAGTTTCCCATTCTATCTGTCCGTCTGTCCATCTGTCCGTGTATCAGCGCATCATAAGAACTTCTTTCCGAAATTATAGAAGCTTCAATGCTCAAATTTTCTGAAAAGGTAAGATGTGGTTTTCACTCAAAAGTTTAGGTTTTATCATATACATCAAAATTTTTTAAGGGGGTCTGCCCTATACCGAAGTGACCCTTAACAAAAGTTTTCTTTGAACGTGATCGAGTAGGGTATCGAATGAAAGGTCTTAGCACTTTCAGAATCTGAAAAATAATTCATTTTTTGCATTTGGCAAAAACACGAACAATATTTGTGTACCCACTCCCCCCTCACGATTGGACACCTTTAAGCCGAAAGTAGGTATTTATGAGTGCAAGAGCAACAAATGCCTCAAAATTCACTCAACCCTGTTAATAATGTTATAATTTGTAAATTTGTCATTTTCCCCCAAAAATCGACAGGTTTTACATTTATGTAGGTTGATATAGGACCCTTATGCCTGCGAAATTTCATGGAAATCCAATCATAACTAAGTGAGTTATCGCTAGTTCAATTGTATGGAATACCAAGACCACAGCCTTCTTATTCGCTTCGAATTTTCATGAAAATTTAAGGTACAGTGGTTTGCTTGAATATGTTCAATGAACCTATAATTCAGAAAAATTATTTTCATGGAACAAAATCGCGGCTGTTATGCGCTTATGAACGAAACTCTGCATCTTATGTACAGGATGAATAATTCAAATCATCGATTCATGGCGTCAGAAAATTATTTTTGAACCCTAGAATGGCTACAAAGCCTCTCCTGCCTCCTCGACTTGTTTGACCCATGAGTATTAATTGTAGGTACACATCTTCAGTTACTCATTAAATTGAATCAAGTGTTCAAAGCATGTACCTTAAACGTTTAAGTTGAGGAAAAATAACTCAAAATTATTCAATCTTCTCATTTAAAACAGTCCCTGTTTAGTTTTCCGATTACTCATACCACTAGCTGAACCAATGCTCAAAGATATTCATCATACCTGAAACTTTCATGCAAATCCTAGCAAACCTGTAGTGTCTGAGTCGGTAAAAAGCACATATTGTTCCATAGCCATATTCTTCCACAGTAATACAGCGCATTTCGTTCCATATTAATATAGGAAAATTCAAACCGCCATAACTTCTTTATACAATTTGATCTTTGTGAAACTTTCAGGACAGGTCAGCCTTATACATAAATAGAGAAACATATAATATATGAATATACATATATGTATAGGTATATACATATATATATATATATATATATATATATATATATATATATATATATATATATATATATATAATTATATATATATATATATATATATATATATATATATATATATATATATATATATATATATATATATATATATATATATATATATAGGTATACGAGTATATTGGATAGTCTAAAAAGTATTGAGCCTTTTTTGTCACTAGATGGTGTTCGTTGTCATATATCGGGCAATACTAATCAGATTGAGTCAAACCGACATGCGTTTGAAAGGTGACACTCCACCCTACAATTTTTATAGGGCCAGTTTTGTGTTTCGTCATTCGTGTCAAAAGTTGTATTCATTTAAAGATGAGTGAACTTTCTGAAAAAAGTCGTTATATTTTAGAATAAGGTGAGAATGCATCGCTGGCTCGTAAAAAAATTTGTGGTGTCTACGGTCAAGATATTTTATCAAAAGCCATGGCCAAGAGATGGTTCGCTCGGTTTTGTTCTGGAAATTTCGATGTCAATGATGCACCTCACTCAGGTCGACCAATCACTGAAAAAGTCGATGAAATCTCACAAAAAATTTGAAAAAGACCGACACATAAGCAGCCATAACATTGCTAAGGAACTGAATATCCATCACCAAACAGTTTTGAACCATTTGCTTATGTCTGGATACACAAAGAAGTTCGACATTTGGGTGCCGCATGAATTAATACAAAACAAGTTGGGTAAACAGACCTACGCTCATGTCAGAAGGGTTTTGTATTCAATTTACAAACGCAGTCACCTGATCGAATCAAATCAAGAAACATTTCAAAGACGATTTTGTTGGAGAAAATATGAAATACGAAGATCATACTATTATTAACAAAGTTGAACGAATTTCGACTTCTAAGGTTTTTGGTATTGTTATACTCATAAATATCTCCCTTGATAATTATTTCAGATGTCCATCCGCGACGGAGGAAACACATTTTTCATGTATTTCCCCCCTGTGCCCCCACTGAAGTAAAAACTGACAGTTTAACAACTGTTTTGAAAAGCTCCCATGAAAACTTTTATTTCATACTCATACCGGCTACGTTTGATGAATTTTTTTTTCAGGGGCCAGTCTCCTGTACTGTTATCATCGATTAATGGCCAATTTTTCGAATCCTAGAATGGTTACAAAACCCTTTTGCTAGGAGCTCTCTCCCACCTCCTTGACTTGTATCACTTATGAGCATTGAAGGTACTCATCTTCAGTCATTCATCAAATTGAATCAAGTGTTCAAAACATGCACCTTAAACGTTGCAGTTGGGAAAAAATAACTCAAAATTGTTCAATCTTCGCATTTGAAACAGCCACTATTTTGTTTTACTGAACCGATTCTCAAAGATATACATGACACCTACCATGCCTGAAATTTTCATGCAAATCCTAGCAAAACTGTAGTGTCTGAGTCGGTAAAAAGTGCATGTTGTTCCATAGTCATATGTTGCCATAGTAATAAATGCAGCGCATATTGTTCCATAGTAATACAGGAAAATTCAAACCGCTATAACATCGCTAAATACGATTCAATCTTTATGAAACTTTCAGGGTAGATCAATCTTATAAATAAGCATCATCGTACTGAATTTCAATGAATTTAAGGGTAGCGTTAAGATTTTATTCAAGAAAACATAAAATCGATAAATCATACTATTACTAACAAAGTTGAGTGAATTGCGACTTCTAATGTATTTGTTGTTGTTGTACTCACCGAGGCCTACATTCCTGATTTTTTTCAGATTTTTCAGATCACAGGTGTCCAATCGCGAGGGGGGGACACAAATTTTTCGTGTATTTCCCCTCCCTGTGCGCCCCCCGGAGCAAGTTTTGCCAAACTAAGACCTGTTTTGAAAAGTTCTCATCAAGACCTTTCATTTGATACCCATATCGGCTACCTTCAATGAAATTTTTTTTCGGGGGGTCACTCTCCTATATGGGGAGACCCCCCTTAAATACCTTATAAAATTTTTTTGTAGTTGAACTTTGAAGAGATCTACACAAGTAGTTTCCGAGAAAAACTGCTGTGACGCACGGACGGACGGACGGACAGACGGACAGACGGACAGACTGGTCGCGAAACTAGTAGGGTTTTGTAAAATTATTTTACAAAACCCTAAAAACTACATCGACCCTATTTCCATTTGCGGAATGCTAATAAAATGCAACAAAATCTAGCCATTTTTGAAGCAAATCATTATGGGCGATGAAAAATGGGTAAGATACGAGAATGTCGTCTGAAAAAGATCATTGTCAAAAACGACTTCAAAGCCAGGATTGACACCAAATAAGGTTATGCTGTGTGTATGGTGGGATTGGAAGGGAATTGTTTATCATGAGGTGCTAGAAGCTGGCCAAACATTCAATTCAGCTCTGGACTGTCAGCAATTAACCAGATTGCAACAAGCAATTCAAAAAAACCGGCCAGAATTGATCAATAGAAAGGGCGTTGTCATGACAATGCCAGACCACACACATCTTTGATGAATCGGCAAAAATTGACAGAGCTTGGCTGGGAAGTTTTGATGCATCCACCATATAGTCCAGAACTTGCACCATCAGACTATCATTTGTTTCGGTCTCTGCAAAACTTCCTTAATGAAAATAAATTCACTTCAAAAAAGGACTGTGAAAATCACTTGACCGATTAACTTCGCCGCTTCTATACAGATGGAATAATGGCTCTACCCAAAAAATGGTAAAAGGTCATAGATAATAATCGACAATATAAATAAAATACATCCATTTGAAAAAAAGAAATATACAATCGAAAAATGACAAAAAAGGCTCAATACTTTTTACACTTACCAATCATATATATATATATATATATATATATATATATATATATATATATATATATATATATATATATATATATATATATATATGTATATTATATAAAGGGTGATTCATAACAAGTATACACATTTTTGTCGAAAAAAAACATTTTTGTGAAGATTGCGCTGTATTGTTTATTTATTATGAAAATTTGGTCCCTTACAATGAAATATGAAACATTACTTTGGGTATATGTGAACCTCGTGCTGCTCAAACGATGATTGGAATTTTCGATGATATTTTCGCACATTTCCGGCGTTATTAGGCGTATATTGGCGAGAATATTGTTTTTAAATGCTTCAGTAGTCTCGGGAGCATCAGCGTAAACACGATCCTTCAAAAATCCCCAAAGGAAGAAGTCACAAGGAGTCAAATCACACGATCTCACCGGCCAATTTATGGGTGGACCAAAAATTCACGTAGAGCGCGAAATGTTTGCACTGGCGATTCATTATTTTTGTGAAAAGTTTTAACAATAAAAGAACGGTCAGCTGATGTGCACGTCGCCATGGTTAAAATTGTAAAAGACCAAACTATCATAATCTGTCAATATATGGACCTAAAATTGGTGATAAATAAGAGTTAAGGCCCATTCACATGTGTACACTTGTTATGAATCATCATATATATATATATATATATATATATATATATATATATATATATATATATATATATATATATATATATATATATATATATACGAGATATATATATATGTATATATACATATATATATATATATATATATATATATATATATATATATATATATATACATACAACTCAAAACTTTAAGGACCCAATGACAATCAAATCACTTTATGTAGCATTGGTTCGCAGCGTCATTGAATATTGTTCCATCATTTGGAACCCTAATTATGTTGAATATTCGAATCGGAATTTAACTAGATACGCTCTCAAAAAGATGTATTGGCCCAATGATCTCCCAGCTTATGATGCTCGACGTAAGCTTCTTGGTTTGCAATCTTTAACTGACAGACGAACCTCTTATTCTTTCAGGTAAAATAAATTGTAGTGAACTTAGAGATCGTTTCGTTTTTTATGAGCCTCCTAGATCACTGAGGACTAATAGACTGTTCGACATTAAGATTCAAAAAACTAATTATGCGGCTAATGAGCCTATCAATAGATGCATTCATCTTTGTAATAACTTTGCAAAAGATCTTGAATACCGTTTTAAAATAAATCTGTTTGCTTTGTTTAATTAATTTATGTATCAGTTATGATATTTTTGTATAGTCTGTAAGATATTGTAATCCGTAAAGCGAATAATAATAATAAATAAATAAATACATGTATATACATATAATGTAATGAATCTGCCCTACGTCCCTGACGATAACTCGTCAGTCGTTATTGACGTCGACGGTTCGGAACGCAACCTTTAACCTCTCGCTGTCGCTGAACCGCGTTTTGACAGCTGAGATGAAGATGAACGTGTGTGCGTGGAACTTGGAAAGTGGAAGACTCGGGTACAAATGGCTGGACGGGCATGAGGATTTTTATCAATCATCGGGCTCGGGAAAGTAATAAAAAGTATCCGCGACCGATTAAAAACAAAAATTTCCACAGGGACCAAATTTCTTAACGCGAGCGTCACTACTGTGAGAGTAATTAAGAAAAGTGTTTTGTCAACTGTGTCGCAAGCACATACCTCGAATTTTGTGAAAACGTTAAGAGGAAACTTATCTGAAGCTCAATACGAAACAAATTAAGCGAAGATCAGCAAATTAAGAATCGAAGAATGGAAAATCTTGCTAAAGGACGGAGTACCTAACCACAAAGTAAGTAAATCGTGAGAGTTCGATTACAAACCTAAATGGAGTACCAAAGCACAATTTTCTGTCAGTGCGGATCAATTTGTATCGGTCATGGCGGATCGGACAAGCGATAGAGGATGCCTTATCGAGGGAGGTGACATAGTAGTGGATAAAAGAAAAGAAAAGACGTTTGGAGGTTAGCAAGTAAGTGTTACGATGAAATATTGGCAGTGCCCATATCAATAATCGAACGGAATAAGTTCCGGAGCAAGATATGGTTTGCATACAATCGCGCCATTATATTTGGAAGCTGTTTCCAAAGGTTTGAGTAGATGATAGTTAGTCAACGAGATGGAACATCACAAATTGCATGTGGTGGTGTTAAATACCGTTTGAAAGAAGATGAAGATAGAATGACAGCAAAGGGAGAGCATATCTTCTAATTCAGTCGTAAACCTTGCACACGGACATACTGAACAGCCTAAACTCATCTGAATTTCCCTTGAGACAGATAGAAACTACACGAATGTAGATTCAACGATGGAAGTAGAGTAAACCTAGTTTGGGGAACAAGGCTATATAAGGGAAAATTTAAATAACCAGATCGAAAAGAAATAATTGTCGAGTAATGAAAGGAGTTAAGGTTAGCATAGATGAAGACAAATAACCATTAAACATGATAAGACGGATGCAGCTAGAACCCCATGTTGAATAAAAGTAGAACACATATAAATATTTTAGTAGGCTTGGTGGGTTATTTTTTTGCTTTTAAGTTGGTCGGAAAAATAGAGATATTTTATCAAATTCACATAAGTTGGAAAAGATAGTTAGATGCAAGATAAAAATAAATTAGACGGTAGTTTCAAGGCATCTCAGAAAGGTGTGAAAAAAACTGAATGTATTATGAAGTCGTACATGAGAAGCGATAGACACAATGCCCCAAATTGAAAAAATTATATTAAATTTATGACTTCATAAATTCCTTTAAAACACTTGCATTATGATTAAAACCCAATATTACACACTACTGCCCTCCATGATAATAGCTAAGCATTCATAAAAGTCAAATTGCGTAGAAAGACATCAAACACGGTAATGCAGAATTTGTCCTTTGACGAAAATTGACTCTGTACCTTATGGAAAACCAAACAAATTATGCAGTGTGGCATTAGCCGATTATGTGATCGATATATTCTGCTATTACGAGGATCAAAACCTATAAACAATATTTTCTTTTGTTGAAAACATTGAATTTTATACAAATTGCTACGTAGGATACATCGTCGAACACATACACACCTGCATACCAGCATTAATATTTAACGAATTAATAGAAGTATTGCATGCAATATACATATGTAGAATACGCGTTCGCATACATTAAACTCCTATTTTACTTACGCGCTGAATAAAAGAAATTGAGAATAATAACTGGAATATTGCAATAAATTAAATATAATGTATAGAATAAGTTAGGTTGTATTTGAACATTTAAAGAACCTTATTAATTTTTGTTTGAAGGATTTGCTTAAAGTCTGGTAGATCTGAGTTCAACGTGTGCCTGTTATGAGTGGTTATCTCAGATTTGTGTAGTTTAGTTGACTTTAATTAAATGAATAATTGATAAGTTTCCATATTTCGCATATATAGGGTTATACATTTTATGCTTGGGAAAGTAAAGCTAAAGGAAACACATAAAATATTCAGATAGAAACTAAATTTTTTATTCAATATAAAGATTAAACCTTGGCATTATACGTGATACATAACATCATTCAAATGTCCTCCATGGACCTCTTACAGGCCTCAATCCTTTTGAGGTAATTTTCAATGACTTTTCGGCACATTTTCGGCAATATCTCGGCCATAACTTCACGAATATTGGTTTTCAATTGCTCAAGATTTTGAGGATTGTTTGCGTAAACACGATCTTTCGCATAGCCTCATAAAAAGAAATCTAAGGTGTTAGGTCGCAGGATCTTGCCGGCCAATTGAAATCACTCAATCTCGAAATTACGCGTCCTGGAAATTTCTCTTGCAAAAGTGCTCGATTAGCCTGTGTTGTGTGGCTCCGTCCTGTTGGAACCACATGTTCTCCAGATCATAATCTTCAATTTCTCTCCAAAAATAATCGGCTAACATCCGTCCATAGCGGTCAGAATTGACTGTAATGGCTCTTCCTTGATCGTTTTCAACAAAATACGACCCAATAACACCACCAGACCATAATGCACACCAAACGGTCACTTTTACCGGATGCAAAGGCCTTTCTGCAATCACCTGAGGATTTTAAGAGCCCCATATGTGGCAATTTTGTTTATTTACGTAAGCACTGAGCCAAAAATGAGCCTCATCACTAAAGAAAATTTTCTCCAAAAAGTCGTTATCTATGGCTTGTTGTTCAATCACCCAATTCGCATACATTCTGCGTTGTGTATGGTCTTGAGGCTTAAGTTCTTGAGTGATGGAGATGCAAATCCAAATGCAAAATCCGCCACAATGAGCCGTAAGAAAAGCCCAAATGTTGAGCATGTCGAGGAATCGACAAATTCGGGTCTTCCTCCACACTTTGAGCAACGACAGCTATATTTTCAGCAGAACGAATGTTGCGATGATGCACAGACCTTGCAACATTAATAACCGATCCAGTCTCTTAAAATTTTCTCACTGTGTTCGAAATTGTTTGCTTTGTAGATCGATTATGTCGACCGTAATCGGCTCGTAAAGCCCTGATACAGCAGAATCACCATTTTTATAATAAAATTTAATAATTTTAACGCGTTCTACCACTGTTAAACGATTCATATTTCTAAATGGCAAACCTTCAACTAAAAAACACGCTTTGGATGACATTTAATTTAGACAGATGTCAAATGGCAGGATTATACTTTTCCAAGCACGAAATGGATAACCCTGTATTTTGAAGGTAGGCTCATAAATTATGCGATCATTTATGTTTTTTGTCGCGATTAATCATGCATGGCAGTGTGTCGATGAATTTAAATATATTTTGAGAAGAAAAAAGGCATCGATATAATACAATATAAACTTAATTGATAAATTGTATTTAGTCAAGACTATGCAAAATCAAATGAAACGGGAATATTGTTTTTAGTACATAGCATATGCGAAATATGTGTAAGATTAGCAGTGATTAATACAAATAATTGTTCCTTATTTGCATTTCTGCATAATCTAAAAAAAACAAGTTGGGTAGACAGACATAACCTCATGTCAGAAGGGTTTTGTATTCAATTTACAAAATGCAGTCACCAGATCGAATAAAATCAAGAAACATGTCAAAGACGACTTTATTGGAGAAAATATGAAATTCGAAGATCATACTGTTATTAACAAAGTTGAATGAATTTCGACTTCTGAGGTTTTTGTTATTGTTATATCCATAAATATCTCCCTTTATAATTATTTCAGATTTTTTAGATCACAGGTGAAACACATTTTTCATGTGTTTCCGCCACTGTGCCCCCACTGAAGCAAAAACTGACAGTTTAAGAACTGTTTTGAAAAGCTCCCATGAAAACTTTCATTTCATACTCATATCGGCTACCTTTGATGAATTTTTTTCCAGGGGCCACTCTCCTGTACTGTTATTATCGATTCATGGTCAATTTTTTCGAATCCTAGAATGGTTACAAAGCCCTTTTGCTAGGAACTCTCTCCCGCCTCCTCGACTTGTTTCACTTATGAGTATTAATTGTAGGTACTCATCTTCAGTCATTCATTAAATTGAATCAAGTGTTCAAAGCATGCACCTTAAACGTTGAAGTTGGGAAAAATCACTCAAAATTATTCAATCTTCGCATTTACAACAGCCACTACTTTGTTTTACGATTACTGATACCACTAGCTGAACCGATTACAAAAGATATTTATGATACCTATCATTCCTGAAATTTTCATGCAAACCCCAGCAAAACTGTAGTGTCTGAGTCGGTAAAAAGTGCATGTTGTTCCATAGCCATATGTTTCCATAGTAATGCATGCAGCGCATATTGTTCCATAGTAATACAGGAAAATTCAAACCTCTATAACTTCTGTAAATATGATTCTTACAAATAGTCATCTGTGTACTGAATATTATGGAATTTAAGGGTACCGTTAAGATTTTATTCAAGAAAACATAAAATCGATAAATCATACTATTACTAACAAAGTTGAGTGAATTTCGACTTTTCGGGTATTTGTTGTTGTTGTACTCATCAAGGTCTACATTCTTGATTTTTCTCAGATTTTTCGGATGGAATGTGTCCAATCGCGAGGCAGGGGGACACAAATTTTTCATGTATTTCCCCTCCCTGTGCGCCCCTCGAAGCAAACTTTGCCAAACTAAGATCTGTTTTGAAAAGTTCTCATCAAGACCTTTCATTTGATACCAATATCGGCTACCTTTGATGAAATTTTTTTTCGGGGGGTCACTCGCCTATGTGGGGAGTCCCCCCCTTAAATACCTTATAAAAATTTTTTGTAGTTGAACTTTGAAGAGAGCACCATTTTGCACCTACATACAAAATTTGATGTTTCTAGCAAAAGTAGTTTCCGAGAAAAAGTGCTGTGACACACGGACGGACGGACAGACAGGACGCGATTTTAGTAGGGTTTTGTAAAATTATTTTACAAAACCCTAAAAACAATATAACGAACAATATTTTCAAGTATTACGTATGAATATGTTAATTAATTTTATATAAAAGTACCTTGCTTAATATACAATTGAATATATATGTAGGAGTATGTATCGGAATAAAAAGGACAACAATAACAAACACATTCATACATCAGGCCAAATTTTGTATCAAAAGTTAATCGGCGATAATAGTTTGCTTATGTCGTATTATCCGTTATGTATCTTGAAAATTTCAACCGTACTATACACAAGTTTAATATGCAATTTAAGTTTTACCACTCAATATAAAACTCTAATAGGTTCAATTGTTGAAATTTAATTACGAAAAGCATAGAAAATATAACATGAATAGCTAATAGAACAACGACTTTCCTTTCTTGCAACCCCTTCTCTTCAGCAGGAATGGCAGCGAGCGGTAAGTATGCCGTTACAAGGGTAGAGTTTTAGAAATCCGCGGATGGCCGGTTTCACGTCGCGTTCGGTACGCAGTACCATAAGTTGCGTTGCGTTTTTATTAGGGTAGTGTTTTTCAGATTCAAGTCAAAGTAGTATATTTTTCGGTACCGCGTCAATGATACTCGGGAACGTGGCATTATATACATTTTTGGTTGTTGTCTGAATGAATTTAAGAAATACGGAATAAAGGAAGGATAGGTTTCTCTTCTGTATGTTAATGTTTCCGACGCGTTATTAAAACGGGCATGTGAATCGGTGGCTGAATTTTTGTATTCCAGACTTAGTCTGCTCTCGCAAGACCTGCGACCGAACTCCTCTCCGAACTAGCAAGCTAGCCAGCAGCTACCTCGGAGTAGACGAAGGGTGTCGGGACTTGTTGACATGTAGGGTACAGTCCGTTGTCACGTCCCAAGACTTCATGTCTAGAACCGATGAGACGTCGGTTCCGATTACATTACAATTTATATATATATATATATATATATATATATATATATATATATATATATATATATATATATAAACACATATATATATATATATATATATATATATATATATATATATATATATATATTGGGTATACAACTTAATAACCGGAATTTTTTAGCTAAATTTAATGCTTTATTGTGGAAAAATCTTACAATGTATTTTATTCAAAGTATTGTCCATCGGAAGCTACAGCATTTTCCCATCTTTCAGGCAAGTTATGAATTCCATCCCAAAAAATTTGAGCCGGCTTGGCGGCCAAAAACGAATCTAGCCAATTCCGGATGCCTTGCTCTGAAGTGAAGCGTATTCCGGTGAGGGCGTTTTGCATCGAGCGAAATAAATAAAAGTCAGACGGAGCAAGGTCCGGACTATAAGGCGGGTGGACCAAAACTTCCCATCCACTATTTTCCAAATAGTTTTTCACGGGTCTTGCAACATGCGGCCGAGCGTTGTCATGATGAAAAATTATAGCCTCGTGTCTGGTCGCATATTCCGGGCGTTTTTCGATGATGGCACGCTTGAAACGTATTAATTGTGTTCGGTACAGGTCACTTGTGATTGTCTGGCCCGATTTCAACAATTCATAATATAACGGCCCCTTCTGATCCCACCAAATACACAGCATAACCTTGGCGCCATAGATATTTGACTTCGCCGTTGATTTGGCTGGTTGGCCGGGCTTCACGTATGACTTTTTGCGCTTGGGACTGACATAACGGATCCATTTTTCATCCCCAGTCACGATCCGATGCAAAAACGATTTCTTTTTATGGCGCTCAAGCAGCATTTCAGACATACAGAAGCGCCGTTCAACGTCTCTTGGCTTCAACTCATAGGGGACCCAATAACCAATAACCCAATAACGTTTCGAAATGGCTTGTTGAGTCACTCCCAACGATGTGGCAAGTTTGCCTTGCGTTTGACACGAATCCTCATCGAGTAGCGACTCCAAACTTTTGGCTGTTGTGGGCGTTGTTTGTCTTTGATGTCAAAATCACCACTTTTGACGCGATGTTTTAGCGAAAACACGGTATTTTGAAGGGTTTCAAAATACCGTGTTTTCGCTAAAACATCGTCGCCATAAATTTCAACAAGTAAACGATGACTTTCCGCAGCAGTTTTCTTTGCAAAAAATAAATGACCCGACAGAACCTCCCGGAAATACTGTCTTTTTCTCCAATTTTCGAAGTTATTAATCGTGAAAATATATATATATATATACATATATATTTATATATATATATATATATACATATATATATATATGCATATATATATATACATATATATATATATATATATATATATATATATATATATATATATATATATATTGTTATAACATTCACTCAAAGACTGGTTGCACTTGAATAATCTTTTATTCGCACTAATTTGTTGCTATAATAAATTCTTACCACTAAACAAAATCACAGAAAATATTTTTTTTGCTTACACAATTACTCGTAGTTCATTGAACATATCAAAACATAAACAGAGTTCAATTCAAAGAAATGCAATTAATCGATTTTAAGCTATTGAGCTTGAATGAAATTTGCTTACAATATGCAATTGCATAAATTATGAAATGTATTGAAAATGTTAACGTTATGAACTTAATTCGAATGTTAATTACGAAAGACATTTCGCAATATTTGCAATTTAATAAAAGTAGGTGAAATGTAATTAACCAGTGAGTTTAAAGAATTTTAAGTAATTAGTTCACTGATATGAACTTGCAAGTTCATTGACATGAACATTGCCGCCACCCCTGGAATGGTTTTCTATAGTTGATGTTCGCTGTACCAATTAGCGGAAGCTGTGGTGTTCCCAAAATTGGTGGCATTAGTTGATCGCTTACGGAGGTGGTATATCATTAACACGATGCCTAGTAAGATGCATGTGATTGCAATAGTTGTCGCAGCGGTTGTCCCGTGGTGTTGAATAGATTTCCAGTGAGAGGTTTTCATGGATGAAAGGATGTTTTCTTGTTCATCGATGAGTGCGGAAAATTCGTTGTTGTTTGGGATGATCGATGAAACGTTTAGGTGGAATTTGACTATCGAAAGTTCCGTTCATTACGTGTAGCGATGAGCGGAGTGACGTAAATTGGAAATTCAAATTCTTGATGAATCTGTGGTGTGAGGATATATTTGGCTGTGTATATGGTACAATCTGGCGTGACTCGCAAAATCCCGTTTCCGTTTAGCATGAGGTTTGTTCTTGTTCCATGACATACACTTTGGGCTGGTGTTGGCTGGGGTGTTGCAAACAACCATGAGTTGGGACTCGTAAGCTCTTTCCAAACAGGTTTGAGCAACTTGAAGGACTTAGTTGGACATCTAGCACCTGTGTATGAGTTATATACTTCTCCTATGATACAATTTGGTTTGATTTTAATGTTTATAAATGTTGATGTAGACAAAAGGTATTGATCATTATTAATTGCTTGAGCCTGAAAAACAGCATCTTCAGTAGTCTCAAAGTATAATTCGTCATCATAGTTGACTCCAAGTAAGTTGGAAGTTATGTCGAAAACTGTGAAAATGTCTTGATTCTCTTGGATGGGTATTGCAGAAGCCTTGATAAGATCGTACTTGCGGTTATCAATTATGGGAAGTTGTCCGGTAATTAATAAGTGCTCTCCAGCGTAGCTAATGGAAACCTTTGATGTTGTAGCGTATACAAGATGTGCAGTTAGAAGGGGTTGAAGATTGTAAATTGCCTTTTCCAAATCTGCCAGTTATACGCATTCCCAAATGCCTTGTTTCGTGTAAATAGTTTGTAATATGCTGTCATATTTATGAAACACATCATCGACACAGGTTTTGGCATATTGATATAGTGCGAGAAAGCGAATATTAAGTTGATTGTGATCAATTTTGGTGAACCACTCTTTAGACTTATTGATTTCACTTAAGCTTTTCTGTAGTTGTTCCGAAAATCGTGTAAGTTTATTGAATTTAATGTACTGGTAGCTTTTAATACGATTTTGCCTTGTTTTAAGACCAACTGCTTCAATTTGTCCTGGTTGTCGCTTAAATGATCGATATCCATTATTATCTCGTCATTTACTCCAAACAGATACGTCAACATTTGACCAAGCAGTCCGCGTGGCTTTCGTGAATGTAAAAAGCGAATAGTGTTGATTCGATCAACGGACTCTTGACATAGCTCGGTTAAATGCTGTGAGAGATCCCAACAATGAATCTGGTTATTTGCCTGCTTTGCCGATGTCCACATTGTGTGAACGCTGTGATTCATTCTATTGATATTTTCTTCATCGAATTTGAGATCCGCAAGAGGTATTTTAAAGTTTAATTTTAGTGCAGCTCGAAGAAGGTTGCTCACTCGAATGTGTTCGACGTATAATCCTCCTTGCAAGGGAGAGATACAAACTGCAGACAATGTGGGAGAGATGCAAGTTCCTAAAACTAACATTGTTGAAACCAAAACAGTAGACAATGTTATCGGTCTTGCTTTCTTTCGTTTTAATCCGGTTCGATCTTCATGGGATATTTGCCGTTTAGTTCAAGGCAAAGATTCTTTTTCTGGATATTTAGCAGCTGTCGATTCAGATGATGAACCTGGTTCGGATGAAGTCTCGTTTGGTATTTCGTGTTGTTCATTGTTGAAAGGAAGACTACAAACTTTCGTTATCGCTCGCTTGATAAATTTCCCGTTAAGTTTTAGAGTGACGACTCGAACTAAACCATCGTTACCTGGATGAGTAGTGACTACTTTTGCGAGGGGCCATTGCATGGATGGTATGTTGGAAGTCTTTACTAAAACGATGTCTCCTTCCTTAATATTTAGTTGTGGAGTCAACCATTTAGGTCTTTGTTGTAATTGGTTTAAATAATAACGTGACCATCTGTGTCAAAAAGAGTGCTTCATATATTGCACTAACTTCCATCTTTTCAGGAGCGTGATGTTGCTTTCACTTGGGTCACATTTTATTTCAAACATGTTGCTGCCAGTGAGAAAATGGCCTGGTGTCAATGTACTTGCGTCTGATGGATCGCAACTTACAGCAGTTAAGGGCCTAGAATTCAAACATGCTTCTATTTGTGCTAGAAGTGTGTTGAATTCTTCGATGTTTAGAAGCTGCTGGCCAATTGTTTTGTATAAGTACCGTTTCATAGACTTAACACCGGCTTCCCAAAGTCCACCGAAGCGTGGACTTCCAGGAGGGATGAACTTCCATTTTATTTGTTCTTGTGCAAGTTTTGATGCAGCTTTCTCTGTCACCTCTCTGTATTCTTTTTGTAGAATTTTTTGTGCGCCTTGGAAATTTCTGCCACAGTCACAGTAATTGTCCGGATTCTTGGAGCGTGTGCCAAATAAATAGGATATTCGTCGTCACGGTTGGAAGTGGCAATTTGCGGTAGCATCATCTAGAAAAATAATATTATTTAAGCAAAGTATTTCATGTTCGATGAGTAACGCAAGTTTATGTTATAAGTGCTGATGCTAAAGATATCCCAAGAATATTCCGGCTTTTGTATGCTGTTGAAGGCGAGACAAGAAGACCTGACAATCAGCAATTAGAGGTCCGTCAATTGTATTGTTTTCATTCAAACATATAAATCTATTGTAAATCAAGCGCATTGTTTATGATCTCTGAGATAAAATTTTGCTAATCTTCTCTAAAAATAATTGTCAATTAAAAATTTTTTACGAATTATTGCACTGGATTCGAATTTTAACGCCAAAAATAAATTATTTTTATGGGTATATTAAATTCACCTTACTATACAAGATTTTTTTTTTGTTTGATTTTTTATACCATTAGGTTTCACAGAGGCATTTTAATTAAATTGAAATAAAAAAAAGAGAAAATTATATTAGATATAATGTTATTAGATACTACAAACTAATAAAGTGAAGACATAGTTAAAGAAAATAGAACAAACGATAATATTGATCAATAATATTTCAACCTGATAGCATTTTGTTTAACATGTTGGTTTTAAACTCGAAAAAGAAATATCAAAATATTGTAATTCAATAAGCATAAGTATGAATTGCTAAGATAACCCAGTCTTTCCTTTTCAGCAAATGCATTCTTTTTCAGAGGGAAACGGCGGCGAAGATGAGTATGCCCCCGTGAGGGTAGGATTTCGATAATTCATGAATGGTCGGTTTCGTGGCGCAGCCGGTTCGCGGTGCCATAGTTTGGGTTTTGCATTTTTTGTTAAGTTGATTTGATTCGGTTTGAGTTCGACTAGTTTATGTCGGGCGCTGCGTCGGATAATATTTGGGAGCGCATGGTTTTGGTTAACGGTTTAGCATTGGTCTTTTCTTCGAATCGAAAGGAAACGGAAGTAAAGTAGGGTAAAGTCGAGTCAGTGGAAGTTATTTGGTGCATTTTAAATCGGGCATTTGAATCGGTGGCTGATTTTTGTATTTTGGACTTAGTCTGCTCGCGCCAGACCTGCGACCAAAATTCCTCTTCGAACTAGCTAGCCTGCCAGCAGCCACCGCGAGGTAGACTAAAAGTGTCCGGACTAGTTGACGTGACGGGTACAGTCATTTGGCACGTTCCCAGACTTCACGTCTATAACCGATGAGAGGTCAGTTTAGATTTCCTTCGGGAAATCTCTAAGGACCGAGAATGAAAAATCATTACGGTATGTACTCAACGAGAACTAGAGGTAGATTCGTACGTTATTATACAAGTAGAACCAGGTGGTAGCCTATGTGGGCGCCAAAGAACTGTTCCTGTAACTCGTCAGCGAAACAAAACTAGCAGGGCTACAAATTGATGAGAATAAGACAAAACTCATGACGCAGTCGTAGAAAACTACCTCAAATGCACAAAAAAAAAAAACACTTGGCGAATGCAACATCGAAAATGTGGGCAAATTTGTGTATTTAGGCATCAAAATAACGAGAAGCGGTAATGAATAAGACGAAATGCGCCGAAAAATACGGTTCGCAAATAAAAGATTTTATTCAGAGGAGCTTAGTGCTACGAAGAAGAAGAAGACGTAAAATCCATACGAATTTCGATTTAATGATACGAAATGATGATTAAGAATTCAAATGTTAATTCTCATAGGCATGTTCCTTGTGTTCATTTGTAGATGGTTGATGTGACACTCATACTTACAAATATATGATAAAGTGCTTCCAAGTAATAGTTAAAAGTGATTTTTTGAGGAAGCTTTCATCATTCATGTTTATACAATAAAACTCATTCAAATGAATTCAACCATTTAATTCAATGATTTCGTGTTATTCAAATGCTGAATGCAATCATCTGAAGTTATTGTGTAAATTCTAATAATTTGATTCGACTGGCAAATCACTGAAATCCCAAAAGCCTTACCCTAACATCTTAGTTTGTCCTAACTCAATTCGAGAACCTTATTTCCAAATAATATATACTATATTTCCTTGAATTGTGTTACGAACAATAGGGAAATTTATATTTTACTCATTTACGAGTAGTAATTTAAATAATTTGAGTGAAAATACGTTGTTGCCTATGTACCCCAATGGGTGAAGTTCTATACATCCTGTGAGGAGACAATGTGGGGCAATTTTTGCCGTCTCTAGATAATGATTTCATTTTGACTGCAATTTCCATGAATTACACTTACACCAAGAATCATCCCATGCATGTCTGATGATATGAGAAATACATTATTACACCATCCTAGGAATTTTTCATTCATTCATTCATTCATTACGCACAACCAATCTTTTAGAAACAATTGCTTCAACTCCTTAACCGTCAATATGAAATGTAAAGCGTATAAGTTTCTTGTTGGGGGAAATGAGAATAATTCGGGCAATTTTATTTTGAATACATATCAATCAGTTATTTACCCGCAGAAGTCATATGTTAATATTGACGACGTAAATTTGGTTACGTAATGTTACATCCTAGCATATGATGAAGTCGTAGACATGAAAATCTTACAGTTTGGTGTTAGCTGTAGAAGTTCGTCCAGTTTTGTTCAGCATGTTGGGAAAACTAGTACTTTCAGCGCTAGTGGTGAATTCTTCTTACCTCAATTCAGTGATTGAGTCTATTAAATATTTCGAAAGATTCTCAGCGCTGATATCAAGCGACCAAGAAGCACAATTTGAAGCTAATACAGTTATCAATGCAATTCACAAGGAAGCAATTATTCCAGGAGTGATTATTAAAGGACATGCCTCTGTGGATCTCTGATTAAAATTGGTGGTTCCCTTTCCACTGTTAGTTTTCCCAGGGAAGAACTTAACTGCAACCTTGAGTAACGTGAAAAATATATCTGGAAGGTTTCAAAATGTCAAAATAATTTTCATTTTTGCTTCTATAACATCCAAATGTGCATTTGAAGCCAGGAAAGTATTTGCATGGTGTTTAAAAAGAGCTGCACTCAATTCAGTAGTAATTTTCAAAAGATGTAACAAAACGTCGAAAGTTTTTGGATTTGAGCCATTTCCAGAGTTGAAAGTAAAGCGGATAGCCCAAAACATGATTCTTCCTGAACTGACAATGGTTAAGATCAGAGATGTAAAGGGACTCGCCCTCCGATCAACTGTATTCGACGACTATCCAAGGTCCTTTACATACAAAAACCGAAAAGGGAAAAGAGTAATTGCTGGATACGCACCGAAAATAATAAGCAATTTCATAAAGCATGTCAACGCAAAGGAAATACTTATTGACAAGTCCAACTTGAATCGGAACAAATTTAACAAAGAGCACCTGGAACAAATGATTTCCAATGAAGAAACCGACTTTGGCACAGGGTTTTATTCGAGAACGGAAAGAGATAATCTCGTGAACACAATGTTATTCATGTATACTACAAACACGTTGATGCTTCCGCATAGTGAACCAGTTGGCTTGTCGGCATACATTGTTCTACCCTTCCAAAATGACTTGTGGATTCTCTTGGTCATCACAATATTTGCTTTGGGAATCGCTGAGTATGTGCACAACATCGTTATTTTAAAATCAAAAGACATTGGACGCGCTCTGAGTATTGCTGTTCTAGGAATAACAATGCAACCAATTCCACAAGTCAAAACTACAAATTGGAGACTTCGAGGGATTCGATTTCAGATTCTGCTTTTCGGATTCATTCTTACGAACTTCTACTTATCGTTTCTATCCAGTTTTATGACTACACGCGTATACAATCCACAACTTTCTACATTTGATAAAATAAGACATAATGGGAACAAAATTTTTATGGTGAATTCCAGTTTAGACTACTTTTTCCGGACTAATCAGCTTCCCGAATCTTGGGAGAACATATTCATCAGCGTTGACACTGTCACATTTTTCGATCACATTTTCGCTTTAAACAAAACATACGGGTATGCTGTTACTGATGACGTCAGAGACTCCATTCTACTCTATCAAAACAATTTAAAGCCGCCAATTTTTTTCAAGTCAAATATATCACTGGTTTACCCATACATTGGCATGTTGCTAAGGAAAGATTCGCCGTTTGTTGATAAATTCAATGAATACATATTAAATGTGTGGTCTTCAGGAATTCTACAAAGATGGCGAAAACAAACTCATTTGGAAAGCTTGGAAAAGGGTTTTGCACAATTGGTAACAGAGGCAGAATATCCATATACTGTTTTGAGCTTGGAGCACATCGAATTCAGCATTATTTTCTTGTGTTTTGGTTTAGCAGCTGGTTGTGTGAGCTTTATTTGCGAGCTAGCAGTACCGAGAATTTTTATGTTTATGAAGCGTCATTTTATGTTTTGAAAGATTTAATTGTGAACTGTTTTCTGATCATCAAAATAACAGAAAAATATAATGTGTTCTTTATGTACGAAAAGAACTGTCACTGATTTAAGCATATACTTGTACCTTTTAGAGGATTACATTTGTAGCTTTGTCTTCCACTGCTTTTTAGGTCATTTTTTATGCATACTAGCTTGATAACTCATAATGTGTCGAGGCGTATTCTATAATTACTCTTTCGTTTACTAAGATAAAAATGTTCTGTATTCATGAGTATCATGGGAGGCGAATGTAACAGCTTTGATAAAAGCATGTGTACTGCAAACTGCCAATTAGAGGTACCTCTCCACAGTAGCACATTGGAATGGTAATTTGAGAGTTTTCTAGCCTCAGTTAGAAATGGCGAGAGCATACTGAATTTGATGTCACGTTTGCTATCAATGCAGTGGAGGTGTGGTTTTTCTGGTGTTACATACATATATCTTTTTCAATAAAAAATACCCTAAACTTAGAGAGTTTTCAAAATCGTTCTAATCTTGTTCTTTGTAGCACTACAACCCCTCTCGGGCCCTCGCTTAGAGATAGTTAGAGTTTCTCATTTTCATGACCGTATTGATTTTTGCGGAAGTTGGTTTGGTCAGTACCATGCTCCCGTGTGCTTGCTCAGCTATGATATGATCTGATTAAATCAGTACATACATATCACCACTGAGTGAACACTCGTAGTCTGTCCGAAAAATCCCCTGAACTAAATCACGTTGCTCCCAACGAGATTTGAGCCTGGGACCTTCGGCTTACGCGTTCATGTTCTAACCACTAGGCCACACAGAATCGTTCTAATACGGGCGGTGATATCTTCAAGTGTCAGCAGGAAAAGTGGTCTTTCAGACTTCCTTAATAGTCAAGAACTACAAACTATCAACGCAAACAATGTTTGCTGCAGGCCACACGAGTGAAGATACTGCTAGCAGTGTGTTAAAATGTTACGCTTTTAACTAAATAAAACTTTTTCCCGTTCGAAGAATAATACAGGGTTATCCATTTCGTGGTAGGAAAGTATAACCCTCCCATTTGACATCTGTCAGAATTAAATGTCATCCAAAGCGTGTTTTTTTAGTTGAAGATTTGCCATTTAGAAACATGGATCGTTTAATAGTCGAAGAACGCGTTAAAATCATTAAATTTTATTATAAAAATGGTGATTCTGCTGTATCAACATTTAGGGCTTTACGAGCCGATTAAGGTCGGCATAATCGACCTACACAGCAAACAATTTCGAACACAGTGAGAAAATTTGGAGAGACTGGATCGGTTATTAATATTGCAAGGCCTGTGCATCATCGCAACATTCGTTCTGCTGAAAATATGGCTGTCGTTGCTCAAAGTGTGGAGGAAGACCCGAATTTGTCGATTCCTCGACGTGCTCAACACTTGGGCTTGTCTTACAGCTCATTGTGGTGGATTTTGCATTTGGATTTGCACCTCTATCCGTACAAAATCCAACTCACTCAAGAACCTAAGCCTCAAGACCATACACAACGCAGAATGTATGAACAAAAAACAAACAAAATTTTCTTTAGTTATGAGGCTCATTTTTTGGTCAGTGGTTATGTAAATAAACAGAATTGCCGCATATGGGGCTCTCAAAATCCTCAGGTGATTGCAGAAAGGCCTTTGCATCCGGAAAAAGTGACCGTTTGGTGTGCATAATGGTCTGGTGGTGTTATTGGCCCGTATTTTTTGAAAACGATCAAGGAAGAGCCATTACAGTCAATTCTGACCGCTATGGACGGGTGTTAACCGACTATTTTTGGAGAAAAATTGAAGATTATGATCTGGAGAATATAAGATTCCAGCAGGACGGAGCCACAAGCCACACAACACAGGCTAATCGAGCACTTTTGCAAGAGAAATTTTCAGGACGCGTAATTTCGAGATTGAGTCATGTCAATTGGCCCGCAAGATCCTGTGACCTAACACCTTTGGATATCTTTTTATGGAGCTATGTGAAAGATCGTGTTTACGTGAACAATTCTCAAAATCTTGAGCAATTGAAAACCAATGTTCGTGAAGTTATGGCCGAGATATTGCCGGAAATGTGCCGAAAAGTAATTGAAAATTACCTCAAAAGGATTGAGGCCTGTAAGAGGTCCCGTGGAAGATATTTAAATGATGTTGTGTTTCACGTATAATGCCAAGGTTTAATCTTTATATTGAATAAAAAATTTAGTTTCTATCTGAATATTTTATGTGTTTTCTTTAGCTTTACTTTTCCAAGCGTAAAATGAATAACCCTTTATTAGTTTATATATTTATTTCGTTATCTTGTGCAAAAAAATGAATAAGCTTTTTAAAACGTGCGGAAGGCAGAAGTTTCACAACCGAAAAAGTTGGCGTTAGAATCAAGATTTGCTATTACTTATACTACGTTACATTTACATAGAAAAGATAGCAGTAACAACAATGGATTACAAAAAATTACTTATTTTTAACATCTTCCGGGCGCCAGCTGGATAGATCGCTACTAACGTCTAGCGGATACAAAAGCGGCACGGGTTGTCTCATTTTTTCTCCATTGGTATCTTTACTTCACAGGAGTGAATTTTACCATCACGTCCTGGAAAGATAGTTTCAACTGACGCCAGTTTCCATAAAACTCGAGGACAAGATGAATCGTGCACCAGGACAACATCTCCCGGTGCCAAGTTTGAAGAACCTGCATTCTTGTAAACATGAGCAGACCTTAGCTGCAGCAAATATTCCTCTCTCCAACGTTTCCAAAAGAAGTTTATAGAACGTTATCGAGAAATCCAGTTTTGACAGATATTTTCGTTTATGGAACCACTACAATGATCTGGCGATGGAAGAACAGAACTAGAACCAGTTAAAAAATGATATGGGGCTAGTGATTTCAAACCTGCTGGATTACTTTCCCCTGGACAATGCCTCCAAGAATTATCCTTTCATTTTGCCTTGATTTCTCGCTTGACATTGATTGTTGCCAATTGTTCGAGAATAGTTTAAAAGTCGCTCCCAAACTGTCGACGTCAGTGGCGTAGGATATATGGATCAGCTGGTAGACGTCAGTGATGTAGAGCATGAGGGTCAGCTTGTAGGCGTCAGTAGCGTAGGGCGCCAAGCGCGAGGTTATTACAAATGGACTACATGTAACGCCAAATGTAACTCTCGTCTTCATGTACTCCTGGTACGGCGAAAACCCTCAGTACAGTGAAGAGCGTCCGCAAACCAAACGAAACGATGGGCACCGCGGTTGCACTCAGTTAATTAAATTTGTTAATGCCCGTCCACACGATCAGTGGCGTTAGACTTAAGTAAAAATTTTTATTTTAGAAATCGTATGTGATTTACTCCGCTACGCGTTCTTTCAAAATTTCTCATAACATTATTTCATAATTCATTGTATTTAATAAATATAGAAAGCAATAAATTTTGTAACGGCTAAAGTATTCATTTTCATTAAAATATTACAGTTAATAGTAATTGACACGCTCGGTGCTGAACTACCCAAACGGCAACGTGCAATATTGAATAATGAAATATTAAGTGAATTAAACTCAAATTATTGTGAAAGATTGCTGGTGAGAAGAATAAGTGACAGGAAGAGGCCAGGACAAAAGAGTCCGGCCGCAAACATTTTGGAGGCCCCGGCGAGATTCACACTCGCAATCTCGCCTGCATTTGGATTACCAGTGTCAAGTGGTAGTGTCAAGTGGTGGTGGTTTGTGCCGGTAAACGTGCCTGTCGTGCGTGCGTAACATAAAATGGTGGATACGGAGGTCGTGTTCCGGGAGCTGAAGTTATTGGCCAGAGCTGTAGAGGCCGTAATTTCCAACTATAAGAAGGATTCGGCCAGCCGCAAACTAGATGTCAGCTACTATGAAGAGCGGCTGCGGCGTTTAGAAACTGCCTGGGAGGAATTCGAACGCAAGGACACCGAAGTTCGATCCTTACCCGAAATCACACCGGAACACGACTACTTCAAGGGCGAAACGTATGAAACGACCAAGATAAATTACGACACTTTTCAGAAGCACTTCCTCGAAAAGATCAACGCTCTAAAGGGCACGGCACTGCCAATGTCGCAGCCACCCTCATCAGCACACGATAGCAATGACAAGCCTTCAGCCGCACTGGTCTCGGTACAGAAAAATCCAGTTTTTACATGCAAGTTGCGACGTTATCGGGCCTCGGCAGATTCACTGAGAAGGACGATGGCTCGCCCAGAACCGCCAGAAAACACGAAGACTTGGTGTAAGGCTAGAGCGGAGGCGGTGCAACGAGGCTGGCAACAATTGGATGAGCTTCATCAGCAAGTCTATGAATCCTGTGAGGATCCTGAAGAGCAGGGCTTTAATTTGGAAGAGCATATCCGGTTGGAGGAGGACGTGCAGGACTGCATTGTTCGCTTGCAAGTAAAGGTCAACGCCACCCCCGAAATGCCGCCCTCGTCTGTTACGCCTGCTGCGACTCCAGGCTTGGTGCTCCCAAAAATTGCCTTGCCCACCTTCAACGGAGATTACCTCCACTGGCGACATTTCCGGGATTTGTTTATGCAAATGGTGCATAACCAGCCGATGTCCGCGTGCCAGAAGCTGTGGTATCTGAAGGTTAACCTTACAGGAGAGGCTGGATCCTTGATCAGAAACTTTGCGTTGTCAGACGAAAATTATCAAACTGCCTGGAAGACACTTAATGAGAGATTTGACAATCGACGACTCTTGGTGTCGGCCCTCATCGACAAATTAATGGGGCAGCCATCTCAGGCCAGTGAAAAACCGTCAGCGGTAGCCGTAAAGTCGCTGCATGACACCACACAAGAGTGTCTCAGAGGCCTGGAAAACCTGCAAATATCCACAAGGGATTGGGATCCATTGCTACTGCACATTTTGCTGCGAAAATTGGATTCGACAACGCATGCCCTTTATCAGCAATCTTTAGCTAACCCGCGCGAGCTGCCACCTTTGAAGGGTTTACTGGATTTCCTACAAGTGCGATTCCAGGCACTCGAAGCGCTTAGTAGTACGACTAAGGACCCAGACCGCAATCACAAGAAGGTTACAAAAGCTACCGTGGCCGCCGTGGCTGCATTGCGATGCCCAAGGTGCTCGCAGGATCACCCGCTATACTACTGCCCTGAGTTTCTCCAAGACAACGCTGTGAAAAGGCTAAACTTTGTACGTTTAAAGAAGCTATGTGTAAATTGCTTGCGAGAAGGTCACCAGTCTTCCGGCTGCGTGGCAAGAAGCTGCAAGGAGTGCGCCAGAAAACACAATACCTTGTTACATATGACGGGAAGCAAAATCTCCAAGCAGACCAAGATGACAACGCCTGGCTCCACAGTCAAGAAGCCAGACATTCAGCCGCCACCTGTGCCGCCCGCCCTCACGTTGACGGCTCTCATGCAACCTGGAGCGAGGAAAAATGTTCTGTTGAGCACAGCCGTTGTGAAGGTGATTGCCAGCAATGGAAGAGTGACCGACTGCCGAGCAGTATTGGACCCTGGCTCACAAATCAATCTAGTAACCGAGCGCATTATCAAGAAACTAGGGCTAGCGGCTTCGCCGCAATTTGCACTGATTGAGGGAGTGGGCGGAAACATCGAGAAGGCGCATCGTAAGGTGGAGCTTGGCCTAAAATCCAGAGTGTCTGGATATGCCGCGCAGTTAGAGGCCTACGTCCTCAATCAAATCATATCTCCTCAACCTTCTCAGAGTCTGGACACATCGGAATGGCAGATTCCTGGGAATATCAAGCTGGCGGATCCTGAATTCCATCGAACGGAGCGCATCGACATGCTGCTGAGTGCGGAGCATTTCTACGAAGTTCTTGCTATCGGGCAAATCAAGTTGGGCCCTGAACTTCCTGTGCTCCAGAACACGCTCCTCGGTTGGTTTGTTGCCGGAAAGGTGGTAACACCTCAAGGGCTACCAGTAACGTGTGGAGTCCTCACGGAAGAGACTCCGCTGACTCAAGCTATCAAGCGATTCTGGGAGGTTGAGGAGGTATCGGATCCACAACACAATCTCACAGCGACTGAAAGAGCGTGCGAAGTACATTTCGCCCAGACGACTCAACGTGAATCCGATGGCCGTTTCTTGGTACGGCTCCCCTTCAAGGAAGATCCCAAAGGGCTGGGTGACTCGCAGGACGTTGCCATACGCAGATTCATGGCGATAGAGCGCAGACTGGAGAAGAACCCCGACCTAAGACGGCAGTATTGCGAATTCATGGACGAATACGAACGACTGGGACATATGGAGCGAATCACATGGTCAGCGAATAAGAAAGCACATTATTTTTTGCCGCACCATTGCGTCTTGAAACCAGGTAGTAGTACCACTAAATTGAGGGTGGTTTTCGACGCGTCCAGCAGAACATCAACGAACGTTTCTCTGAACAATATCCTACATACAGGACCCACGATTCAGGATGATCTATTTGCGATTTTGATCCGTTTTCGTTTGCCACGCTTCGTTTTCACTGCCGACATTGTCAAAATGTATCGGCAAATAAGGTTTCAGCATGACGATTGCAATTTTCAATTGGTGATTTGGAGAACAAGTCCAACCCAGCCTTTGCGATATTATCGACTCAAGACCATTACGTACGGCACAACGTGTGCCCCGTACTTGGCAACTAAATGCCTCCAGGTTCTGGCACAAGCCGAACAAAATCGAGCACCCTTAGGCAGCAGCGCCTTGCAGCATGATTGTTACATAGACGACGTCATGACAGGGGCAGACAGCTTGACGGAGGCAATCCGAACACAGGAGGAATTGCGTCAGATTCTTACCAGTGCAGGGATGCATTTGCACAAATGGTGTGCCAATCATCCGCATCTTCTACAGCAAATCAGTGTCGAGGATCAGGAGGTCCAGCTGGATTTTGGTAGCTTGTCGGAAGACTACATCAAAACCTTGGGGGTAATTTGGCTCCCAAAAACGGACGATTTCCAAATCGGCATTAACTTGGACCTCGCTGAGGTCAAGTTCACAAAACGGACGATCGCTTCAGACATCGCCCGAATGTTCGACCCATTGGGTATCCTGGCGCCGGTTATCGTAACCGCAAAATTGTTCCTGCAGGCGCTATGGCGGTTGGAATTAGACTGGGACGCAGCTTTGCCACTCGAAATACATACACAGTGGGCCAAGTTCCGCAGTGAGCTACCATCATTGCAAAGGGTTCGCTTTCCCCGACACGTTATCGCCTGCGAGAAACCAATTCAGCTGCAGCTACACACCTTCTGCGATGCCTCGGAGAGGGCGTATGGCGCTGTGATCTATGTTCGCTCAACGTCCCCGTGCGGTCAAGTCAACGTTC
This sequence comes from Odontomyia ornata, assembly GCA_963969285.1. Lineage (NCBI taxonomy): Eukaryota > Metazoa > Arthropoda > Insecta > Diptera > Stratiomyidae > Odontomyia > Odontomyia ornata. Next base: position 309,991,322 of record OZ017739.1, read on the forward strand.
GACTGCTCTGGTCCAAATCCAGGGTAGCCCCCATCAAGGTGTTGACAGTACCGCGTTTGGAGTTGTGTGCCGCCAAGCTGGGAGCGGAATTGACGAGTCGAGTCAAGAGAGCGCTCAGTCTGCCAGATGTTTTTCACGTTCTCTGGTCCGATTCAGAGGTCGCATTGGCGTGGATTAACTCAACCGCTTCATCCTACAGCACGTTCGTGGCCAATCGTGTTTCGACCATCCAAACATTGTCACGACCAACTCAGTGGCGACATGTGGCGTCCCACGACAATTCTGCGGACATCCTATCCCGTGGCCTGGCGCCAGCTGCGCTAAGGGACTGCAAGCTCTGGTTACAGGGGCCCTCCTTCTTGACTGGACCTGAGGCGGACTGGCCGCCTCCATATAAGGGCACTGAGGCCTGCGAAGTCGAGCGAAGACAAATCAGGATTGCAATGACAACAACAGCTAATGCTAGCAACCATTTTTTTTACGAAATTCAACACGGCAACTCATTTGGAAGGCTTTAACGGGTGGTCGTTTATATGCTGCGTTTTGTAACACATTGCAGGGCAAGCTCCCAGTCTTCTCAGACGCGCAGCCGCGCAGTAACAACTCATGAACTCTCCACAGCAACCGGAGTGATCGTTAAATGTATTCAGCAGCACGATTTTCGTGAGGATCGGCGAGACATCCAACTACACGGGCAGGTCAGCAAAAACAGCCCCCTATCGAGTCTGACTTCCTTCCTGGATTCGGACGAAATCCTGCGCGTTGGCGGGAGGCTAGAAGCGTCACAACTTGCTTTCGAGGCCAAGCATCCTATGTTGCTGCCGTTCACGAATCCACTTACTAGACTACTGATGACGGATACCCACCGCAATAATTGCCACCTCGGAGCTCAGGCACTGCTAGCTACCACGAGACAACGCTTTTGGCCCATCAGGGGGAAGCAGCTGGCCCGGGCGGTTGTTCAAAAATGCGTGCGATGTGTTAAGGCAAGGCCACAACTGTTCAATCAAGTTATGGGAAATCTACCAGGTGCTCGCGTGCAAGCGGCTCGCCTTTTCATCCGTTCGGGCGTCGACTTTTGTGGGCCAATGCTGATACACTACCGGGGTAGAGGCGTGCGGCCTCAGAAGGGATACATCGCTATATTCTGCTGCTTCGCTACCAAGGCCGTCCATCTGGAGTTGGTGAGCGATCTCAGCACAGAAGCCTTCATTGGTGCTCTGAAGCGTTTCATCGGGAGAAGAGGTCCCTGCAAGGACATCTATTGCGACAATGCGACCAATTTTGTAGGTGCGCAACGTCAACTACGCGAGCTGTCTTCATCACTTCATTCAGTCGAGGGTCAACACAAGGTGACCGACTCTTGCAGCACAAGGGGAATACAATTTCACTTCATCCCCCCTCGCGCCCCCCACTTTGGTGGATTGTGGGAGGCGGCCGTCAAATCAGCCAAGAACCTGCTTCGCCGGGGCGCTTCATCAGCCACACTCACGTACGAGGAACTGCATACCCTGGTGGTCCAGGTGGAGGCCATCCTCAACGCCAGACCTTTAACTGCGATGTCCGACGATCCCAATGACCTGGCGGCGTTGACTCCGGGCCATTTTCTTATCGGTGAGCCCCTCACGGCCATGGTGGATGCTCGGGCAGAGCCGGTCGCAGGCGAACTTCATACACGATGGAAGCGGATAAATCATTTGAAGAACGAGTTTTGGCGCCGATGGTCCCGCGAATATTTGAACCAACTGCAACTTCGCGTTGAGTGGCAGCAAGGTCAACCAAATGCTACCCGGGGAACCATCGTCATCATCAAGGACGACAAACTACCAACTATGAAATGGCCTCTGGGACGAATCATTGACACGCATCAAGGGGCTGATGGCTTTGTCAGAGTCGCAGACGTAAAAACAGCCACTGGAATAGTAAGAAGGCCCATTCATCGTTTAGCGCCACTACCAGTGACGGAGACCACTATACCTGAAGCAGCTGGGCCTGAAGCGAATACTCAAAACCAACCTGAGGCACCGCATCAAGCAGACACACCCGATACTTGCCACACCGGGCTCCGATCCGGGAGCAGAAGGACGCCTCTTCTATCGCTCCTGCTGGTCTGCCTACTGAGCCCTCTAACAGCAACCAACCCCATCAAGGTGTCATCAACTGGACCACATCCAGGACTGCATTTTCAATCATTGGGAAATGCCTTCCTGTCGACAAGCGAGTGGAAACTCCTGGTCTACTATGACCTAGAAGCCTACTGGACGGAGCTGGCTACGCTGCAGAACGGCACGATTTGGCTGCAACAACTATGTGATCATGATTCTCGACCAGCCGACTGCTCGCATCTGCATGAGCAGTTCCGACACTTGACCGATCAGTTTTCTAGCGCAAACCAGATGCTGAGGATCAGGTCAAGGCGAGGCGCAATAAACGCAGTGGGCGGACTGGCCAGATCGTTGTTCGGAGTTCTGGACGAAGAGTACGCTAATCAAATGGCTCAAACCATTAAGAAAATGCAGGGAGATCAGACCAAGCTGCACTCCTTACTCAAAAACCAAACGTCAATCATCGACTCGACATTGAATCTCCTCGGTCAAACGGAACAGATGGCTCAAAAACGTTTTGCCTCCATAGAGCACGAACTGACAAAACTCTCCAACGAGGTCAAGGGTCCGCAACTCGAAGGCACCGCAGCCCGAGTACCAGATTTAATCTCAATTCTATCTTTCCAGATGACCCTGGCAACACTCAATTTGCAGCGCATCCAATCCAGCCTCTTGGACGTAATCACAGACACACAGCATGGGAACTTCAATCCCCTGCTGTTGTCTCAACAGCAACTTAATGCGGCAATGACCGACATCAGGGATCACCTGCCGGAAAATCAGCGTCTCCCTGTTGGCCGAGAAGACTTTCTGAAATTATTTGGGCTAACATCTATCAAGGCCAAGGCAAATGCGAGCTTCATTCTTTTCGAGCTCAAGATGCCACTCATCGATGTATCAACGTTTGAGCTCTATCGAATCCTACCAATTCCAACGGCAAAACGGAACCATCTCGTTGCTATACAGCCAACCGCTCCTTATCTGATCATCAGCCCACATCGCGACGTCTACTATCCGCTCAACGAGATGGATTATGCTTCCTGTAACTGGATTGAGCCAAACACCCACTTGTGCCGACAGTCCCATCCGTTGTATCACAAGGACGCCAATATGAGCACTTGCGAAGTGACGCTGCTAAGGGGAATGCCGACGATGACCAACTGTCACCTAGTTGAGCTGTTTACATCCTTCTCGTGGACGAATATCCCACAGTCCAATGAGTGGATCTATGCTTTCACCACACATATGGTGGCCCAGCTGGTGTGCAGTGGCAACACATCCATCCTGACACTGCAGGGCTCCGGAATTCTGCAGCTGACTCCCAACTGCACGCTCAAATCCGATGCAGTAACTATCAAGGGTCACCGCATATATGAATCCTCAATCAAAACGACTCAGCCGAAGACCTATTATTACACTGATCACGACAACCTGGGATATGTACAACAGCTCCTTGAGCCCACACCTTTCCGGACGCACACTTCGGAGATCAACGATCTGCGAAATCAACTCAAGGAGCAGGATCTATCCTGGAGGGACCAGCTGGATGTGCATGATGTTCACCAGTATGCACTAGGATATCTGAGCTTCGTCGTAGTTCTCGCTATTGTCGCCTTCCTATGGTGCAAGGCCAAAAATGTAAGCTGCCAATCACGATCGCAACGACCAAGACCAGTGCCACTGCCTAGACGTCACAGCTTGCCCTACACACTGGAAGAGGTTGAACAGACCGTTCAACGGGGGGGTGGATGTTAATGCCCGTCCACACGATCAGTGGCGTTAGACTTAAGTAAAAATTTTTATTTTACAAATCGTATGTGCAAAGATGGATAATTAATTTCGTCACCTTATGTGACTAATATTGTTTGACTTAGCTGCTAAATCATAGATGCTTGCATGTCTCATGTGGCCACATTTTGCATCGCCACAGACGCGGGCGTCAGCAGTTTCGCGTGATGTTCGAATCATCTTGTTAACTTATACGCGTCAGCGAAACGATCGGAAGACACAGGCACCACATTTGCATGCATGATGTGGCCGCATGAACGCATTGCAATGCGAAACCAAGTTTCTTTTCCCGTACCAGACGCGGGCGTCAGCGGTTTCCGGGCATGGAATGCTTGTGGACGCTCAAGCGTCAGCATTTTTTCGTGGAATGCTTGTGGACGTTCAAGCGAATGCTTGTGGACGCTCAAGCGTCAGCATTTTTTCGTGGAATGCTCGTGGACGCTCAAGCGAATGCTTGTGGACGCTCAAGCGTCAGCATTTTCGTGCGTGGGAACTGCTGGCACCTTTTGCTCGGTGTGGGAAGGTAATAGTCAGTCGTCATCAGGTCGTCGCGTTGTATTAACTGAAATCGTATGTGATTTACTCCGCTGCGCGTTCTTTCAAAATTTCTCATAACATTATTTCATAATTCATTGTATTTAATAAATATAGAAAGCAATAAATTTTGTAACGGCTAAAGTATTCATTTTCATTAAAATATTACAGTTAATAGTAATTGACACGCTCGGTGCTGAACTACCCAAACGGCAACGTGCAATATTGAATAATGAAATATTAAGTGAATTAAACTCAAATTATTGTGAAAGATTGCTGGTGAGAAGAATAAGTGACAGGAAGAGGCCAGGACAAAGGAGTCCGGCCGCAAACAAAATTTGTAGAAAGGCTTTCTCGATATCCGCCACTACTGCATATATGCCGGTTCTGAAGTTAAGAAGAATCTTTAATAAATCCTGAAGCAAGTTTGGTCCACCAGGTAAGTGTTCGTTGAGCGTGCATAGTGAAACTGGTCTATGTGGCATATAATAAAGGCGTTCACCAGATACTACGTTAGTGTCTACCTTTTCAGCAAATCCGGCTGTTAACAGTTCACTAATAGCAAAATCATATTCTAGCAGCTTACTAGGTTCTCTGGATAATTTTCTTGTCCAACTCGAAAGTCGCTGCACAGCCTGCCAAGCTATGCAGCAATTGTCCTCCAGTACTAAATTGGGATCTTGTCATAACAAGGAAGCCACTTATGTATGATTTCGTTTCTTAATATTATGCTCTACGGTGTCGAAGATAGAATTGTATGGCTTATTGTCTATGCCAATTGTCTCCAATTTCCAAACAGCCTCAATGGTTTCTTCATTCATTAGCGAAAGATTTGATATGCATTCAACTGGAGCAACACAAGCAGCAGAGGGTCCCATAATCGTCCACCCAAATAAGGTGTCCACGGCCGTTAAATTTTCATCGATTCTTTTATAGGCTCCAGTCATCAACTTTCAATATGCGTTTGCCCCGATTAAAATACTAATTCCATCTTCTACTACATGTCCTGTGACACATGTGTCAGCTAATGCAAACTCATTAAATTTTATGCATGTTTCAGGTGATTTCACGACGTCCAAACATATATGTGGCACCTCAATAGTTTCAAAATTGACAAGATATAGTGGTAATCTTGGCTTTTAAGATACATACCGACTAGATTAAACGCTCTGTTCGGACAATTTTCTATGCTGCCAAATGGTATTAGACTCAGCTGCTGGGTTGAAATGACGGGTAGCTGTAACTTAGACGATACGGCCTGCTTAATAAAAGACATTTGGCTTCCTCCATTAAATATAAGGCATACGACACAATTTTTATGGTATTATTTTTGCAAAATGCAACGGCTGTCTGAAGAAATGTATTGTTGACAGGTCCACTATTTGCCGCACAAAAATTTGATGACGGTAGTAATGTATGCAGTGAACTATGTCCGTCTTCTACCTTCCTATTTGGAATCATTTTCGTCTTACCAAGGAATGCTGGATCACACACAGATGTGGCATACTTTCTCTTACAAGTTTTGCAGATAATCTTAACTTTACAAAATTTCTCCGAATGGCCACTACTAGTCCACCAAAAACATCGCCTACCTCGTTTCAGCATTTATTTTTTCCGAATGAGAGATAGCTGTGCCATGCATGAATTTACTTTATGATCAGATGACTTGCAGAAGAAACACAGACTACTAGTATCAAATGGAATTAAACCAGTTGCAGTTGCTACCACTTTAGCACTTTATGCGGCGACTCTCTCATCTTGACCGATTTCTTCAGCGAAATTACTTCTCGTTTTAGAAATTTAATAATGGCGGATATATGGCTGTCGCCATGAAGTTTAAATGAGGATGAACTCTCCTCTGCTACGCTCGCGTCACTTTCTCTTTCGGTAGTGTGGTCAGACCTGGCGTATTCTTTTTCCTTTTCTTGATACCGAAGAAAATTCACTCGAATATCATCAGGTAAGGACTTCAATAAAGCGCTCTTCAACATTAAACTGTAGTTGTTCTCTGGAACACCAAGAGCAGTAAAGAACGCAAAGATGAAGTGACAACATTATATAAGTTCCTCAGTCCCACAATATCGTCTTTGGATCGTATTTTGAGAAGCGACATGGATTGTAGCATGGATTGATCGATACTTTTATGCGATCGCCAAACTTCTCCAATAAGAGAGCCACGGCTCCGTCATAGCATGTGGATGTAGGGATAAATCTGGCTAGGGTCATTTTTGCTTTTCCAGTCAAGAGTGACTGCAGATAGTGGGACTATTCTATGCTTGAAAGAGGTATTTTCATGTATCGTGCTCTTATACTGTTCCCAGAACGGAAGCCATTCTTTCGAATTTCCAGAAAATTTTATCAAATTTAATTTTGAAATTTTCACGGAATTATTATACGTGTCGCAATTTGCAATAGGCACAGAGGAATTTACTTGAACTCTAAGACGTGTAGTTTGTATAATAGGTTCATTTAAACGAACCATAATTGCGATTGCTTTATCTTCATATTCAGCAGCGATTTCACATTCTCGTCCAAGCTCCTCATCTTTAATTTCCGGTCGAACAGCTTCATTAGCCTTTACTAAATTTGCGTTTGTGACTCTGATGCGTTCCAAATAAAAAATAAGTTTTCTTCCACCTCGTCAGCATTTTCTTCTTTCACCTTTGAAGACGGTTGTTGTTGCAAGTGTTCGGCAGCCGCCTTTGCTAACTTCGTTACTTGCCCACGTAGACCACGCTATATGAGGCATCCGTTTTGTACATCGCTATCACTATAATTAATTGCTTTCTTCGTCCCGGGTTTCGGCACCAATGTTAAAATGTTACGTTCTTAACAAAGTAAAGCTTTGTCCTGCTTGAAGAATAATATTAGTTTATAAATTTTGTTATGTTGTGCACAAAAATGAATGCGCTGCTTAAAATGTGCGGAAGCCAAAAATTTCACAACCGACTGAGTTGACATTAGAATCAGGACTCGCTATTTCGGCTCTTATATTACGTTACATTCACATAGGAAAGATAGCAGTAACAACAGTGGACTACAAAAAATTACATATTTTTAACGCAGTGTAACTGGGTAAGTGACGGAAATAAGCTACCCAATCCTACTACAGAGAAACCCTTATGTTAGTGCAACTTGTACGCATTCACCAGTGAAGATAAAGAATGGCTATTTTGATTTCATGGGAGGCCGGACGCTAGTAATTCAAACTAAAAGGTCTGAAATTAGAAGAGAGCTAAGAGTTGAAGAACCTGTACATCAAATATTTGTAGGAAAAGTTTCTGTACAAAATAGCCAAGATACACAGTCAATACTTCAAAGGAAGCTACTGTTGCAGTCAGGTAAAAACATGTGGCAGCAGATGTTTTAAAAAAGCACTGAATTTCATTTAAGGAATTCCGTATAAGAAGTATTTTTCATTTCATTTTGTTCATTTATACAGTTTTATGTCAAAACTCAATTGTTTCAAGCATTGAAATTAATCTAATATTTGTAAGTACCAATAAAATTATTATCTTATCAAATTTTCAACGTTAGTATTGAAAATCAAACTTATTTACTTGCTCTTTCTCGCATTTAGCAGTAACAACAGTGGATTACAAAAAATTACAGGAATATTATTGGAGGCTTGCATTCTTTGAGGAGTGCCGTCATCACATACCCAAGGAAGTAGAGCATCCGACTACAAGTGTTGGTCTTACTTGTAACCCCTTACTGCATTGCGGTCCATATTTGAACCAAACAATAGTTTTGCTTAAAATTTACAATCGAATAACTTTTTTCTTATTTTCTACATGCTGTGCCATTTTCGGGGCATAGAAAATCATACAAAATCATATCAATGTCATCTATAAGCTGCTAGTTGGACTACACGTTAGGTTAAAATTTGTTTTGATAGTTGCACTCACTGTAACTATCAAAACTTGCTTTGCAAATTTTCATATTTCATATTCAAAATTCAAAAAAAAAAATGCTTAACGTGAAGAAATCGTTTGAGAGAAAAATCCGTTATAAAATAAACTTTTATTTACGTGAAACAGTTAAAATTTGATTGTTTTTATTCATGTAACTGATGCAAAAGTCGTATTTTTCCTTTGGATCTAATTTTTACCAACATGGAAAAATATTGAAAGTTCCTTTGGAACATATTGGTAAGTCCAAAAAGTATCGACCCTTTTTTGTCATTTTTCAATTGAATATTTCTTATATTTAAAATGGATTTTATTTAAGTACATATTGTCCATTATTATCTATTACTTTTTCCACTTTTTTAGTAGAGCCATTATTACATCCGCGTAAAACTTCTGTGGTTTATCGGCGAAAAACTTGACCAAGTGATTTTCACAGTCCCTTTTTGAAGTGAATTTCTTTTCATTAAATAAGTTTTGCAGAGACCGAAACAAATGGTAGTCTGATGGTGCAAGGTCTTGACTATACGGTGGATGCATCAAAACTTCCCAGCCAAGCTCTGTCAATTTTTGCCAGATGATCAAAGATTTGTGTGGTCTGGCATTGTCATGATGGAAGACAACGCCCTTTCTATTGATCAATTCTGGCCGGATTTTTTGAATTGCTTATTATAATCTGGTTAATTGCTGACAGTACAGAGCCAAGTTGAGTGTATGGCCAGGTTCTAGCACCTCATGATAGACAATTCCCTTCCAATCCCACCATACACACAGCATAACCTTATATATATGTCAATCCTGGCTTTGAAGTCGTTTATGATGATTCACCTTTTTTTTGACCATAATATTTTTCGAACGACATTCTCGTATCTTACCCATTTTCTACGCCCGTAATGATTTGCTTCAAAAATGACTCGATTTCGTTGCATTTTATTAGCATTTCGCAAATGGAAATTTACTGAATCAAATTGTTTTGTGTTAATTCATGCGGCACCCAAATGTCGACCTTCTTTGTGTATCCAGCCTTATGCAAATGGTTCAAAACTGTTTGGTGGTAGATATTCAGTTCCTTAGCAATGTCATGGCTGCTAATGTGTCGGTCTTCTTCAATTTCTTGTAAGATTTCATCGACTTTTTCAGTGATTGGTCGAACTGAGTGAGATGCATCTTTGACATCAAAATTTCCAGAATGAAAGCGAGTGAAGCATCCCTTGAATGTGGCTTTTGATAAAATATGTTGACCGTAGACACCACAAATTTTTTCACGAGCCTGCGATGCATTCTCACCTTGATCGTAGTGATATTGTAAAATATAACGAATTTTTTCAGAAATTTCTCTCATTTTTAAATGAATACAATTTTTGACACGAATGACGAAATACAAGACTGTCCATATGAAAATTGTAGACTGAAATATCACTTTTCAAACGCATGTCAGTTTGACTCAATTTGATTAATATTGCCCGATATATGATAACGAACACCATTCAGTGACAAAAAAGGCCCATCATCCATAATACTGATGAAATGAAAAATACCGTTGTATCTTATTTCTTAAATATTTTTGTATTTTGTAAGTTTATGCTAATACCGGACTGTTCAGGGCTCATGGATCCTCGCAAATTTTACGGTTGTGTACATACCATTATTCAAGGTATACCTGAGGGCAGTACAGATAAAGAACTATCTGAAGATGAGATTCGCGTGAGACGTTCTGTTAGAAGACTTCCATCGATAATCGGTCTCGAGACTGAAGATGAGTCTGAAGATGATCCAGGGGACTTAATTTATTTGTATGAATCAGCTGGAGAATGTCCAAGATTTGCTAAAGCTGATATACAAGGATGAAGGTATGGAAGAATGAACTCCAACTTAGAATTACTAGAAATTTAAGTTTGCCTTCAATGATAATGGAGCTGGAAATACGTGTACAATTTTTTATATACTTATTTACTGATGAAATTTTTCAAATTAATCCCCAACAAACCATGTTATATTCAACGGAAAAGCGTCCTGAAAAAACTATGACTTTTACACCACAAGAAATTGAACAATTTGTGGGTATATGTCTTATGATGCTGCTATCTACTAGAAATTACTGGAGCAAAACCTTAGGGCATCCCAAAGCCAGCTCAGTCCTGTCATGTAATCGTTTCGATGAGATTAAGCGTTATATTCACTTCAATACAAACTCAACCCACAGACTTCGTCCATTCCTGAACCAACTTAGAGAGCGTTTGTTAACTGTCTTAACTCCTGTTAAGGAGAATTAAATGGCTGTGGACGAGCAGATGATTACGACTAAAAGCCGCTCAACTATGAGGCAATATAGTCCCAAAAAGCCCCATAAATGGAGCTTCAAAAATTTTGTTCTTAGCGGTTCCTCTGGTTTTAGCTATGACTTTGAACTATATATAGGGGCTCGTGGACCAGAAGAAGTATTTGAAGGTTTACCAAAGATAAGCACTTCCAGCAATGGGGTCGTTTGTCTTGCAAGAACTATTTCAGATGCACAAAATTACAGTTTTTTATCGTTAACTGGTACACATCATTGCCGCTATCGGTTTATTTGGCAAAAAAAAAGGATATTGACATTAGGTACAATAAAATGACACCATATCCCTGAGTATGAAATTCCCTTAGAAAAGGATCTTGGAAAAAAAGGTAGGGGTAATGTGGTTGAGAAGCTCATAACGGTGGATAATGTGAACGTCTCTGTAACGACATAGTATGACAACAGGATTGTTAACTTGCAAACCACTTGCGGATGTTAGACGCTTAAATGAAAAGGAGAAAACGTATATTACAATTCCATGTCCAAAAGCTGTGATAACATATAACCAACATATGGTTGGCGTTGATCTTTTAGATGCATCCCTTGGATATTACAGAGTCCAAATACGGTCAAAAAATCTAAACCGTCGAATATTTTTTCACATGAGGGACATAGTTACCGTCAATGCCTGGCGTAGATTTGAGGACCAAAAATTGCTTGCACTAGCGGATTTCAAGGTAGCTGTAGCAGAAGCCTTGTGCTGGGCAAATAAACGTATTAGCAGTACAAACGAGGACGACCCTCAAATGCACTTGAGAACATGAATGAAGAAAATAAGGCAAGCGGACCAGTAGCCATCATGCCATCTCAGGATGTGCGTCTAGACCAGATAGATCACCTCCCTATTTGGACAACCAGACAGCACTGTAAGGCACCGGAGTGCAATGGAAGATTACAAATTCAATGCCACAACTGTAAAAAATCTTATGTCTCAATGATAAGAGAAACTGCTTCCTTCTGCTCCATACTTTATATTTCTTTATAAGTAAAATTGTAAGGAATGAATGACTTATTATTCAGCAATGTATGTATGTTGTGCCATATTAGGACCAAACAAAAAATAAGCAATTTCTCTTATAAAATTTTATATAAATACAAAAAATCGTGTCTTTTTATTCATGATTTCACATTACATATATTTTTTTGTCGCCAAATAAAAAAATCGTGCAGTAAAGGGTTAATGTAATTTCAGCCGGAAACGAGGATGCTACATTCCTGCAGATTCACAGGGTTTGAAGCAACCCATGCCCATCCAGGAAAGGCAGCCAGGGGCAAAAATGGCTGTCGAGAACCGAGGCATGGCGAACCTTTGAGTATGCAAATGCCAGTGGCGGTACATAAAATGCAATGGAAAGGAACCCAGCAACGGTCAGGCTCCCGACCATCATCATCCAGCGACTGCAATGTTATAGAAGTGGTGAACTTGGCTTCTATAAGAGCTATATCTACAAGCAATCTCGGGCCAGATGGAGAAAATCCATTCAGGCGTAGACCCTTGTTGGTGCGAACACTGTCGAAGTAAGAAAGCGAACGTGGAGAAAGCCAGCAAACCTCAAAAATCAAGCCGAAGCAAATGTCTTCAAAGATAACGTAGGTTTCGATAGGAGAACCAACAATGCTGGTGTCATCTTTAGCGGTTAAAAAATCTGGGACAGAACAGAGAACAGCGGACAACCTTATCCAAACTGAGATTCCTGCAGCGTTCGGGCGCAGTAAAAAAATGATGCGGACGCCCGAGTGTCCTGAAGAGGAAGAGCGGGGAAATCTTTAGGACGCGCCAGATGTTTGCACGATGGGGAAAAACATAAAGAACATCCAGAATTCGATGGTAACTGCTGCGATAGCTACTGAAGTGACCGAACCAAGGGTCTTAAATTCCAAAAAAATAATCAATCATAATGAAGTCAACAAAGTGATAACGGCAGGAAAAGAAAGAAGTAGCCGGGCAAATAAAACACCGTTGTATGATTTCACCACCGCCATCGAATATTAGGCTGAAGTTTTATACTCGGAACCGGTGCCCGATAACCTATCCCAAGAAAGAAAGTCGCAAAGTACAATAGGCGTGGAGTGCTAGATCAGGGGTTCCACACAGTGCTGCCAAAAGGAGTGAAGAAAGCCGCAAAGACACTTTTTCAAAAAGTGACACAAAATTAACTTCGTACGGACACTCAGCAAGAAAAAAAGCTGATGACAAACAGGAGAGAAAAATCAACGATAAAGACCCTGGCAGCAGGCACTGCTCGTAAAACCCAAGATGGCCAATCCCACGCAGAAGTGATGTGGGATGTTTTTTTTTTTTGTGGTAGGGAGGTGAAGGCATTTACGCCCACCGAGTCTGGCAGTGTGGGACTCCCATGGAGGATACCCTTGGACTACCCACTAAACACCTCCCCTGTCAATCTGAGAACCCAGCCTGGAACCGTTTGACACATTACTTCGGGCCAGGTCTTGTTTTGTTACGCCGTGGGGCGCCTTCAAGCTGGGGAGTCCCTTTCCTAGCGGGAGGGGAGAGGGGAAGAGGAAATGCCAGAAGAGCGATCCCCCAGCCCCAGCGCCTCCGGCTGCAATGATTCCGTTTTATATTTTAGGACTGCCCGAGCATAATGTGCCACCTGGTTCCATTTGTCAACCGATTCGAGCATCACCGCAACTATATTATCCGGGGTGAGCTCTCCCGTCTCCCTGTAGAGTTCCCTTCGCAGCCTGAACCATTTTGTACACGCAAAAAATGTGTGACAGGCATTGTCCTCTCCTGGGCAAAACCGACAATCGAGAGACCGTGACTTACCGATCTTGTGCAGGTAAGACTGAAAACACCCGTGCCCACTCAAAAGCTGGGTCAGATAGAAGTCAGTCTCACCATGCCTTCGATTTAGCCACGGTCTCACATCCGGGATGGGGCGCGCAGTCCAACTTCCCTTTGTGCAATTCCCCCAAGACTGCTGCCAATCGTTGAGCGAGCGTTGTCCCTCCTCGCGGACAACCATCTCCCTCCCATCCTCGTTTCGGCGCAGGTGGATAGCGCGGCGCTCTCTAGCAAGGAGGGCGACAGGTATCACGCCTGCAATCACTCTCACCGCCGAGTCGGAGACTGTTGGATACGAAGATGCAATTCTCAGTGCTCCTCTTCTCTGTACCTGTGCCAATCGTTTTCGGTATACCTCCTTGCTGAGAGCGTGGCCCCATACCTCTGCTCCGTACAGTAGCACTGACCCTACAGCACTCATCAAGAGGCGTCTTCTTGATGGGCTGGGTCCCCCTACGTTGGCCATAAGTCGACTCAGGGCCGATATTCCCGAAGCAGCCTTCTCCGCTGTTGCGCTGATTTGCTCAGAGAAACTCACCTTCGAGTCGATCAGTAGCCCCAGGTACTTCACCGCTGGCTTCGATTCGATTTGTATGTCTCCAATACTGATCATCCTTACTCTAGGGATTCTCTTTTTTGTCAAGATGACCACTTCGGTTTTCTCCAGTGCTAAACTGAGCCCGCGAGCAGTCATCCAGTCCCTCACTCGGCGCATTAGCATACCTAGCCTAAGTTGCGCTTGATCAACGGTGCGTCCGGCGAACAGAGCCGCAACATCATCCGCATAGCCGACCAAGCGCGACTCATCTGGCATCTCAAGTCTCAGTAGCCCGTCGTAAGACACGTTCCATAGGTCCTGACCAAGGATAGATCCCCGGGCAACACCCGATGTAATTTCCATCCTTCGTTGGCCCTGTATCGTGTCGTAGAGTTCCTCAAAAGCCGCATTAGATATTCTGGAACTTGAAAAGAGTTTTCCAGCGTGTCCAGTATATCCACCCATCTAGCGGAGTTGAAGGCATTCCTGACGTCGAGTGTCACCAACAGGACGATCCGTCGCTTGGTGCGACTATATGCCTCTGCCTTTTGGACCACATGTTGTTAGATGAAATGAGAGTGTGTGACTCCCATTCTCGCAAGCAGCCGACTAGATTACCCACTAAACGCCTCCCCTGTCAACCCAAGAACTCAGCCCGGAACCGTTTGACACATTACTTCGGGTCAGGACTTATTTTGATACGCCGTGAGGCGCCTTCAAGCTGGGGGATCCCTCTTCTAACGGAAGGGGAGATACGAAGAGGAGAGCCCAAACGCTCCTGGCTGCTGTGAGCTCCTTTTATCTTTTAGGGCTGCTCGAACATAATGTGCCACCTGGTTTCATTAGTCAATTGATTCGAGCATCAACGCGAATATATTTTTCGGGGTGAGCAATCCACACAAGATTGCTGCCAGTCGTTAGTGAGCACTGTCTCTCCTCGCGGGCAATCACCTCCCTCACGTCTCTCTCTCTCTCTCTAGCAAGGGGGCAAGAGGTATCACTAACTCTCACCTCCGAATCAGAAATTGTCGGATACGAAGATGCAATCTTCAGTGCTCTTCTTCTCTGTAATTGTGACAAGCGTTTTCGTTTCCTTACTGAGAGCGTCGCCCCATATTTCTGCTCCGTACAGTTTTCCAGCGTATCTAGAATATCCACCCATCTAGCGGAGTTGAAGGCGTTTCTACAGTCGAGTCTTACTAACAGTACGATCCGTGGCTTGGTCCGGCTATATGTCTCTGCGTTTTGGACCGCACTCACCACCTCTGCAATCGTATCAATGGTGGAGCGTCCTGCCCTAAAGCCGTACTGCCAAGGAGAATCGCGTAAGTGAGTCTTCCCTTGAAGAGTTTCTCCAGCACCTTCTCACACAGTGTGTAGAATGCATAATGGGCAATGTAGACGGTGATCCGGGACTTCCCTTCCGCTTGCTGATCAGCACGAGCCTCGCCACCTTCCATCGTACCAGGAAAACCCGTCCCATAGGCAAGCGTTGAATTTGCTGAACAGTAAGACAGGACAATGGTTATAGACAAGTTGCAACACCTCAGCTGGAATACCATCAGGACCTGGAGCCTTCTTCGCTTTCAGTGAAAGGAAAAGTCGACACTCGACTGCTGTTTTACCATAGACAGCGTTAACACAGACGGGATGGGTGGGGAAGACTGCCCGCACTATCTCGTCCATCTTTCCAGCATCATGTATGTAAGGCGTCTGTAGGGCACCAAGCTTCCACATAACTAGCTTGTAGCCAAGGCCTCACAGATCTTTGTTCACATTGGCCACTAGATCTTGCCAGCAGCGAGCCTTGCTGTCGCTAATCAATTTGCGAAGGTATTTCCTGGCCGACTTATATGCTGCTCCCGGTTGCATACTTCCATTATGGTTCCGTGCCCGTTGAACCTCACGCCGGAGCTTGTGAAACTCTCTTTGCTTTTCAGCGATTTCAGCAGACCACCAGTACAATGGAGACTTGCCGTGCCGATGTTCCCGACGGGGCCTAGAAACATTGCAAGAAGTCTTGATGATGCTCATAGTTGAGTTCACCACGTCTTGAGCTGCCAGTTCTTCCGGCTCCTGCGAATTTCTCTACAGCGGAGCACCTGCTGTGAGCACTTCGATGAACCTCTCGACGACCATTCTTACGATATTGCACCGAATTGTAGAAGGTCGAGAGGACGAATGGTATCCAGATAAAACTAGTACTGCCACCATCTAGGTTCGGAGCAGTGATTTCCAGGGGGAGGGCTGTGGACGGGGGGATGGTTTCGTGTTGGTTCGGTGCCCAGGGAGCACCTTCTTTAGTGTGTACTTAACGCCGAACGAACTGATATCATCTTTCCAAGACAAACTTAATGCTTTGGAGGGCGCTCGTTGTACTAAACACCGGAAATGCGCCAACTTTCCGCCGTATTGGCTGTGAAGGAACCATACCGGACGTTACGTTCGCCCCAGAGGCCTTAGTACGGAGAATACACAATTGTAGAGTATTAGAGGACTACTCAGCCAGTGATCATCAGTGCATTCTGCTTGAGATCAGTGGTGCCTCCCGACGTCCATGCTCTCGACCTTCTAAATTGGGTGGAACATTAGGATAGACTTCGAAAGGCTCGTCGAAGTGCTCACGACAGGTGTTCGGCTATTTTAGTAAAAAACCCTAAAAAATAGAGGTATCATCGAGATGGTTTATTTAAGCCGTTGGTATTCGGAACAAGTCACACACTTTTATTAATTGTGAATATTTCTCGATTTTTTCGCATCAGCAATATACAGAAGCTAGACGGGGACCAATGGCGCATTCGATACAACCATGTACTGAATGAAATTTTTGACGAGCCGGAGGTCTCAACGATTGTAAGACTGCAGAAGCTGCGATGGGCTGGCCACGTAAATCGTATGGACGAACAACGGACAACCCAAAAAGTTATTCGTTGGGAGGGCTGAAGGGTGGAGAGCAGTGGGGAAACCGGGGAAACGCTGGTCTGACTCGGTCGACGAAGACGGTTCATTGCTGCTCGGATTTTAAAATTGGAGGATGCGGTCAATTGACCGAGACAGTTGGAGACGCTTCTTGCAGGAAGCGAAGATCCGAATAAGAAGAACAAACAGAAGAGTTATTTTCAGCATCGATAGTAGCCTAAATCGTTGCTAGAGACCCACTCGTACTAAATCAATAGCCTAAATTTGATTACTTAATTAATAACCATTTTTGTTTAATCTTCGAAACTCTATTTTGCATATATTTGGCCTGGATTTTCGCAAAAATATTTTTAAAGTTCTAACCATTTTTGAAATAAGAACTCCAAAATCAAAACACCAGATATCCAATTTCTAGGAAGTTCTATGAGATTTTTATTGATTCTGAATAAATTAAAACAGTGATGACAAACTGAAAACAGTTTTTTGCTTATGCTACTTTCCGCAGCAAAAATCATAATTTAAAATTAATAATAATGTACATATTATACAGGAGCAAAATATTTAAAGGGTGAGTAAATTTTTTTATCAAATAAATAGCATTGAGGTTAGCTAAATTTCAACAATACCAACAGTTAAACAAAATTTTCTATTGTCTTTTTATCACTTAGTGAATATTGGCAATAACGGCTTTTGTGAAATCTTGCGTTGTGGATTGCCCACCCAAATCTTTTGTTCGGATTTTTCCTCCTTCTAAAACTTTGGTAATAGCATTAACGATTTTATCACTGTAGGATTGCAAGTTAATGTGGCGCAATAGTTTGGCACCGCAGAGCAGCATTGCTGTTGGATTGGCCACGTTTTTACCAACAGCTTGAGCAAAAGTGTGACGTGCACCCTGGAAATATATTTAATGAAAACTCAAATGAAAACAATGCATATACGAGTATACTAACAGGCTCGAAAACTACTGCTTCAGCGGAATAAGAAGCACCTGCTACGACACCAGCGCCACCAACAAGGCCTGATGCAATATTGTCTAGAATGTTACCGTACAAATTGGGGGTAACCATAACATCAAACTGCAAATATAATTACTAGTACTTCATTGCATTGATTGAAAAAATTATGGCGGGTACCTGATTTGGATTTGACACCAATTGCATAGTTGTATTGTCAACAATCATCTTTTCAAAATGAATCCGAGGATAAAGTTTTGACATTTCTTCGCAACACCTCAAGAAAAGACCATCGCCAAGTTTCATGATGTTGGCTTTGTGGATAGCGGTGACCTTCTTGCGGTTGTTCTTTGTTGCATAATCGAAGGCGAATTTGGCAATACGCATGGATTTTTTAGCCGTAATAATTTTCAGGCACTCCACAACTCCAGGCACTGATTCATGTTCCAAAGCAGAATATTCTCCTTCAGTTTGTTCACGGATGATGACACAATCGATATCCTAAAAAATATGTCATTTATATAATACGAAAAAGACAACTGTTAAACAGTACAAACCTTATGTCTTGTTTTGACGCCTGGTAAACTCCTTACATGCACAACGTTGGCATATAAATCAAGTTCATTTCGAAGCTTCATGTTAAGTGTTTGAAGTTCTCCTTCAACACTGTAATCAGGTGTTGCAAGGATACCCTGAAGTGAAAAATGAAAACATAAATCTTGTATTTGAACACTGAAAACATCATGGATATCATACCTTGATGCAAACTTTATTTTTCATTATGGAACTGGTCACATCTTCAAGTTTTGCGCTTAGAATAGGATTGACCTCTGATAAGAAATATGTTTCAAAATCAACTGGGACATCAGCTGCCTATAAAAAGAAATTATTTAGGTAAGCAAAAAATTTTAATTGAAATATTAAAGAGAGATGGAGCTGGTTTATGTTATTTTAGTTCTATATTATTATTTGGAATATTAGGCGAATATATAGAACACAATAAAAAGCCGGGAAACATATTGGATTCATCTTTTTTGGCTATTAGAATATAAATCAAAAATTTAAACAGCAAAAGAATCTTTCCAGATGAGTTTTATCTGAAGTTTATCATTCACACTCTTGAAAAAAACCAATCCGGGTTTCTCTTAACGGACACCCCTTGAGGACGAATACCCCTCTTATCGGACAATGTTACATTGGTCCCGGTCAAAGTGCTATTAATTCAATGTACGAAAAACTCCTTTACAACTGAACCCTTGTTATCAGAACATAGACACCGCTTTTAGGACTCATTAGCAGAATTACCTCTCTTGGGCGGACAGTATTTGGAAATGTTTACATTTTAAGCTCCATTTTGATCTTTTTAGGGTTTTGTGCTAAAATACAAAACCCTATTGAAATCACGACCTGTGTCCGTTTGTCCGTCCATCGGTATGTCACAGCAGTTTTTCTCCGAAACTATAGAAGCTACAGCCATGAAACTTTGTGAAACGGTCAAAATTTATGACTTCTTGAATGTTTTGGGTGAAATTTTTTTCAGAGAGTTTAAAGGGGATCTCCCCATATAGGGAGGTCGCCTTCAAAAAAAAAGTTTCACCATTGGTAGCGAGTAGGGTGTCATTAGAAAGATCTCAATGGGATCTTTTCGAAACAAATCTGAAAGTTACCTTATCAGTACCGAGGAGATCAAGGGAAGGGGAAATGTATGAAATTTTCGCGTACAAATTTATCCAAAAGATGCAGAGTTCCGTCTATAAGCAGATTTGAAATTATTGTTGTTGTAATATCATACAACTGAAATAGCGATAACTCACTTTATGATGATTTAATTTCTGTGGAATTTCGTAGGCATAAGGCTCTTATATATTTTAAACAGTTTATCTGCACCGTTTCGATATTTGGGTTAAAATGTTAAATTACAAATCAATTGTACTATTATTAACAGATTTGATTTCTGAGGCATTAGTTGCTCTTGTACTCATAAAGACCTACCTTCGTGATTTTGAATTCATTGTTTGGCTCGAAGGTGTACAATCACGAGGAGAGGAGAGGGGACACAAATATTGAAATGCAAAAAATTACTTGTTTCATATTCTGGAAGTGCTAGGACCTTGCATTTGTTACACTTTTTTTGTGGTAGGGAGGTGAATGCCCATTTACGCACAGAGTGTTCCCATGTCCGTAAAAAGGCGACCGGGCTACCCACTAAACACCTCCCTTGTCAACCTGAGAACCTTGCCTGGAACCGTTTGACACATTACGTCGGGCCAGGTTTCGTTTTGTTACGCCGTGGGGCGCCTTCAAGCTGGGCGATCGCTCTTCTAGTGGGAGGGGAGAGGGGAAGAGGAAGTGCCAGACAAGTGATCTTCCAGCCCCAACACCTCCGGCTGCTTTGAGTCACTATTATCTTTTAGGACTACCCGAGCACAATGTGCCACCCGGTTCCATTTGTCAACCGATTCGAGCATCACCGCGACTATATTATCCGGAGTGAGCTCTCCCGTCTCCCTGTAGAGGGCTCTTCGCAGCCTATCCCACTATATGCACGCAAAAAATGTGTGGCAGGCATTGTCTTCCTCTCCTGGGCAATACCGACAATCGGGGGACCGTGACTTACCAATCTTGTGCAGGTACGACTGAAAACACCTATGCCCGCCCAAAAGCTTGGTCGGATAGAAGTCAGTGTCACCATACCCTCGATTTAGCCACGGTCTCACATCCGGGATGAAGCGTGAAGTCCACCATCCTTTCGTGCAATTCACCCAAGACTGCTGCCAATCGTTGAGTGAGCGCCGTCTCTCCTCACGGACAACCATCTCCCTCGCATCCTCGTTTCGACGTAGATAAATAGACCGGCGCTTTCTAGCAAGGAGGCCGACAGGTATCACGCCTGCAATAACTCTCACCGCCGAATCAGAGACTGTCGGATACGAAGATGCAATCCTCAGCGCTCCTCTTCTTTGTACCTGTGCCAGGCGTTTTCGGTAAACCTCCTTACTGAGAGCATCGCCCCATACCTCTGCTCCGTACAGTAGCACTGACCCTACAGCACTCATCAAGAGGCGTCTTCTTGATGAGCTGGGTCCCCCTAGGTTGGCCATAAGTCGACTCAGAGCAGATACTCCTAAAGCAGCCTTCTCAGCCGTTGCCCTGATTTGCTCAGAGAAACTCATCTTCGAGTCGATCAGTAGTTCCAGGTACTTCACCGATGGCTTTGATTCGATTCACAGATCTTCAATACTGATCATTCTTACTCTCTTTTTTGTCAAGATGACCACTTCGGTTTTCTCCAGTGCTAAGCTGAATCCGCGAGCAGTCATCCAGTCCCTCACTCGGCGCATTAGCATACCTAGCCTAAGTTGCGCTTGTTCAACGTTGCTTCCAGCGACCAGAGCCGCAACATCATCAGCAAAGCCGACCAAGCGCGACTCATCTGACATCTCGAGTCTCAGTAGCCCGTCGTAAGACACGTTCCACAGGTCCGGACCAAGGATAGATCCCTGGGCAACACCCGATGTAATTTCCATCCTTCGTTGGCCCTGTATCGTGTCGTAGAGCAGACTTCGGTGCTTTAAGTTGTTCCTCAAAAGCCGCATTAGATACTCTGGAACTTGAAAAGGATTTTCCAGCGTATCCAGAATATCCACCCATCTAGCGGAGTTGAAGGCCTTCCTGACGTCAAGTGTCGCCAACAGGACGATCCGTCGCTTGGTGCACCTCTGCCCTTTGGACTACCTCTGCAATCGCATCAATGGTTGAACGTCCTGCCCTAAAGCCGTACTGCCGAGGAGATAGGTTCCCCGAATCGCGTCAGTGAGACTTCCTTTGATGAGTTTCTCTAGCACTTTCCCAGCCGTGTCAAGCATGCATAACAAGCGGTATGAAGACGGCGATTCGGGATTTCCCTTCCCTTTGCTGATCAGCACGAGCCTCGCCACCTTCCATTGTACCGGGAAAACCCCGTCCCGTTGAATGTGCTGAGCAGCAATTTTGTTACCCTTACGACTACATTAGATGAAAAAATTTGTTAATGAACACTTCGTTAAAAGAGAGGACCCCCTTAAAAAATGTTGAAATATTTGATAAGAGTTAGGCTTTTGAGAGACTACCAATTCAGACTTTTTCACAAAGTTTGAACTTTGTAGCTTCTATAGTTTCTGCAGAAATTGCAGTTTTATCTCGTCGGAAAGAAACAACCGCAATGGGCTCGACGAGAAAACCTCTGTTGCGGGCATGCGGGAGTCTCGTCGAGATAAGCAAAGAGTTTGTTTCGGAGGGCGACGTGTCGACTGTTTTCTCGATTTTCCGTGTAGCTCGGTCTGAGATTTCCTTCGGATAAATTATTCTGGTGAAATGAACTGATTGTTCTTGAAAAGTGCAAACATTTGATTCAAATGAAGTGCATAAAAGTGCGGTTGCGAAAAGTTTGAAAAGATAAGTCCCAAGTGGCGACGAAGACGGCGGCTGATGAGTGACAGCTCATCAGAACTCACGCGACCTAAATTCGGATGTGACGGAATTTTGAAAAATCGGGTAGAAAAGTGTGTTAGCTCCTTAGATTTTTTTGATTTAGTGGTTGAGTGCATCAAATGGAATAGAGGCAATAGCCAAGCACGATTTTACAGCTACCGCACACGACGAGCTCAGCTTCAAAAAGTAACAAGTTCTAAAGGATACAAACCTGAAACGAGACATCTAATCGATTTTACGACAATTCTAAAACAATACGATATTGTGTGTTCGTGTTTTTTCGGTCGTGTGCCATTGCGCTCCGTGTGAAGAATCTTTCCCCATTCATGAACCGGTGAAATGAAAAAGTACACAAACATACGAGTATGTTAGAAATTCCAAATTCTATTAAATATGCCACCGATGGAAAATTGGAAAAGGCTCGAAAGAATATTCTCAATTGTCAGGGGTAGACTTTGGGAACAAGATAATTGTAGAGGGAAAACAATAAACTAACGCGCACCGTTACAATGACTCGATTGATGGTTCGGATGCGACTGGCTTTTTTCGTTTTCTTCCGTAGCCGGTGCTCTTCAATTGGTGTTGCCATGACCCTCGATCATCTTGACATTGATTCGTCTCGATTCATTACTCCGTGTCATAAAAATCGAGTTCGGGACTCACGACGATCCACGGTTTCAACTTTTCGCTCGTATACACCGAACAGAATTTCCGTTGGTTGGGACGTGCGATTCCCACGTCCTCGACGTCGTTTCGTAAAACTCTCGAAATGATGTAGGGCCCACGATATTTGGGCTCTAACTTTCGAGATTCTCCCGTAGCAGCAGGTACGTTCCTTAGAACGATGAGATCTACTTACTTGTAGATAAAAGGTTTCTTGTGTTTCGCGTTGAACTTCAATCTCAATTTCTCTCGTTCGGTGCTAATTCGCCCTGCAGCCAATTGTCTTCGGTTAACCATATCGCATTCCGTTGGATCAGCAGTCGCTTCATCTTATGTTAGAGCCATAACTAGCCGATTCGTGATGACGTCTCGAAGGCGATCATCGAATATCAACTCGACCAGACTAAACTGAGTCACAGAGTGACATTGTGAATTGAGAGACCACTGAAGATTGCGCAATTGTAAATCCCAATCCTTGTGATTAGTTGGTGCAGTTCTTACAAATGATAAGATGGACTGATTTGCACGTTCGATTTGGCCATTCGCTCGAGATGTTCTGACGGCAACCTTAATATGTCGAATCTCATTAGATGCGCAGAATTCAGCAAATTGTCTTGATGTAAAAGTAGTGCCACGATCGCTAATTATACGCTTAGGTAGACCGAAGTACAACGTCAGATCCCTGAATGCGTCGATGAAGTGCTTCGATTTCATAGTTTTGACAGCTCTCAAATTTAAGTACTTACTGGACCAATCAGATGTTCCAATGATGTGCAAATTACCTCGACGACTGCGTGGCAAAGGTCCCAGGTGATTAACGTGTAACGTCCAGAAAGGAATAGGTGTCACCTCATTCGAATAGAGTTGACCCTCCGGTTTACCTGCGATTCCTTTATTATAGCAGCACTCTAAGCATGCTGCGATGTACGACTTGATGTATTTTCGGAGATTGTTGAAACAAAAATCTTACCAAACTCGATTTATGGTCTTGTCAAGACCAGAGTGGCCTATGTCATCGTGGTACGTGCGAATGATTTTCCACCTGACTGCAGACGGAACGATGAATTTGAGATCTTGGTCGATCTTACGATATAACCGACCGTTTTTGAGCTGATAAACTTGAAATGTTTGGATTGAGCGGACTCAATATCGCCTCTCAGAACTTCGATTAACTCCTTCAACTTCACGTCTTGTCGTTGCAGGAGCACAAGCCAGTCTTCGTTTTCTTCCACTCGCATTATGTTCTCCGATGCTACCTCTGGCTTGTTCGGTGGTTCGTTTGGAGCTCTGCTTAGAGCATCTGCGTGCTCATGCGTTCAGCCGATCGATGTATGATGCGGAAATCGTCCTCCTGTAGCTTCAGAAACCATCGACCGATGTGCGGTAGCAATGGCTTAGACGTTTTTGTGGTGATAATTGCGGCGCAATCCGTAATTATCTCGAAATGCGGAATCTTCTATCAGAATGTTCCTAACCTAAGCGTTTAACTTTATCTCTAACCTAATAAAATAAACGTAACATGTACCTAACCTATCCCTGATTTTTGGCACAAATAAATAACAACACTAAATGTAGCAATAGTGAGCTGAAACTCAAAAACTAAGTACCGAAAAACACAAAAACTGAAAATAAACATGAATAATTTGGACATTGTCATTTAGCTACCAATACTTAGATTGCCCCGTCTCAGTTCGATCAGCTTCAACGAATCTAGCAAATGAGTATCTCCATTGGAATTGTTGGTCTCGTGAACTAAATTCGGAGGATATTTTATCTTCTTATCGGTGGCCCGTCTATACATGTGATATATGATTGGAACGCCGTCAGAATCAAAAACATATCGATTCATGTCCAAATACACGAATGCTTCTGGAGGAACGAAGCCAGTCGCGAGGCAAGTCGCAATATACCCGTCTGTAGGGTGGAACGGCTGTGAAATACAAGGGTTTTCACTCACAGTTACAGATCTTGCGATGATCCCGAAGAAGTTTCAATTGTGAAGATATCGACTCTTGTCACCTTAGCAGTTTGATAAATTCTTCTATTCGATATATAATGCTTCCAATCCGTCTCAGGCTTTCTGTACAAACCAGTACATGCACGAAGACATTTCCTTTCGAAAACTCTTAATTTTTCCATAGTTCTAGCACTTTGGTTGTACCAGATCTGACATCCATATATCAAAATTGGTCTAACCAGGGTGTTGTAAAGATAATTTTGACCTTTTGATCAATGTATCTGAAATGAAAGAGTCTTCGTAGGGCCATGACTACTTTTTGTACCTTACTGAGCATGATTTTGACATGTTCACAGGATTTATGTGGAACCCGTTCTGAACTACCCCTGCCAGCCATGATGTGGAAATCCTTCCAATTACGTTTCAGGTATTGACTGATCCCCTGCAGCGTCGTCCGGAACAAAATTGTTTTGCACTTCTGCGCATTGACTTTCATACACCTGCACATCATTGAACATTTTTTGAAGATTGCTCTGAACTATTGTAGCTTTTTGGTCTGCCGTATAGATGATCAGATCATCAGCAAACGCTTCAAATGATCGCGTTGGCGAGACGTTAAAATCAAAGCCGTTCAATCGCTTGCGAATGAATATTGAGAAGAGCAGATGCGCAGTAACTGTTCCCTGCTGTAGACCATTCAAGACCTTGAATTCGCGCATGGTTGTCAAATTTTCATCAGTTACAACAAACGATTTGCCGTATAACATACTGAACATCATGGCAACAAGGTGTCGGGGGAACCTGTCTCGAAGGAGTTTAAAAACTAGTTCATCTAACCACACCGTATCGAAAGCTTTTTCCATATCAATGAGACACGCTCCAACACATTCTCTATCATTTAGTTTCTAACAGATTTCTGAGGTTACTTTCGTTATTGCTTGTGTGGTCGAATGCCTGGCACGAAAACCAAATTGGCAATTCGGCATCAACTCATATTTCTCAATGTGGGCGTTTAATGCTTTGTTAAGCATCACTTCAAGCATCTCGGTGATGTTAGGCAGGAAGCTGATTGGGCGATAGCTTTTAGGGCATGAAGATTCGTTTCCTTTCTTCAAGATCGGAAATACCTTAGCATTTTTCCACTCATTTGGGAAATATGAATTGCTCAACATATTGTTGAACAATATGCAATAATTCCTAATAGCAACCTCAGGCAGATGTCGGAGAACTACATTTGGAATACAATCAGTGCCACATGATTTCTTGTTGTTTATCTTACCAAATATGAAACACAAGTCTTCATAGCTGATAAAACAATCAATAAGATTCAAGCTCGGTATGAAGCCAGATGTTAATGTTTCATAGAAATGAAGAATTGATTGGCCATTCAGGCTTCATTTGAAGTCGAAAACTTTTGCTTCAACGACCTTTGAACATATTTCATTCCCTCTATCAGGGTTTGGTAGATGAACCAATTTAAAATGTGATCCCATCAGGGCAAGTTTATGCAATCCCTCACATATAATCCTGTTTCCGTTTCTATACGGAGTCGTACTATCAATTTATATACCAGTCCTATCGAGAAGATTTATCTCATCACTAGCAACTTCAAGATTCGATACCTTCACTCGAGACTTCTTGCGGAATATGCTATTCACTTTCGCGAAAACGCCATCAAAACGCCTGTGGGCTAATACCTTTCAATTTTCCCGCCCATTGGTTGCTGACCTCACTCCTGAAGTATGAACGGATTAAGTTCCGGACATTCTTCAGGTGTGATTTCAACAAAGCCAACGAGTGATGGTTGTAGTCCAAAAATCGTCGATAAATATTGTTGAAGCGTGTGAGAAGAAAACTTTTCAATCTTTTCAACATTACAATGGTTGGTGTTTCATATCCTTCCATATTGTTTCGATGTTTAATCTTGGGAACTACTTTCTCAATCGTTTCCAATGTCAGCATCTCTAACTTCGACAAATAGAGATCTATTTCATCGTTAGTTAGATTCCTGTCATTAGGAAGAATTGAGTAAGAGTTGTTATCATCAGAAGGAAGACATTGCTTCTGGTACTCCCGATTAAACTTCTTTTAAAACTTTCCCCAGTCCGTTTTTTTGAAATTCAACCGATGATTTGATGAGTGATTTGATGAGTGATTTCCATTACGATTGCGTTATGGACGCTATCATAAGGAAGCACCTGCAGTTTCCGTTGAGGACTATTAAAGCTGAATTCAAGTCTTGCGTCAGCAATGCAGAGGTCTAAATATGAATTTGCCCTAGGGCATGTTGGGAACTCCGACCCATATAGATTGCACCTGCATTCAATTTGGTTCTCTGTTATCCACGATTTCAGGAATACACCTCTTAGATTATTATTATTTTGAAGCAGGTTGGCCTAAACGTTGAAAAACGAAATTAATTTTTTGATCTTGTTTATTTATTCTTTCTGATAGAGAATCAAGCTGTTGGTAAATTTTGAGAAGCAGCTCATTTTTTATTTATTTTTTTTATTTATTTATTTACCAGTAAAATTTACATGTAAAATAAATATGCATATATATACTCGTATATATATATATATATATATATATATGTATATATATATATATATATATATATATATATATACATATATATATATATATATATATATATATATATATATATATATATACATATATATATATATATATATATATATATATATATATATATATATACATATATATATATATATATATATATATATATATATATATATATATATATATATATATATGTATGTGTATATATATATATATATATATATATATATATATATATATATATGTATATATATATATATATATATATATATATATATATATATATATATATATATATATATATAAAACAGTAAACTGCAGAGGGAACTTTATCCCTGTACGCAAACTGGTGTGCTTAAAAACTAATATCTTATAACTAAAAGAAACATACATTTGCCAATATTATGTAAGCATTTCAAATAAGGTTTTAGAATTTTTAGAATTCGCGCTGCAAACTATAAAATTCCTAGTTTTATAATGTTATAATCCAAGATAACAATTTATTTTTAATATTTATCTTACAACCATGTAAATTTTTAAGTTCTTTAGGTAAACGATTAAAAAGTTTAATCGAAACAATATAACTATTTTTTTCGCTTATTTTTTTGGAGTTTTTTGGTAGCAAAATTGACTTATGCCCAGTGATACTTTGTGAGTCTATATAATTATTTCGATGTATTTCATAATAATATGTTAGTGCTTCAATTGAGTATATGTGATTCACTTTTATTGGTTTTCTAACGACAGTAAATTTATTTTTGTTAACTATGCCAAGTATCCTGTTTTGCAATGATATAATATATTTCAAGTTATTATTATATGCCCCACCCCATGCAAGAATTCCATAGCTTATAATACTGTGGACATAAGCATAGTATATAATTCTTAACATATCGGTACTCATGCATTTGGATAGCTTATGAAAAACATAGACTATATACTTTGGTTTTTGATGTAAATATTCAATATGTTTGTTCCATCTAACGTTATAATCAAATATTATACCCAGGTATTTACAGTGCTCAACCCTTTAAATTGTTTTTTTATCAATAAATATGTCTATCTTCTCGGGCACGCTATCATAATAATTTCCAAATGTCATGAATACACTTTTTTCAACGTTAAGTGTTAATTTATTTAGCTTTAGCCAAATTGATATTTTTTCTAGCAAAGAATTGATCTTAATCTGTGCACCCATCCATGTGTCATCTGTGGAAATAGCAGCAGTATCATCTGCATACGATAAGATAGAATCATTTGGAAGACTCTCAAGCAAATCATTAACATAGAGTATGAAAAAAAGTGGACCAAGTATCGTTCCCTGTGGAACACCAGTATCAATTATCTTGTTTTCACTCAATTTCTCGCCAATTCTCACCCTCTGTTTTCTATTATTTAAGTAATTTTTTAAAAGTAAATGAGCAAATCAAACAAAATCTCGTGATCTACCGTGTCAAAAGCTTTGGCCAAATCTAAAAACACTACAATAATAGTGGTACTCTTTTCTAAATTATTATAAATCATACTTGCAAGGTGATTTAATGCATCTTTGGTGCCTAGTTTTCTCATAAACCCGTATTGCTTGCAAGAAAAGATTTTATTTACCCTCATAAACTTATATATCCTTGCATGTAAAATTTTTTCAAAAATTTTAGCAACATTCGATATGAGAGATAGTGGCCTATAATTTGAGACACTGTTTCTACTTCCTGACTTATGAATAGGTACTATTTCAGCGATTTTAAGCGATTTAGGCCAGATAGATTTTTCAATGCAGAGATTAAAAATGTAACATAGTGGATCACATATATAATCGATTGCAACTTTGAGAGCTTTAGTGCTAATCATATCAACACCGCCGTTCTTAAACTTAAATTTTTAAATAATATTTTTTATCTCTTGCGTATCTGTAGGATGTATAAAAAAGGATTTAGGGTTTTGCTGCGGTAATTCAATTGTTCGAGTCTCATTATTTACAAATTTGTTACTGAGTTTTTTACCAATTGTACTAAAATAGTTATTCATGGAGTTAGATATTTCAAATTAATTTTTAATTAATAGTAGATTTTCTATTATTTTTTTGACTTATATTAACTTTCTGACCAATAAATTCCATAATTTTCTAGGATCTTCACAATTTTTTTCAATCTGAGCTTTGTCATACATAAGTTTCGCTTTATAAATAATATTATCTAAAATTTTCAGATAGTTTATATATTTCATCAAATTTTCAGAACTTTGGTTTTTTTTGTAAATATGATAAAGTTTTTCTTTTTCCTCGCAAGACTTAACTATTGCTTTTGTTATCCATGTTTTTCTATGTTTATTTTTAGTTTTTTTAGTTACTTTGGACTTTTCTAAACAACTTTTCATATTTATTATAAACCAGTCCGTAGCTTCATCTGGATCAGAAAAACAATATATTAGAGACCAATTTATCAAACTAGCATTACGCAAAAAAATTCCATAGTCAGTGTAAACATAATTATTAGCTATCAATTTATCAGGTTTGAACTTAGTAAGTTTGACTATTAAAGTGTAATGATCACTTATAGAATTTTGAACAGTAAAAGATTGAATTTCTGCTTTATCAAAATTATAAAATATGTTATCAATGCAGGTACCCCTATTTATATTGCTGTCTGACGGTCGGGTTACTTTTTGAAAAGATGGTAGGAAACCCAGTTCTAAGAAATTATTTCTGAATTCCTGAGTTATGATATCGCATACCAACAAGTCAATATTGAAGTCTGCAACAACCAAATGATTTTTACATTTTTTCTTATCCATCAGGTACTTCTGGAGGCTTTTAATAAATTCAATTTTCTTAATACTATGTGATCTATATAAAGCGGACAATTCTGGGCCGCTGCCGTTGTCCATTTTTATGATAGTATTAATAATTCTTAATTGATTAACCTGAATGATTTCAGTCTCTTCAATCAGACAGTTTTTGACATACACTATAACCCCATCCGCTTTATTTAGTTCACTTCCATTATAGCACATATTATATCCATATAGTTGGAAAAAATTAGTATTTGTAACAGTCCACGCTTCAGCACAGCAAATATATAGAGGTTTTGAAACTAAACTCTCAACAAATATTTCTAAGTTTGCAAAATTGGCATTAATACTTCTAATATTTAAATATAGTATCAAATTATCATGTTTAATTAAATGTTCATTCAGAGTCTCTACATCAACACATATGTTTTCGATCACTAATGTATCGTTTACTATTTTATCAAAAATCTCGAAGTTATGTGCCATCTCTATGTCTGCTTGTTTTGTTACGATGAAAATCACTGTTGTTTGCTTCACCATCGGTTGAAGTAGTTGCTGCATTATTATATAAAGTAGGTCCAATCTGATTTTGGTCATTAATCGTACCCAAATATCTTGATATTTCAGGTATTACAGGGTAGTCAGTCATTTCAATTCTTTTGTTAATTTTAAACTTAAGATATTGACATAGCGAACTATCTGTCGCAACATGTGCCGTATTGTATTTCACGTTCGATAATTTAATCATCATTATTGCCATATAATTTTTTTTATTTACTGTTGCTTGCTGGTCCTCTAGCAGCAAGTGAAAATGAAGTTGGGAGGTAACAAATTGCGATGTACTTTGGTTTTTTTTGGGGAAAATTTAACTCTTGCATCTTGATACCGGATGACCAAATATACCGCAGTTAACACAATATAATTTTTCTTTTGGCTCCATCTGAGCCAATTTGCATTCACCGGGGCGTGAATATCTTTGCATTTAACACAGCGATTGTGCATTGCACAATTGGCAGCCGAATGACCGAATCTTTGGCACTTGTAACACTGGTTTACCTCAGTTTGTTGGAGGCGTTCCCACCTCACAACTCTAAAGTTTAAGTACCTTTCCTGTTGGAGGGCACTCGGACTGCTATCGTTAGAAATTTGGACCAAATATAATGGTAATATTTTGTCTTCAACAG
Source organism: Odontomyia ornata (assembly GCA_963969285.1). Classification (NCBI taxonomy): domain Eukaryota; kingdom Metazoa; phylum Arthropoda; class Insecta; order Diptera; family Stratiomyidae; genus Odontomyia; species Odontomyia ornata. The sequence goes on from OZ017739.1 coordinate 310,022,861, forward strand.
TTGATCTCTTTGTAGCAAAATGTTTCACACTGATGAACTTAACTGCTGGTGCTGCTTCCTGTAACATTTCAAGGAGATTAACTGAATTCTCCCCACTATCCAAGTCCGTCAACAGAAAGGTCTGGTTTTTTCCGCCTCTGGCGTGTATTTGAAGTGGGGAGCTTTTACACTATTAAGAGCATCTTTCGCTAGCTTAAAATCAGCCATTGTTTTTGTCTTAATTGTGAGTTTATTAGCGGTCACTCTCTTAACTTCGAAATTGTTATCTTATGTTCGGCTCCAAATGGCCGAACCATATCCCCTCCACGCTGCCCAAAATAATTGGAGGAATTTTCTCATTTATCTTAATTTTTTTAATAGGAGAACCAGCAGACACACCAGTTAGCTTCTTCTCCTTATTTTTCTATTTTAAATATTCAATAAAATGATTACTACAATCATTAATATTACCTATGATATCTTGGCACTCCATCTCGATGTCCATTTCTTCATTCATCGCAGATAGTAACACATAGTAATTGGCGCTGTCGTTTGCTCTTCCTGCGCTTAGCATGTTTTCAGCATCATGAATTGATGTCTTGTTCATATCTTGTAATGTTGCTTTATATGTTTGAGCCTTTTGTGTGGCTACTGTTTTTTCGTTCGTCTTTATTGTTGTCGCTTCTTTTTTTTCATTCTTCTTATTTGTTATCGCTTCTTCTTTGCCGAACGTATTCTGTGGCTTCATTATTTTTGTTTTATCCACATTTGTTAATGTCCGGATCACGTCTTTCAAACTTTCGATACGGAGTTTCATCTCATCATTTTGTTTAGTAGCCTTTGCGTTTTCTCTGGTTACCCCTTCGTATTCTTCGCTTGAAAGCGTAATACGCTTGCCATGCTCACAGCTGTCTTGATCGTTTTTCCGTTTCATGATTTTTTCATTCGTCGTATTAGAAATGCCTGGCCTTGGGTCCCCCAGCGGTGGGAAGCTGTCGGGCTCCTCTATACCCCTGGTGAAAAAACGTTTCTTCTTTTTTGACTTTTTTGAAACTTTTTCGCAAGTAAAATCCAGATACTCGATAACTTGTTCGAATAGTTCGACGATGTAATAAGTTTTTTTCTAAAATTACTTTCTAATTGACGTTTTAAAAATTATTTTAATTTTTAAAAATTTTTGACAGGAGCGAATTAAAAACACATCTACACGCAATGAGTGCTAGGCGTAGAAAGTTGTTTACTTCTGACAAGGATTCGCTCGTCAGGGTCCATGTTTCACTTTCATAATAGCAGAGGTTTGACTAGTGTTTTGTAAATGCGGAGCCTATTGCCTGTGCACAATTCTGGACCCTAGAATGTGAGGTACGGAGTGATAGGCTTAATTTGCGGCGTCCAATCTCGTACTTTTCGGCGCCTCTTTTATTCAGGTTGGCTACAAGCGAGTTAAAATTATCCACACTTTCAAGGAGTTTTCTTCCTCGTTTGAGTCATGAATTTAGTTTTCGTTTCGTCAATTCTTAGGACAATTCGGTTTGCTTGAGATTCTAGATTCAGAAATGCACAACTGCTTATGAAAAACCAACAAAAATAGACATGAGACATGGAAAGAATTAGCCTGACATTTGCACTCATTAAACTTATGCAAGTATGTAGGGAATTCAATTTATTGCGAAAAGATTTAAAATAGAAATATAACAAAGTTGGAATGACTATGTGAAAGCAAATGAAAAGGATGCAATCCGTCTTCGTTGCAAGTTTTATGTCGACTGCTATTGCTTGCTCTCAAGTGTTGTCAGATACTACACTCGGCCATGCTGCTTAACATCTGACCTTAGATGTTTTCTTACTCGTCGCTTCAATCTGCTTGACCTCGTTCAAAGTTTAAGATGGTCCGCCGACGCAGATGTATTCTTCGGTCCTTCATGTTCTTCCAGCTTCTGGACTACATATCGATCGGTACGTAATATTTTCGTTATCTGTTATGGTCCCAAAAACCTTGAATGAAATTTGGACCGCGGATGCAATTGTACCCGCATTATTGCGACTAAGTGACCTTCATGATACCGCATTGCTTACTTTTTATTTCTGTTGGAATTTATATTGATTTTCAGCCTGCACTTGTATGATTTTCTCCTTCGCTTTATTGCGACGCTCATCGCGCTCCTCTAGAAAAACATGTATCCATTCCATCTCAATAGCGCTCTTTGATGTCATCTTTTCATCGCATTTGACAACCAACTAACAATTCGAATGGAGGCAAATCTGTGCTTCTATTAGGTGTTGCATTTATATATTGTTGAGCTGCTGCTACATATTTGTATCATTCTTCAGGCCTTTGAGTTCCATGTTTAAATGATAAGGATATCAATAGCTTGTTCAATCTTTCAATCTGACCATTTGTTCGTGGGACTCAGGTTGTTATCAAAACATGCAGAATTCTTTCTTCTCTGCAATAGCGTTTGAAAAAATTGAATGTATAAGCTAGTGCTCGATCGGATACTATTCGTAGTGGATTTCCAAACGTTTAAGATTGTTTTTCTAGTCTATTTATTACTTTTTCTGCTCTTTTAGACATTACTGGATATAGCCATACAAATTTGGTAAATCTGTATATTGTAGCAAAAATATGCTTATCGTTTTTCCTCGTTGATGGCACTGAACCCAAGTGGTCAATATGATATATGTCCAATGCAATTTTACCCTTGTCGATGCTATGCAAAAACCCTTCTTGTCTTCCATATTTTTTTTCAGCTAAAATGCAATTGATGCAATTTTGGTTACCATTTCCACTTCCATCCGCATGTCGGGAAACCAATAATCTCGCTTGAATATTGCCGCTCTCTTATTAATTACAAAGCGTCCTTGGTCGTGCGCTTGGCAAATAATCGGTAGCTGTAGAGGTTTTGGAACAACTACGCATCGCAAGGTTAAAAAGATTGAAAAGCCCTCTTCTCACACGCGTGTACAATATTTATCGGCGATGTTTGGAATATAACCTTCCCTCGCCGGCTTTGTTGAAATTACACCTGAAGAATGCCTGGCAATGTGCGGAAAAACGGAGGGGTTTTAGCCCACAGGATACAGATGGTGTTTTCAGGAAAGTGAATAGCGTATTCCGTAAGAAGTCTCGAGTGAAGGTATCGAATCTTGAAGGCACTAGTGATGAGATAGATCTTCTCGATAGGGCTGGTATCGAAATTGATAGTACGACTCCGGATAGAAATGGAAACAGGATTATGTGTTGAATTGCAGGAACTTGCCCTGATTGGAACACATTTTGAATTGGTCTACCTACCAAACTTTGAGAGAGGGAATCAAATATTTTCAAAAGTCGTTGAAGGAAAAGTTTCCGACTACAAATCAAGCCTGAACGGCGAATCAATTCTTCATTTCAGTGAAACGTTGACATCTGACCTCATACCGAGCCCGGATCTTATTGATTATTTTGTCAGCTATATTAGGTGCAGTGCAACCATGAGAACAAATCATTTCCCACAAAACTAATTACATATGAAAGATTTGTTCTCATAACAATTGTATCGTCTCTAGATTATTCTCATAACAATTGTATCATCTTTAGATTATTCTCATAACAAACACGAACAGTTGTTTATATCTAAAAAAAACAAACAACTGACGATCTATGAAAGAGCACTTTCCCATGAAAATAGTCTATAAGTACTAGTGTAAGCGCAATTATGTTGGCTTTTAATCGGTAACTTTCATAAGAGAAAGTTCTGTAATAAATTAATAAATTACAAATTGGTTTTGTTGTGCTTGTTCGGTGGTTGGTTCCGTTGGCCGTGTTATACGACGAAAAGTGAATTTGTGGTGACCAATAAACAGTGTGGTGACAAATTAAATAACAACATTCTGTTGGCGTGCATATTCCGCACGCGCATAACAGAATAGATCGAATTCATTTTTGGTGACAAATTCAATAACAACATTCTGTTGGCGTGCATATTCCGCACGCACATAACAGAATAAATTTCTGGTGGCAGCGGTGGGATTGCCGGAAATATAGGCACTCCTTTGATCGGACCTTCGTTCCAATACGGGCCTTCAGCGGAAACTACCCAGCGCGGGAAAGTTCGGAAGTTGGAAAAGGTTGTCTTCTAGTGACGAGGGCAGCCAACAGGTAGTCCAGCTTTAATCCGTGTGAAGCGGAAGCCACCCAATGAAAGGGAAGTGAAAACATTAAGGCGGTTTGGTCTTCAGCACAATAGTGATTATCTCATCGGATCTCGACATTTGAGGATACCATGAAAGTTCAATGCTATTGATTTAAAGCCCTTAGCAAGAAAAAAAAAAAAAATATATATATATATATATATATATATATATATATATATATATATATATACATGTATATATATATATATATATATATATATATATATATATATATATATATGTATATATACTACTATATATATATATATATAAATATACATGAACTACTGTATATATATATATATAGAAATATACATGAACTACAGTATATACTCCTAAGCTAAGTATGCGCCTAGGTTATTTTGGTGATAAAACGCGTTTTTGGGAAACTATTTTTTGCATGAAGGAAATACCTTTGACGGTAGTGAAAGTGTTAAAATCTAATGAAATATCGAGTAAGGCACGGAAAAGTAAAAATCAAACTAAGTGCGGATAGGACCGTGAGAATTTTGAAATTAAATTAGGTGCAAATTACGTTGGTTTCCAAACGTTTCGGGATTACCTTTTAGCGAAAACTGAAAGGAGGCGAAAGGGCCATTTTAGTGTTTCTGATTCCGATATTGATTGCGAATCGAATGAATAGGAGTGTGATCCTGGGATAAATTTGAATTGAAAAACGAAATGCCTAACAATACGGCAAGTAGTAGTAGTGGAGCTGATGCTTACATCAGTTTCGATGATCTGAAAAGTTTTGTGCCGGTATTTGAGGACAAAGCAGAGGATGCATTCAATTTCATTTATGCGTGCGAAGAGGCGCTGAGCTTAGCTCAGGGAGCGTTGAAAACTCTCCTCTTCTAGTATATACTCGTATGTACCCAGCTGCGGGGTAATGCCCAAACGATCATTCTGAACGAGGAATTCAGTAATTGGGGAACATTAAAGGCTAAACTAAAACAAGTTTACGCCGAATCGCACTCGATGTTGCAATTATAGCGAGAGCTTTTTAATTTTAAACAAAATAACTAAACGGTGGTTCAGTATCACCAACGCCTTCTGGGTTAATACCGTAGGATATTGACTTCGCGTTCAGAAAGCTCCACTCCAAGAGAAAAAACATTCCTTGAGGAACAAGTGCGTACCGTATTTATAAATGGTTTGAAAGATGTACTTACTATGTACGTTATTACTCAAAACCCAACAAGTCTTGAGGAGGCTAGTAGACTTGCTCAGGAAGAACAGCAATAAGGGTTAGTGAGAGGCTCCGTAAGAAAGATTTTACAAATCGGAATGTCTTGCCGCGAATACATAAAATTCAAGGTCATAAAAAATGTTTTAATTGTGGCAAAGTAGGTCATTTTTAATGCGATTGTAAAATAAAAATAGATGAAATTAATAAAAAAGCTGATCGCAACAATGGAAATAAAAAATACTTTCATAAAATGCAAAATAACAAAAGGGAAGATAATAGTGGAGTCCAGGGGTGCAAAATAACAAAAGGGAAGATAATAGTGGAGTCCAGGCTAACATGGGTACAAATTCTGAAGGTAGTGAAGATCGTGTAAACGCACTCGATATTGAAGATAGTCCTTACCTTCATCTTAATTATGAAAAAAAACTTAAAATGTTTATTGGACACAGTTCTCTTAATGTTCTAGCAGCAAAATACGTGTTTGAGCATCAAGTTGACAAGAACAAGTCAACGAAATATAAGTGTATAAACGCTGTGGATGGAGAGACTTTTGGTTCCGCAACAATTCTCTAACGTACCAAAATTGTGAATTTGAAGTTTGTTTTCAGATAACGACTAACCGTCTCTTTGACAAAATTTGATGGGATTTTGGGAGCACCATTCTTAGTTGAGCACAAAGCTCGGCTGAATTTTGGAAATAATACACTGGAAATCAACAATACCGTATTAAAGTTATCATTCAAAACATTCAGGGTGTCTCCACGAACGGAAGCACTTCACTACTTGCGAGTTGATGCCGAACCTGGGAATAATTTGTTGATTTCCGGAGCCCAAAGGGAAAATCTCAGCATCGCCGATATGTTGGTGGAAGTAAATAGTTATGGTGAAATACCTATATTGTTTTTGAATAAAGATGAGAACGAAGCCAAAGTTAGTGTAGACGATCTCATTGTTTGTGGTATGACGGTAGAAGAATTGAAGGGAAAGGAAGTAGAATTGAAAATTCGAGACGGACATATGAACTCCAAAGAGAAAGAGTCCATATGGGATATCCTCAATAATATGCCTGTCTTTTTAAGGAAATAGATCCCGAAAACCTTACTAAGGCTGCAGAACATTCGATTGATGTGGTTTCAGGTACAAAGCCTATACATACCAAAATATATAGGTTTCCCAAAATCCATGAGCAAGAAGTGAAAACGCAAATAGGAAAACTACTAAAAGACAAAACTATCGTTGAAAGTAGTAGCCCTTGGAATTCCCCGTTGTGGGTTGTTCCTAAAAAAGTGGATGCAAGTGGAAAAACTAAATGGCGCATAGTCGTGGATTACCGAAAACTCAACGAGGTCACGGTAACGGATAATTATCCACTTTCCAACATCTCCGAAATACTCGACCAATTGGGTCGTGCAAAGTATTTCACAACACTTGATTTAACTAGTGGTTTCCACCAGATCCCTGTCAAAAAGGAGGATCAATGCAAGACTGCATTTAGCACGGCATACGGGCATTATGAATATACAAGAATGCCCTTCGGGCTGAAAAATGCACGCGCCTGCTTCCAGCGAATTATGAATTCAGTGCTGTCGTGCTTGCAGGGGTCCAAATGCTTTGTATACTTAGATAACATCGTCATCAATGGCGAATCTTTGCAGGATCATAACATGAAATTGCGACAGGTATTCGAACGCCTTAAAATCAACAATTTAAGAATTCAGCCTGATAAGTGCGAATTCCTAAGAAAGGAAGTAGCTTATCTTGGGCATATCATTTCAGAAAATGGGGTTAATATGGACCCAAAGAAACTGGAAGCCATAGGGGAACTAAAGGCTCCTACAATCCAAAAAGAAGTAAAGTCGTTCTTGGGCCTTACTGGCTACTATAGACGATTTATCCAGAATTACGCTAGAATAATGGAACCAATCAACAGACTTTTGAGGAAAAAGGTTGATTACGTTTGGTCTGAAAAATGTCAGTTAGCGTTCGAGGAAATTAAGCGAATTCTAAAGGAAAACGTTACTCTCAGTTATCCTCACTTTGAGAAAAAATTCATCCTTACAACTGACGCCAGCAACATTGGCATAGGCGCAGTTCTTTCACAAGAAGATGACAATGGAAATGAAAAGCCTATTACATTTCTGAGCAGAACCCAGAATAACGCTGAAAGGAATTACTCAACTACGGAAAAGGAATGTTTAGCTAGAGTGTGGGCAGTCAAGCAGTGCCGACCCTATCTATTTGGACAGGAGTTTACAATACGAACGGATCACAGGCCGCTCATTTGGCTCTTTAATGTCAAGGATCCGGGAAGTCGACTGGTACGTTGGCGATTAAAGTTAGAAGAGTACCAATACAAAATTGAATACAAATCAGGGAAAGACAATAAAGTGGCAGATGAATCGAGTCGTCATGTTTCCATCAATGCGTTAGTGCGTACAAAAGATGGACATTATAAGGAACTAATATAACTGCTGAACACCCGAGAGATCTATCTGAACAACTAGTTGGATATAAACATAGGAAACCGATAGAAGAAATAACCTTTAATAAACATGGAGATGTTATATATAGAAAAAATGATAAAATAATAAGAATTTATAAAGATGGTACAATTAAAGAGGTCCAGTAATCAGAAATAGACGATGAGATTGAAGAAGAAGTCATGGATCATCCTACTAACCAAGAAGAGAATGGGGTTGAAGAGTACCCTCCGGAACTGATTCCCGAACCCGCTATGTACCCAAGCAACATCGAATCTAACGACTATGGAAATCCTCCAGAACTTTTTCCTGAAATTGACCTAAACTCGGAAACTTCGGGTCTCGAGCCCGATTCTGAAGTAATTTATGTTGAAAATAAAGACAAACAGGAAAAACCCTTAAAAAAGTTCCATAATGGAATTATTGGTGGGCATAGGGGAGTTAACAGCCTCGAAGAATTCTTGCGAAGGAGTTACAGATGGACAGGAATGAGGAAAGCCATTCGGGACTATGTTAGGAATTGCGACGTCTGCCAACGTCAAAAACTAGTCCGACGCAATCTAAAAGGTCCAATAGTGATCGAAAAACTGAAAGAACAGCCATTCGACAGAGTTTCTATGGATGTTGTGAGTTTTAAATGGAAAGAAAAAGATCAGAAAGCAGTCAGAATACAGGACAATTTGACAAATGCCTCAAATACATCTATATCAAGGCCGAAAACAGTAGAAGTATAGCTAGTGCTATCATAAATGGATGGATTACTTATTTTGGTATCCCAAAAGAAATTTTAGCAGACAATAGTAATGTTCTAATCGGAAAAACCATTACAAAACTATGTGAAGCATTAGGAATAAAGCAAATACGCATAAGTGCAATGCATCCACAATCTAATGGTGGAGCTGAAAGGTCACATGGAACACTTAAAGAGTATTTAAGGAGTATATTGAGGGAAACAAATATAGATGCGAAGGAGGCTCCTGTTATGGCCAGTTTATGCTTTAATCAGAGCATTAGCCAAGGAACTGGCATGTCAGCCGAAGAACTTCTCTTTGGAAAAAAGACCTTACCGATCGAAAACATATCGCCCTACAACGGATCCGAAGAGAAAAATGACATCCTTACCAGAAGACTCAATGTTATGAGAGAAAGAGCGAAACAATTTAACTGGAATCAAAAGGAAAAACAAAGAGCGTTTCGATGAACGTTTAGATAAGCGACCAACTTGTTATGACTTCGAAATTGGAAAGGAAATCCTAATTCGACATAAAGTCAAAGTCAAAGTCAATAGCGCTTTATTTAATACTAATCGTTATAAATTTTAAAAGAAGATAAAGCAAATTCCAAACAATAACAATAAACAAGTTGGGTAGACAGACCTATGCTCATGTCAGAAGGGTTTTGTACTCTACTTACAAAATGCAGTAACCAGTAACGAATAAAATCAAGAAACATGTCATGTTCCACGATCATACTATTAGTAGCAAAGTTGAAAAAATTTTTACTTCTGAGGTATTTGTTATAGTTATACCCATAAACATCTCCCTTGATAATTTTTTCAGATTTTTTAGATCACGGGTGTCCATTCGCGAGTGAGGAAACACATTTTTCATGTATTTTTTTGAGGGGTCACCTCCCTATATGGGGAGACCCCCCTTAAACCCCTTTGAAAAATTTTTCCACCTTTGAACTTTCAAGAAGTCACCACTTCTGACCTTTCCACAAAGTTTCACGGCTGTAGCCTCTATAGTTTCGGAGAAAAAGTGCTGTGACATACAGACGGACGGACGGGCGGACGGACAGACGGACACAGGTCGTGATTGCAATAGGGTTTTGTAACTTAGTACAAAACCCTAAAAACTTAATGGCCCAAATGGCTCTCTAAATTTATACGTTATCATTAACACATCTCATCAACAAAAAAAAAAAACTATAGCAAATTCAATTAATTAATATTATTGCATATTTTAAAAAATCAATTGGAAAAAGGAGAAAAAACAAACCAACATTATCCTAAAATTATTTATAATTTAAACACAACGATGAAACTTTGATCCTAAACATAATATGTTGTAACTTATTTCTAATAAAATGCAATCAAAAATGTTATCTTATACTAAAAAAATTCTATAACAATGTTCCTAACCTAAGCGTTTAATCTAATCTCTAACGTGATATAGTAAACATAAAATATACCTAACCTATACCTAATATTTAACACAAATAAACAACAACACTAAATGTAGCAATAATGAGCTGAAACTCAAAAACTAAACGAAACACACCAAAACTGAAAATAAACACGAATAATTTAGACATTGTCATTCAGCCACCAATACCTGGATTGCGTCGTCTCAATTCGATCAGCTTCAACGAATCTAGCAAATGAGTATCTCCATTGGAATTGTTGGTCTCGTGAACTAAATTCGGAGGATATTTTATCTTCTTATCGGTGGCCCGTCGATATATGTGATATATGACTGGGACGCCGTCAGAATCAAAAACATTTCGATTCATGTCCAAATACACGAATGCTTCTGGAGGAATGAAGCCAGTAGCGAGGCAAGTCGCTATATACCCGTCTGTAGAGTGGAACGGCTGTGAAATCCAAGGGTTTTCACTCACAGTCACAGATCTTGCGATATGATTCCGAAGAAGTTTCAATATGAAGATATCAACCCTCGTCACTTCAGCAGTTTGATAAATTCTCCTATTCGATATATAATGTTTCCAATCCGTCTCAGGCTTTCTGTACAAACCAGTACATGCACGAAGACATTTCCTTTCGAAAACTCTTAATTTTTCCATAGTACTAGCACTCTGGTTGTACCAGATCTGACATCCATATGTCAAAACTGGTTTAACCAGGGTCTTGTAACAGATAATTTTGACCTTTTGATCAATGTATTTGGAATGAAAGAGTTTTCGTAGGGCCATGACTACTTTTAGTGCCTTACTGAGCATGATTTTCACATGTTCAGTATAGTACAGATACTGATCGAGATGAACACCGAGGTATCGAACACAGGATTTATGTGGAACCCGTTCTAGACTACCCTCGCCAGCCATGATGTGGAAATCTTTCCAATTACGTTTCAGGTCTTGACTGACCCCCTGCAGCGTTGTCCGAAACAAGATTGTTTCACACTTTTGCGCATTGATTTTCATTCGCCAATTGTCAGTGCACAGCTGTACATCATTGAACATTTTTTGGAGATTTCTCTGAACTATTGTAGCTTTTCGGTCTGCCGTATAGATGATTAGATCATCAGCAAACGCTACCAATGATCGCGTTATAATCAAAGCCGTTCAATAGCTTGCGAATGAAAATTGAGAAGAGCAGATGCGCAGTAACTGTTCCCTGCTGTAGACCATTCACGACCTTGAATTCGCGCATTGTTGTCAAATTTCCATCAGTTACAACAAACAATTTGCCGTGTAACATATTACACATCATGGCGACAAGGTATCTGGGGAACTTGTCCCGAAGGAGTTTAAAAATTAGTCCATCTAACCACACCGTATCGAAGGCTTTCTCCATATCAATAAGACATGCTCCAACGCATTGTCTATCATTTAGTTTCCAACAGATGTCTGAGGTTACTTTCGTTATTGCTTGTGTGGTCGAATGCCTGGAACGAAAACCAAATTGGCAATTCGGCATCAACTCATATTCCTCAATGTGGGCGTTTAATGCTCTGTTGAGTATCACTTCAAAAACCTTGCTGATGTTAGGTAGTAAGCTGATTGGGCGATAGCTTTTTGGGCATTCTTTTCCTTTCTTCAAGATCGGAAATACCTTAGCTTTTTCCACTCATTTGGGAAATATGAATTGCTCAACATGTTGTTGAACAAAATTCAATAATTCCTAATAGCAACCTCAGGCAAATGTCGGAGAACTACATTTGGAATACCATTAGTACCACATGATTTCTTGTTGTTTATCCTGCAAAATATGAAACCCAAGTCCTCATAGCTGACAAAATAATCAATAAGATTCAAGCTCGGTATGAGGTCAGATGTTAATGTTTCATTGAAATGAAGAATTGATTGGCCGTTCAGGCTTGATTTGGAGTCGGAAACTTTTGCTTCAACGATCTCTGAAAATATTTCATTCCCTCTCTCAGGGTTTGGCAGATGAACCAGTTCAAAATGTGTTCCAATCAGGGCAAGTTTATCCAATGCTTCACAAATGATCCTGTTTCTATCAATTTCGATACCAGCCCTATCGAGAAAATTTATCTCATCACTAGTGACTTCAAGATTCGATACCTTCACTCGAGACTTCTTGCGGAATATGCTATTCACTTTCGCGAACACGCCGTCTGGATCCTGTGGGCACATACCCTTCAATTTTTCCGCCCATTGATTGCTGACCTCATTCCTGAAGTATGACCGGATTAAGTTCCGGACTTTCTTCAGGTGTGATTTCAACAAAGCCAACGAGGGATGGTTATAGTCCAAAAATTGTTGATGCGTGTGAGAAGAAAGCTTTTCAATCTTTTCAACCTTGCGATGGCTGGTGTTTCATATCCTTCCATATTGTTTCGAAGTTTAATCTTGGAAACGACTTTCTCAATTGTTTCCAACGTCAGCTTCTCTAACTTCGACAAATAGATTCCTGTCATTAGGAACCATTGAGCCACCATCAGAAGGGGGATATTGCTTTTGATACTCCCGATTAAACTTCTTTTGTAACTTTCCCCAGTCTATGTTTTTGAAGTCATCATCCCTGTGATGATTGATTTCCATTACGATTGCGTTATGGTCGCTATCGTCAGGAAGCACCTGCAGTTTCCGTTGAGGGCTATTAAAGCTGAATTCAAGTCTTACGTCAGCAATGCAGAGGTCCAAATATGAATTTGTCCTAGGGTATGTTGGGATCTCCGACCCATATAGATTACACCTGTATTCAATTTGGTTCTCTGTTATCCACGATTTCAGGAATACACCTCTTGGATTATTGGTGGCGTTCAGCCATGATGTATGCTTGGCGTTCAGGTCACCAGCAAGAATATAATAATTATGCAGCCTGTTCAATTCGAGTATTTCAAACAAGGAATTGAGTTCCTCCTTGAGCTTAAGAACAGTTCCACCAGTTACATAGGCCGAGATAACGAAGAGGTTATCCCCACCTGGCAGTGAAATTTTGATAACGGACACTTCAAGAGATTCAAAGCTTTTGTATTCGACTTTTTCAATATTTTGGAAACGATAGGGTTTTCGAATTAATATCCCGGTGCCACCTCCCCCATCACCTATTACCCTATCGTTTCTTATGAATTCAAAATCCTTGAATGTCATGGAGTGCCATGAATTGAGGTGGGTTTCGGTGAGAAGCATGATGTCAAGCTTTTGCTTAACAATGAACTCAAGGAGATAATCACGCCGATGTAAAGTAACAATGGAGTTGACGTTGATCGAGATGAGACGAATCCTATTCATAGGAATGTGACTGGATGACAACCTATTTTGAAGCATGTGGGCCTAAACGTTGAAAAACGAAATTGATTTTTTGGTCTTGTTTATTGATTCTATCTGAAAGAGATTCAAGTTGCTGGTAGATTTTGAGAAGCAGCTCATTATTGCCACTTACATTATTTATTTTATTTACATTGTCTGCTGGTCCTCTCGCAGCAAGTGCAAATGACACTCCGGGCTTGACGAAGTTGGTAGGAATCACACTGCGGTGTACTTTAGTTTGTTTCGGAGTGAATTTTACCTTTGCATCTTGATACCGGGGGAATCCTCGATATGATGCTGGATGACCAAAGGCACCGCAGTTCACACAATATAATTTTTCTTTTGGCTCCGCCTGAGCCAATTTGCACTCGCCGGGAGCATGGATGTCTTTGCATTTAACACACCTATATTTCATGGCGCCATTGGCAGCCGAATGCCCGAATCTTTGACACCTGTAGCACTGGTTGACCTCAGTTTTCTGGAGGCGTTCCCACCTCACCACGCGGAAGTTCAAGTACCGTATTTTTTGCAGGGCACTTGAACTGCTTTTGCTGGAAATCTGGACTAAGTAGTGCGGCAAGTTTTTGCGCTTCACAATCGATCTCCTCGTTGCAAAGTTTTCAACGGAAATAAATTGTATTTCTGGTGCAACTTCTTGGAGCACCTGAAAGAGATCGACTGTGTCCTCACGACAGTCCAGACCCTTCAATAAAAAGGTTTGGTTTCTTTCGTTTTTGGGGGTGTATGTAAAATGCGGAACATCTCCAGAATTCAACGCACTTTTTGTTGCCTGGAAATCAACCAGCGACTTAGTCCTTATTGTCAATTTATCGGCATTGACCCTTTTTATCTCAAAATCTTTTAGCTTATTCTCGGCTGCCAAAAGCTGAACCATATCTTTGCTCGTTTGCCCAAATACATTGATTGATGGGACTTTTTCTTTCTTTTCATTAATCTTAACGGACGGACCAGCAGACAAAACTTTTGGTTTTTTCTCCCTATTTTTAATTTTTAGGCATTCTATGAAATCATTATCTAACTTACAAGTTTCACCTGGATCCTCTTTAATACTCATCGTATCTTCAAGTCCAGCTAGCGCTGCATAGTAGTTCCTGCTGTCGTTTGCTCCGCCTGCGCTGAGGACATCCTCTTGATTAGCTTCTTGCTTTGGCTTTTTAGCTTTCTTATCTTCGGTTTTTGAATTTGCTTCTTGGCCTTTCTTGGTTTCTTTAGCTTTGTTGAATGTTAACGTTCCAACGAGTGCTTCTAATGATTTGACTCAAAGCTTGAGCTCTTCATTTTCTTTTTCAATTTAGTCAGCTTTCTCTTTATCTTTGATCAGTTGCTCGATTTCGATTACCGATAGAATTGTCGGTTTTTCTTCTTTATCGTCGTATCTTCTTTTGGGTTTTTTTTCGCCCGTCATCGTTGGTGATGGACACGAACCTTCTGATTGATGTCTGAAGCCATCGGGCTCCTCCATCTCGTTGCTTTTGCAGCGTGACTAGAGGGAATAATCTCAGACCGGGACTTCCCTTGAACGTATTTCCACCACTTTTGATATTTCTTCAGGAAATGAATTTCAGGTATTCGATAAAAGCTCGAATAATTCGACGGTGATGGTTTTCAATTACAAAAAAATTGTTTTCAACTGACTTTTGTGAAAAATTAATTAATTTTTAAAATTAATGACAGGAGCGATTTAAAAACACGTCTACACGCAACGAGTGCTAGACGTAGAATCCCTAATTCGACATAAAACTTTAAAATTATGGATGTTAGTCAAAATGCAATACAAATCGACAACTAAACAAACAGCTTGTTCAACAAATGTGATGTTAAACTTTATTTTTCAGGTCAATCACCTTGCTCTTTATCATCACCGGAGTTGGAAGAGTGATCCAAGGCAATGTGCATACTTCAACTATATTTCCGACTTGAAATTCGTCGACTAGCAAATAAGCCTTATCAGAGTTATAGATTTAAGTGAGTTTGAGAGCCAATTAGATAGGATAAGATTTCTCACGCATAATATAGACGATTTGTGTAGCAATAAGAAAGCAGCATGTAAAAATCTTAAGTTAAATGGAGAACTTCAGGCCAAAAGATTTGGTCATAATTTGAATACAGTGTGTGAATTTAGGAAAATAGACAGATTTAGATATCATGTACAAAATTAATAATTTGCAATTGCTTACAGGAAAAACTATGGAAACGAACATAGAGTGTAAATGCAACAAAACAAAAGAGATCAAAGTAATAGGAACAAATGGTATAAATTTTTCAAATAACTGTACCGTTCATAGCGCAACTCATGATTATTTGCCGGAAAAAACTGCAACAAATATTTCGATAAAAAGAGATAAAATTGTAGAATTAGAAGAATGTTGTAATCTCTTCAATATAAACGAGATCAAACAGAGTGAAAATAGAATTGGAAAATTGTCTACCGATAACGTTCATGAAATTAAAAATTTAACGTTGGAATAAGTTGAGCAGGCTAACTTTTGGGACAAGGTTATTCAGCCACTTTCAAAAAATGTGAGAAGAAATTCAGCTGTAGCTGTTATAATTGGCACATTCTTTCTTGCTTTTATATGTTTTGTAGTATATAAATGTGCAAATGGAAATTTATTCATTATTATATTTAAAAAATGCTTCAATCGTAAAAATAAAATTCAGAAACAAAATAATTTTCAAAGGTCATTAGAACCTCCTGTGTCGATTTCTCCAGAGTCCAGTAATGAAAATATTACACGCATAAGAACTAGATATTTGTAGAAAATTCGAGGACAAACTTTTTGTAAGGGGAAAGATGTTAGGTGCAGTGCAACCATGAGAACAAATCATTTCCCACAAAACTAATTACATATGAAAGATTTGTTCTCATAACAATTGTATCATCTCTAGATTATTCTCATAACAAACACGAACAGTTGTTTGTATCTAAAAAACAAACCACTGACGATCTACGAAAGCACTTTCTCATGGAAATAGTCTATAAGTACTAGTGTAAGTGCAATTATGTTGGCGTGCATATTCCGCACGCACATAACAGATGTGACGAATTGCGTTTCATATTTGGTAGGATAAACAACAACAATTCTTGCATTGTTGGTATTCTGAATATATTTCTCCGACATTTGCCTGAGGTTGCTATTAGGAATTATTGCATATCGTTTAATAACATGTTGAACAATTCAAATTTGCCAAATTAGTGGAAAAAGGCCAAAGTATTTCCGATCTTGAAGAAAGGAAAAGAATTTTTGTGCCCTAATAGCTATCGCCCGATCAACATGCTGCCTAACATCACCAAGATGTTCGAAGTGATACTTAACAAAGCATTAAACGCCCTTATTGAGAAATGTGAGTCGATGCCAATTTGGTTTTCATGCCAGACATTTTTATGTTCATTATATTAGATTTAGAGATAAGGTATAACGTTAAGGTTTGGAATGTTGTGATAGCATTGTATTAGAATAAGATACAGTTATTAATTGAACTTTATTAGAATCAGGTTAGAATATCTTAGTTGTAGGATAAAAGTTTACTTCTGTTGTGCAAATATTATAATTAATTTTTGAACAGTGTTGGTTAGTTTTTTCTCCGTTTCCCAATTGAGTAATAAAGTATATAATTATTTTTGTTAGTTTTAATTTGATATGTTTTAGTTAAATGTTTTTAAATAATAATGTAGACATTTAGAGAGCCACTTGGGTCATTAAATTTTTTTTATTGTTTGGAATTTGCTTTGTATTCTTTGAAAATCTATAATGATTAGTATTGAATAAAGCGCTGACCTGGGTATCCTATCTATAATAGTATTTCCTATCGGGTGTGTTGACCTATGCTTGAAGCTTAAACAATTAAGTGTTATTTGTTGTTAATGAAGAAATCTAGAATCCGACCCTATCCCATTATCTATTGTTACGAATCAGTTCAATTCGAAAATTTCCACTGGTCTCTTGAGCAAAAAGCTAAGTTCAATTCTTTATTTGTAATGCATCATGTCGACTAGCTTACAATAAATTGAGACAGACGTCTACTAATCTGTGATCCAGTATGCACTCATATAGAAACCGTAAGACAGCAATGGGTTTTTACTCAAATTCATCATTAATATGTTTAATTGGAAATTCCAATTAGAACGTAATTTATTATTGCATTATGAATTGCAGAGACAGTAGTAACGAACCAACAAAAGTAGCTCACCTTAAAGACCTCTTGAAGTGAATACACAATTTCAGGACCAACACCATCGCCAGGAATAAGAGTACATGTCGTCCTTTTAGCACCTTGCATGGTATCCTGCAAAATAATTTGGATTTAGGTATTCGTCTGCTTTGCCCAACATTGCTATCACTTACTGGCTGCTTAACAGCTGAAGTTGTATGAATCGACCGAGCCGAGGATGAAGCGGAGGCCTAGAAATAGTCACAAGAGAACAAGAAAATCAGTATAACCTTAAACTCTTATATAAACACTTGAATTGTTAAAAACAATAAATTCCTACCTGAAGCAGCGTGCGAGCTAACATTCGTGGAAGCAGAGCCATTTTCTATCTGTTTCAGATGTTTATCACTTAGATCTAATTCACAACTTCTTGGCACAGCACTAAAATAATGCCTCACGAATTTTGAACGACAGAACTTTTCACAAGGCTGATAATGGCTGCGTTCGAAATGCAATCTGACTGACAGTTCAATAGTTCAGCTATTCAGCACAAACGTGAAATGTCAAATGAACAGTAATAATCGGGTTGAGTGTGTATACTACCTTCATCGGTGAGTAATAAACGATTTTAGGATAATTTAAATTTTATTTTGCTTTTTACTTTATATCGCAACTCTTTGCTACGGAGCATATAGAAATTTAAGTGATACAGAGGATAAATTAATAAGAAAACAAACTCACTTTTGGTAATTAAGAAACTTGTTTTAAATGCATTTGTCCTGACGAAATTACATTATGGAGTACTTATTTGGAGTCAATCGGCAAATCAACATCTTAATAGTATATCCAGGCTGTTGTCCAAATCATATACAATATATATATATATATATATATATATATATATATATATATATATATATATATATATATATATATATATATATATATATATATATATATATATATATATATATATATATATATATATATATATATATATATATATATATATATATATGCATTCTGAATTTGCCAACGCTTACTCAAACTAGTTTTGTTTACCAATTAGCAAAATCATTAACGTTTAGTCAAATCATTATTATGGAGAAAGCTAAGTTTATCTACAAAGATTTAAAAACTAATGGATCGGAACGAACACCATTAATTAAGGTATCACAGATCAACCCATATAATGCGAGGAATGCAGATCAATTCGTAATAACTTTTGCCAGAACGGATCGTCTAAAGAACGATGCAACGAGTGATGCTCTGCGTATGTATAACAATCTACCAGAAATGGTTATGAAAGCAATCTCACTTTTGGTATTTAAGAAAAGACTAAGGGAGCATTTAATGAGCACTGATTGAAGCGTAGACCTGTAGTTCTGCTTTTATGAGCTCAGTATCTTAGGACATTTTTGACCCTTTCGGCGAGATACTGAAGAGACACTTACTCAGAGTTTTTTTTGAATGCGTCGTAGTATATTGCATTTTTTTTATCTCTGAAAGCTGATCATGATTTTGGATGTTCATGAAAAGGATTAGTTCACATTATTTTGTTTGTCCCCTCATACCGGTGTATTAAAAATTATCTGGATGGCACAAAGAACGAAGCGACGTAATGTGAATGCAGATCGCACGAGCGTTGTGCGACAAAGAAAGACTGATGGAGAGAGCGCTAGGGAATGGAGGTATTTAAAAAAAAGAAAGATAAGACTTAGGGATCATTTAATGAACACTGATTTATTTTATACCTCCATTTCCTGCCACTCTCTCCATAATTCTTTCATTGTCGCACAACGCTCGGGTGATCTGCACTCAACACGTCGTAGATTCCTACGTGTGCCTCCAGGCAATGTTAAAACATCGGTTTAAGGGGGCACACAAAATGCAGTGAAGTACTCTTTCCTTGGTAGTCTACTTCATTTCGTGAACAGTTCTCAGATATAAATAAAATATTATAATACGACGCAGTAAAAAAAAAACTCTGAGTTTATAAAATCTAGCTGTCTTTAAGTATCCCGATAATAGGGTCTAAATGCCCTAAGATACTGCTTTGTCAATCCTCAGGACTTATCATTAATTTGAATTTCTTATACGAGTATGGTTCTTAAATCTTTTCTTAAAAACCAATAATGAGTTTGCATTTATCATTGTTTCTGGAAGATTGTTATACATACGCAGAGCATCATTCGTTCCATCGTTCTTTAGTCGATCAGTTCTGTTGTAACGTTTTACAAAATTTTTCGCATTCCTTGAATTATATGTCCGTTGATACACTAGTCTTGTTGGAGTGAGAATTGAAAGATTTAGAATATTTTTATAGGCTTTAGTTAGCATTGTCGGTACAAATGCATTTAATACAAGTTTCTTTATATGTATTGGATAATCTCCATATCTTCTCAACATTCCTATCATTGGTGCTATTTGTCTCGTCAAATTGTTTATGTGTGGCAACCATGTCAAACGATGATCTATGGTAAGATCGAGATATTTAATTTCTTGCACTCTAGGCAATTTTTGCCGCTAATTTTTAGGTCAACTTTTATGTCTTCTTTATTCTTCTGTTTGAAAATATGAACGATATTTTTCTAGATCGTCGTTGACGATATTCTCCATGGTGACTTTATCATGTCACGAATAAAGAAGTACAGTATTCTCAGCATATAATGTGTGGTGATTTTTTAATTTACATATATTCAAATTATTGGTATAAAGCAAAAATAAGGTTGGGCCAAGTATGGATCCTCGAGGAACACCGGATTTTATTGGTGCTAGATTACTCAAGGCATTATTAACTGATATTCTTTGGAATCTTCCTTCCAAATAGTAACAGGTAATGATCAACCGCATCAGAAGCCTTCTTCAATTTAAAAATTTTCAATTACATAACATAATCTCCTTTATCCAGACTCATTGATATAACGTGAGATAGAAAGTAACGCATCGAAAGTACTCTTGTTCTTCTGAAAGTCAAACTGCTTCGGATTTATGATAGAATTGTCCATTAAGAAAGATTTTAATGGGTTATTTTCAAGTTTTTCGTATATTTTGTAGTCAAATGGGTAGATATAGATATCCGTGAAGAACTGCAGCGATGGCCTGCTGCCTCGGCGGAAGAGGATGGTAGTATCTGCCGAAATTTGGCCTTGTCTAGGGACGCGTGAACGTACTGGCAGGCTAGCACATTGATGTCGTGGGGCGGGTTCTTTTCCCTAGCACAAGACCTACTACGAAAAAAATTTTGCATTCACGAATTTCGGAATCGGTTCAATACTTATCGACCGGAGTCGAAAACGGAGGTAACCTACTATGGGCTAGGAAATTGCTGGTTCAGAGAACCAATTGGGTCTGGAGAAAATGGAAGGACATAAAGAGACTTCGTCGTTAACGCCGATACTTATGGCCCACAAATAAAAGTGGGGCATCCAGGTGAAAGCGGCGCCCCCTCGCACCCTCCAAACCGGATCAAGGTCCAAATGTAGACGTGGCCATATATTTCCCGTTTGAGTGAAAAACTCATGCAAACCTAATTTGCATGAATTTTTCCATCAAATGAGAAATATAAACGTGATCAATTGAGGTTATAGTATTATGCGATGGAATCAAATAACACTATACCATAAAAGGGCACGTGAGCGGAAGGCCACTCAACCCAGGCAACAGCCCCTACACCGCAATGAAAGGGGGAGCTCGCCCGATGGCTAGCTCATTTCACTGGAGGGGCCGGCCATCGTTGCGGGTCGTATAGACTGTGTGTTATAATTGACTTATCTGTACATTTTATTTCTTTCCTTTAGACCAGACAAACTATACCAAATTTTAATATTTAAGTACTTTCAACTTAATGCACAGGAAACTATTTATTAAAAATGCTCCCTAAACGACATCGGAAATTTATTTACTTTTTTAAAGAAAATTAGATATTAAGAAAAAATTGATTATTATAAAAAAATTCGACTATTCAAAATTCAACTATTCTTAAAAATTTAGTCTTATCGTTAAAATTTTGCCAATTACCAAAAATTCAACTACTATCACGAAGGTTCTTCCTATTAATAAAAAATTTAACTATTATAAAAATCCAACTCATCAAAATTCAATCACAAACATTTTTTGCTATTTAAAAAGGAAATTTAACTATTATAAAAATTCAACTCATCAAAATTCAACTAGTATGGCATACAATTTTTGCTATTTAATTAAAGGGGTATTTACCCATCATCCGCCACGCCCGCCCGTTGATGGTGTGGGCTACTTACAATGATGCTGTGTTCTTAATTTTTAATTGATAAATTAGGCACATTAATACTTGTGATATAATTTTTTTTTATTTTTAAATGGAAGAACTATGCACAGTTAACTTTAATTCTTGTTTTCCTTTTTGGTTAAATTGAAAAATTTCACATATTTAGTTGTTACAGTTATTGCTGGATGATTTCGCTCAAGATGTACTTTCGTTCGTGTGCTGACAATAAATTCGCCTAAAACCGCTCGTAAAACCTCGCATCAAAGTGTATGCAACATCTTATCACGGTTACGGAGATCAATAAAATTTATTCATAGCACATAACAATGCAGGCATTTGATAAACCTTGTCACACCAAAGCACGGAATAAATATCAAAACACGTTCTGTGTGGTGTTTTTGCAACGCGACCGTCGCTGGCTGCTACAATCAGGCACACTTGCGGCTATGACATAAAGCGGGCCGAGCTCCGTGACTGCATGTCGACATACAAAAATTAGATTAACTCCGTTTGGGTTTAATGATTCATGAGAACACTGTTTTCCGTCTCGTTGAAGTAAAGTTATATAGTAGATATCGGGAACATATTTCTGAGGATAAAATCACGGCCCGAATGATGGCGGCATCTCAAATGAAGCACACGTATCGCGAGCCGATTAGAAGAAGGCTATTAACATTTTCGCAGTATCTTTCCCTCATGTAAATACGGCCCCAAGACAATTACTTTCCCGGGCTACTACGGGTTCGAACAATTTTCTTTGGAAAGGAACTGGTCCTTGCAATAAATAGCTTTTAGGGGCCAGAATCTGCACTCTTTTTGGTCTATCCCAAACCAATTTATTGCGAATCGCGCCGCACTCACTTGTCAAAACATCCACTTCGGACTTGAAATTGTACCTGAACGAGACAAAAGTGAATTCACTCATGTATTGTTTTAAAGCGACCGTCTGCCAATATTTTATTAACGCTTTCCCACGAGCCTCGGGAACTTTGCAAAACTTTTTCAAGCAGAAATAAGATAATGCCCCAGTAGCAGCACTTAACAGGCAACAAACGAGTAAATGCCTTTTGTAAAATCTCTATTTCCAAACTTATTCCGCAACAGGTAACGTTACTGCTCTTTTCTTCCAGATTAATAACAGACTCCCCGATCCGTTCAAATCTCCTCATGATTCAGCTGTCGCATCGGTAAATCTCAAACTGCTGCTAGCTCAGCTGAGTTTGATTGCATTTGCCAATGCTATACAATGATGTGATGCACTAAATCAGTGTTCCCGTGTCTGAAATTTTAATTTGCAGATTTGAATTTTAAAAATTAGCAGAAGTTGAAAAATGAAGAAGATTTTAAATAATAATAAAAAGTTAAATATCATAAAAAATATAGTTAAAAGGAAACGTTTAAATTTAATATAGAAGAAAATGGTATAAAATTTACATTGATTAACAATAATAAAAAAAAAATATTTCATGATTTATAACTATGAATGGAAGTAATGGATTTTTTTCCAAATCTGCAATTGAAATGTTGGATAAGTGTTATGAAGTTTTTAGAGCAGTTTGCTTGTGTGACTGTTCGATTACTACAGGGTGCGAGGGGCACTGCTTCCATCTGGATGCCCCAGTTTTATTTTTGGGCCATAAGTATCGTCGGTAATGACAAAGTCTCTGTAAGTCCGTCCGTTTTATGCAGGCCCAATTTGTTTTCTGAACCAGCAAATTCATAGTCTTAGCAAGTTACCTCATTTCTCGATTCCGGTCGATGATTATTGAACCGATTCCGAAATTTGTGGATGCGAAAAAATGTTTTTGTAGTGGGTCTTGTGCTTGGGAAAAGACCCCGCCCCACGCCACCGCAACGCTAGCCTGCCAGTTCATTTACACGTCCCTAGACAAGGTAAATCTTGGCGGATACTACCATCCTTTTCCACCGAGGCAGCAGACCATCACTGCAGTCCTTTACGCACATTTAATATCACTCATTTCACTACAATTTTAGTAACGGCTGTCAAAAGTGGAACAGAGCGGTAATTATTCGGGTCCAGATGACCTCCTTCTTTGAATATTGGAATTATTTTTGCCAGTTTCTCTTCATCCGGAAATGTTCCAATTCTAATACAATTGTTGAAAAAAGTAGTTTAGCGAGTTTGGTGTTCCACATGGGCGTACTGCATTATTAGAGTCCATGCCAAAAAATTCAGCATTTGATGACATGGTTCAGGGTGATGAATTATCTTTTACTTGATTTATTATTTTCCATATTTCGTGCGAGTTGTTTGCCGCTGTTTCCAATCTTCGGGAGTAATATGAAAATTTGTAAATCTATATTTCGTTTGGTATAATCAGACCTGTTTCAGGATTTTGCTGCAGATCAATTTGAATATTGCTCAACTTGTGTCGTAGGCTTCATATATTGGCATAAAAGATAGTTAATTTGTCGCTTGATTGACTTGTCAGGACTCTTCCTAGCAATTACGAGTACAATCGTTCTTTGATATTCTGGGCACTCCCACGAGTCTGCTCTGTGTGAGTGATCAGCATTCTTATTATTACCCAAACAATTGTAACAGATCTCATGTGTGCTTTTGCATTCCTTGAGCTCGTGCTTTCCTTCTCATTTTACACAGATTTGTTCTCCTTCGCATTTCGACGTCTTATGGTTATATTTTTGGCACTTAAAGCCACTCGTAACGTTAAAGTCTTCCTTCACAAAATATGACCCATAATCAATGTTGACGTATTTGTTAGCTAATCTTTTATACATGCTTCCATTTACCTCAATGATATGTAACCATTTCCCGTTTTTGTCCATCTGGTGTGAATAAGCCCCATTTTTTCTCTTTCCCCAACATTAGAGTTCTGGGTTGACGCATTCTTGTCTCGGTAATATCATTGTCGTCCTGCATGGTATCCATGGTTAATCAGTGTAACTCAGACGTGTTGGCATTGGTCGTTGTTTCAATTATTGCCCCACTATTGCAGCGTGGACCTGAGCATTTTTTCCAGCTCAGCATCTTACGACATTTTTACACTATCGGCGAGATATTTGAAGAAATAGTTAATCTGAGTTTTTATTTACTTTTTAATGCATCGTATCCTATGAATTTTTTATCTCTGGGAGCTGATCATGAATTGGACAATATGTTTATTAAAGGATTGAGGAAAAGGATTTTGTGTGCCCCCTTATACCGATTTACTGAACACTGTCTTGCTGGCACACTTGACGAAGCGATGAAATGTGAATGCAGATCCCATGAGCGTTGTGCGACGAAGAAAGTGTGATAGGGAATGGACAAAAAAGTGTTTAAAATATTAGCGAGCAGCTCCTGGCTAGCCTACTTTATTCGAACAATAAGTGAATGCATGCAATCAAAGATCAAGGCGTCGAAATGTAAGATTCCTCTTCAACTAATGCGGCCTATTTGCAATGGTAGGGCGGTTATTAAAACGCCTACCAATGTAAATGCAACTTCGCTCTATAAGTTAGCGACAAGTTCAATGACGGTTGAATACGAAATCACGGAGACTAGCTTGCGACAACCTAGATTTCATTGATCTAGAAAATCAATTTACAAATAAGGAACTAAGGAATGAAGTCCAATCATTTAATCCCAATGTGGGGGAGTGAGATAAAATGGCACTCGCACATGCTAGGCGGGCAAAAAATGGAAAATGGTTGCACATCCTCCAGGTAAATGAAAGCATGTATAAGATGCTTGTTAATAGATACGTCAATATAGATTATGGATCATATCCATAGATATAGAGAGTACTGGATCCACAAGCGGTCGTGAGAGCCGAAGCAATTGGCAACCTTCGCTAAAGTTGTGTGAAGTTGAGGTTTGAAGTGATATGCTTTTGTTTTAGCACTCTATTCACGGTGAAATACGTTCACATTTAAAAAGTTTTTAATTTTGAAGATCGCGCGTACGTAATCGGAGCTTTAATTCACTGTTTTAATTAAAAATTTACGAAATTTCCATCCGCTTTTCGCGCACTTTTCGATTTTCTTTTGCTTTGACGTTCGACTTTTCCGTGAGAGTCGTTTGTTGTTTGTACTCAAATTGTTCTTCGAATGATAACGAAGGTGCGATCGTGTGCACGTGAAATGAAATTTCGTTAGTGTGCGCGGGTGTCAGTGGGGGAAGCGATTCTTCTGAAGAGAGAAAAGAAAACCTGTCTGGGAAAAAGGGGAAGGAGAAGCAGAGGGAATCATATAGTTTCGAGAGCGTAAGTTATTTATAACTTATTTATGTGGCAAATTTGCTTCTCACATGGACGAGTACACAAATTCTCGTTGCTCGTCCATTTGTTTATATGTCTTTGATCATATCATATGTAAAGGCAGACTGTAACGTAAAGAGATATTTAAGATGCCAAAAATAAAACCGCAAAACATAAAAATGTAAGAGGAGCAAAACTCTGTGAAATATAGAGGAAAGCATGAGTTAAAGGACTGCAAAAGCATGCATGAGAAGTTCTGCATTAGTATTGGAAACAATTAGAATGCTAATGATTTTCACAGGGCAGAATAGGTAGAGTATCCGGAATTTCAAAATAGGATTTTTGTCGTCAGGAGGACTACCGACTACCACTTTGGTGACGATTCTGATCATACAAGTGGAACAAATTTGACACTTTTATATGCTGAATGATATTCATACTGATTGATATTCAGATTTATCTGAAGCAAAATCCTGACATAGATTTGGTAATTCTTAACGAAGTATGGATTTACCCGGAAGGAGCACGATTTTGTAATATTCAAGGATATAATGCGATATTTTTCTGCAGGCTTAAGAGAGGTGGAGGCACAGCAATATATGTAAAAAATTCAATCAATTTCATCACCAAGATAATGACGCCTGACAAATATAACATAATAAAAGTTGAAATAAATCATGCAGGTAAATAAATGAAATTAGATACGCACTATAACACCAACTGTCTAAATGCGCAAGATTTTTGCACGGTAATAGATACATTATATTCGATTGAAACAAAATTAACCACAGTAGCTGGCACATTGATGTAATTACAGAATCATCAGAATCAGCGATTTGGAAGGATATCCTAGAAACAAATGGAGTGGTTATCGTCAATAATAAAAAAACTACTCACCCAGTTTCAACTACCTGTCTAGATCATACAGGGTCTGAATAATAAGTAACCGGACTGACCTCAGGAAATTTTTTATTGGCAAAATATGTACAATTTTTCTTTAGAAATCTTCAAAGTAGTCCCCATTGGAGTCGATAACACGCTGATACCGGATTTTTCAATCCCCGAACGCTCCCTGGAAGTCGGCAACCTCGATGCTGTCTAAAGCCCTCGTTGTAGCACGTTGAACGTTTTCCAGAGTCCCGAACCGCATCCCCTTAAGGTGTCTCTTGATCTTGGGGAACAGAAAAAAGTCTGTTGGTGCCATATCCGGGCTGTAAGGAGGCTATAGCAACGTTGCCCTCGACTGTTTGGCCAACTGCTCGGTGACAAGCAGGCAGGTGTGCGACGGAGCATTGTCGTGATGAAGGATCCACGAATCGGTAATCTCCGGACGGGCTCGGCGAACCCGGGTGGTTAGTCGACGGAGCAACTCTCTGTAGTACTGGTCGTTTACAGTTTGGCCAGGTGGCACAAACTCTTTGTGAACAATGCCTTTCACGTCAAAGAAAGCAATGAGCATCGACTCCACCTTCGATTTGCTCATGTGCGCTTTTTTCGGTCGTGGTGACGCCGGTGTGTGCCACTCCGAACTCTGCCGCTTCGTCTCAGGATCGTATTCGAAAACCGACGTCTCGTCTCCTGTAATAACGTGGTTAAAAAACGCTGGTTCGGTTGCTCGATCGTACGCTCCATTTTCACTCCGACGACGTAACTGAACACGCACTCCGCTCTCGCTCGATGCTATCTCTCCAAGCGCTTGGAGGCAACTGCTGTAGCCCGGTTCCCTTTACCTACGCCCCCACCACCACTACAGCACCAGATACCGGTTAGCAGACGCTTTGACGGCGCGGGGCAGGCTCAGTCCGGTTACTTATTATAAAACCCTGTATAATACCCAATAATCAAAAAGTGGTTGAAAATGTGACATACAAATTTAAGAACTGGCTGGAGCTGGATAATCGCGAATTAAAAATTGTTCTTCAAGAGCAAACAGAAGCCGGCATACAAAACGCTTGGATATTTAGATAAGGAGCTCTTTAAATCAAATCTGCAACCATTACTGAAGAAATGGAAATCTGATAACCTTACGGAACATAAACATATGATCACGGTTACCAGGCAAAGCTATACTTTTGAGAAAAAAATCAGATGTGATTGGCTTTCCCTTTCCTCAAAATGACCATGGTATCGCATGGATCTTTTGATCCGGTTGGGAAGGGTGCGAGGGATCAACACTATTACCCGGGCTCCCCATTCTTTTGCGGGCCATGAATATTCGCGTTCATGAGAGGTGTGTGTCCGGCCTCGCGTGCGATTAAGTCAGAAAGGTCGATCTTACGTGCAATGTCGTTTGCCTTCGCCATTGACACCCGTTGAATGGTTCTAGTATTTCACGTCATAAAAATCGTAAGCGTGAAATTTTTATGTAATGGGTCCTTGCGCTAGTGAAAAGAACCCGCCCATGACACCGCAATGTTAGCTGCCAGCGTGCTTACGTGACAAAACAGGACGTGGAGTGTGATTAACGCCATTTGGGTGTCAGGAAAAATCTTCTCTGTCTAGGGCCATCAAATACAGAAACCAAAAAAGATATCTGACCGCAAAGCAGTTACATGAGCGAAAAGATGCAACAAGATATAATAGATTGTGCAACATAAGTATTGGAAAGATGTAATATAGAAAAGGATATTGCAGCATACATTAAAAATTAATTCGATAAGAAATACAACCCAACATAGCATTGTATCGTTGGCAGAAATTTTGGTCCATGCATTGCACATGAAACCCGTCATTTCGTCTATATTTACCTAGGCCCGGTGGCAATTTTATTATTTAAGAGCGGTTAAGAGCGATGAGATACTAGCGGAGTTCGTCATGAGAAAATTATGTATAAGATAAAGTAAAATTTAAAAGGATAAAAAAATCAAATAGAAACCTAATAAACCTCCAAACATGAATGGATTATTACACAAATTTATTCTATTTGATTGAAGATCAGAATGGAAATTACAAAAAAACCTGAGGAAGAATGATTGAACAGATCACGGAAAAATCCTTATGAACTTATATTAGGAAATACAAGTAGCAGATCTGGAGTGGTGGCGTTACTGCGCAGCATATACCAATATGAAATGATAAAATTCCAAGTGATATTATTCACTCTTACTCGTACTGATAATTGTTAAACGCAAGGATTATAGCAGAATGCAAAACATTTCAGTTGTTTGTCATGTACGGCAGGAGTAGCAAAATCTTGAATAATTTATCGTCTCTTCACAACCATCTCTTGTTAAAACAATAACAAATGTCAATGCAATCTTCTCGCCAATGGTTACCGCAAATATATATCTAGTGCCGGTTCCATAAAATTGGAAAGAACCCATTCCGGCAGGCAACGGAAACGTGGAGTGAGCGAGAAACCGGCCAGAAGAAAAAAGCATATAATGGGGAGTTTCTGGTAAGTCGCGAATGTCACGAATGGTCGTGAACGCGTTGCGGGATGAAAATTCTGAGAGGAAATTTATTTTAATTTGCGTGAAAAGTTGGTATTTTAATGGCTTAAAAAGTGTTTGTAGCAAGTTTTCCATATTCAATATTTCATCATATCGAATTCGACAGTGCAAAACAAGTGTGATTGTTAGAAAGTTCCGATAATGTTATGAAATGAATGTTATTATTGGAAGAATGGATATTTGCCATAATTAATTTACCAACCAAAGAACCCCGCGGGATTGCGTATACCAGCTTGGAAGTTGAAAATGTGATTCTGTTGGGCTCGTACGTTAACGGATCTACCGCGCGGGCATGCGTTTGTATTTATAGGTTGGATGTTATACTGTTGTCTCTTAGGAACTGAAGTGCTATAAAACGTAAAACAGTCTGTCGAGAATTTTTATTTTTGAAAGGAATGAGAAGGTTTTTTATACACTCATAAGAAAACAAAAAAAAGGAGAAGCTAAAAGAAATTGAGCCAAATTTATCAGGGAAATTTGACCGTGCAAAGTGATCGCGAGAGAAGAGCGAAAGGGGAATAAAGTCGGAGCTGGAAAAGTCTCGTGTGAGTTTTTGCAATGGAGGAAAAAACTTTTTTATATTACGTTGTATTTTCAAAACTGGGATTTTTGTGGAACAGAAAGCATTAATTGTGGCTTTAAGAAGTTCTGGGCGAAAATTTTACTGAGCGGAAATGAACAGTTAGCGGCTAAGGGTATTACATATATTAGCGGTACTTCAAACTTGCGCTCAAAATTATCGGCTCTCTCTTTCTAAATCGTATCCACGCCACCACAACGAATGTTGTGGCAAAACCACAAATTTTGTAGTCTCGCCGGTCTCCACCTCTGCATATGTATCGCTTTGAATGGCAATTATCTATTTGGAAGCCATTCATAATTTTGTTAAAGTCCTCAACGAATACTTCCACAATGCATGTGAATCAGATCTTGTGTTCGGCTTTATAAAGTCCATACCGTTGTTGATGAGATGTTTTCGGCGGGCAAAATACGAGACTCAGCGCAAACAAAATTTTCGAACCAATTCTTAAAAGTCATTTGTAGGAAAAAATACAGGGCTTTCCAGTAAGAGGTGCTATTTTGATAATAAAAGAAAAATGCAAATTTTTAATATAAATGATCGGATGTTTATTTCATTATAAATAAAAAAGTATGCCGTTAATAGTGAAAAATAATATCAAGCAAATGACCTCCACGACCACGCTTACAAGACCATATTCTTTTCATGAAATTTTCCATAACCAAATCGCAAAGTGGCTGCCCAATGTCCTCGACAGCCTCACGAACTTTATCTTTGAGTTCTTGAATTGACGCGTGGCTGTTGGCATAGACCTCCTCTTTCACGTGGCCCTCAAGGAAGAAGTCGCAAGGTGTTAAATCAGAAGCTCTCGGTGGCCAATTGTGATCACCTCTTCGAGGGATAACACGGTCCGGAAACTTTTCCCGTAAAAGATCAATCGTTTCGTTGCTTATGTGGCACGTAGTGCCGTCTTGTTGAAAGTAAACGTTGTCCAGGTCAATACCATCCAATTCCGGCCATTAAAAAATCATTGATCACCTCTCGATAGCGAAATCCATTCACCGTAACTGTTGCTCCAGCCTCATTTTCGAAAAAGTAAGGTCCAATGACTCCGCCGGACCATAAACCACACCAAACCGTCACACGTTGAGGACAGAGAGGCTTTTCAACAACAACTCTTGGGTTTTCTGAGCCCCAGGTGCGACAATTTTGCTTATTGACGAAGCCACCGAGGTGGAAATGGGCCTCATCATGCATTTCAAGGACCCAATCAGCAAAGACACGACGTTGTTGATGATCGACCGGCTTGAGTTCTTGTGTTGACTGCACTTTATAAGCCTTAAGACCCAAATCTTTATGCAAAGTACGGCGTATTGACGTTTGTGGAGTGCCTAATTCCAAACAACGACGAGAAATGGACATATCTGGATTTTCTTCAACACTTTCGGCTACAGCAGCAATATTCTCGGCTGTTTTTGAATGACGTGCACGAGTTTTATTTTTCACATCACTAAGTTGTCCCAACAGCTCGAATTTTTCCACCAGTTTCTGTATTGCGGTCCCACAAAGTGCTTCACGACGACCCAAAAATGTTCAAGTTTTACGAACCGTCTCTGCCAAATTTTCACCATTTTTATAGTGAGTTTTAATAATTTCAATGCATTGTTGAAGCGTGTATCGTTCCATTTTTAGCAATGGTGTAGTTTTTACTTGTCAAGTGCCAAAAAATTACAGGTTCAAAAGTGACATCTACCGAAATAGCGGTCTATTCAAATTAACACTCTTTATGTGAGAGTACATAAATACTCGATCATCTTAGATGCACATAATATGCCATTCATTTTGCTGTAATTTTCCTCAAATGTGCTTTTATTATAATCGAATCCTCAAAGATTAAGTATTAAGTTATTCAGCGTTAAAATTGTGATTAGTAATTAATTGTGATTAGTAATTAATTAGTACTTAACGACGTTGAAAATTAATTATTAATCGTCCGTCATGTTAATTATAACTTTATTAAAATCAAGCTACATAGGAGTTACACCCAACAACGAAATCTCGTCGAAGGAGTGGGTGAGCACTCTTTTCTTTGAAATATTAATCTACCTTTAAATATTTATCGCATTTATTTATTTATTTGCATGTAAATATTTATCGCATTCATTTATTTATTTATATTTATATATTTTTCGCATTCCTTCATTTATTTATCTTTAATTATATATCGCATTCATTTATTTATTTACATGTAAATATTTATCGCATGGATTTATTTATTTATGTTTAACAATTTTTCGCATTCATTTATTTATTTAGATTTAAATATTTATCGCATTCATTTACTTATTTACCTTGAAATATTTATCACATTCATTTATTTACGTTGTAATATTTATCGCATTTATTTTTTTATATGTATTTCAATATTTGTCACGTTGGAATATTTATTGCATGTTAAGAAGTTCGTAGAGAGATATACGTACAAATGTTTATTGATTACATTACTTTAAAATTCACTTTTGTAAGCACATGATTGCATTACTTTGACGTTCGTTTTCAGAGGCAAATTGATGCATTACTTTGAGATTCATTGCCAAAAGCATGTTTATTTATTCATTGCATTGTAAAGACGTTTAAATATTTATTTCAATTCCACATGTAATTACATTTAAATATTTATTATTGGACTTGTACGTAATTTTTTTTCATTTAAATATTTATTTTGAATCGGATCAGTGTTTATTTCTGTTTTTTTACATAAGAGGAAGAAAAAAAAATAAATAAAATGAGGCATTAAACTGTAAAATTGGTCTTCTCATTATTGTTTCGAACGGGTATGGGACCCGCCACGTTGGTTGTCCCTCCACTCATGAGTTAGCCATCCTTCTTTTATTGTTGCAGGGGTTCTCACCATGACGCTTGGCCTTCCTCGCCCGACATGGGCCCAGGTATCACTTTGGATCCTTGATCAGGCTGGGAGGGGTGCGTGGGGGCGCCACCACCATCTGGATGACCCACTCTTATTTGTGGGCCGAGAATTTTCCGTGGTAATGATCAAACCGCTTTACGTTCCACGCGTGGTTAACCGTGCATCGTCGTCATTTTTCGAAAAGATTCGATATGTTACCTAGGCTATTGATATTCAATTGATTCTGCGTTTTTGTTGACTCTGGTCAGCGCTCAATTCGTAAGTGCGAGAAATATGTTTGCAATGGGCCTTTGTGCTGTGGGAAAAGAACCCGCTGCAAGACACCATAAAACTAGCTTGTCAGCGTTTTTACGCATCCACAGATAACGCCATTTCCAGCTGAGCATGAATCTTGCGCTCGCTGAGGCAGCAGCCCACCACTGCAGTCCTGAATGGACATTTATAACCAACCACAATCACTACGACCCCCTGGTAGTAGAAACTGTCAGTTTAAGACCTGTTTTGAAAAGTTCTCATCAAGACCTTTGATTTGATACCCATATAGACGTCTTTCGATAAACAAAATTTAAAGATCACCTCTCCCCATATGCAGACATTCCCCTTAAAGCCTTATAAAAATTATGTTATACTTTAACTTTCAAGAGGTTATCGGCTTTGACTTACCACATTTTATGTTTCTAGCTTGTATGGTTTACGAGGAAACTTGTTGTGACACCCGGACGGACGGATTTTAGTGAGGTAATTAAAAAAAAGTGATTTTACAATACCCTATAAAGAAAATCAACTTCAAAATGGACTAGCAAGGGTAAAATAAATTTTATAGATTTGGAGTCAAATTAGTTTACCTCTTTTGAAAAGTCAGTAGCTGTAACTTATTAGTTAATGGCAGCTAAAACGGAGAAAAGATGATTTGGCACTGATTCAAAAAATTTTATTTCACCTATTTAAGGCTTTTGTACTAAATTATAAGACCCTATTGAAATCGGTACCTGCTTCCGTTTATCCGCCCATCCATCCGGCCATCTGTACGTTACAGCAGTTTTTCTCTGAAACTATAGCCATGAAAATTTGTTAAGAGGTCGGAAGTTATGAATCTAGAATGTTCTGGAGTGGGAAAAAAATTTCAAAAAGTTTTAAGGGGGCCGTCCCATAAGAATAGTTACCCTCAAAAAAATGAAAGGTCTTATTAAGACCTTTTCAAAATTACTTTACCAGTGTCAAGCGTGGATGGGGAGGGGAAATGTACGAAATTTTCGCATATCTTCCACCCTCGCTATTGGACACATTTCCTCCGAAAAATCTGAAGAAAAAAATTGCATGTAAATCTTAGTAAACACAACAACAACAAATACGTGAGAAGTCAAAATTAATTCAACTTTATTCGTAATAGTGTGATTTATCAATTTTACACTGTCTTGAATGAAATCGTAAGGGAGCCTTTATATTCAATGAAATGCAATACGCAAATATCGATTTACAAGTTTAATCATTGCTGAACATTTCAGGAAGATTGAACAGTATTTAACAAAGTAATGGGGGCTTAAATTTTCCTGTATTAAAACAGCAACTATATAGTACATGGTTATGGGATAACATGCACTTCGAATTGACTCAGGTTTGCTAGGATTTGCATGAAAGCTTTAGGAATTATATTCATAAGGAACATCTTTGAAAATTTGCTTAACGGGAGACACTCGCTATCGTTAAACAAAATGGCGGCCGTTTCAGATGAGCATATTACATAAAATTGGGTTATTTTTCCCAAATTTTAATATTTAAGGTACATGCTATTAACAATTGATTGAATTTATCAATAAATAGCTGCAAATGAGCAGTTAAAAATAAAATGTGAAAAAATCATGAAGGAAAAACCAATAAAAAGGAAGATGCTATAAAAAATAACTTAAAGGTTGAAATTCGTTGAACTTTTCTAATTATATGTAGCGCGAGGAACCTTTACGAAAAAAGACTATTGCATAGTTATAACAACGCAATAAGTGCGGAGAAATTTGATACGCAACTTATTTACATCGTTATTACTAACCCAAAATAAACCCCACCACTACCACCGCTACCATCATCGATAAAAAGTTTTTCCGAAGAAAAGATAAAAAAATAAATACTGCCATGCAGAGGCTCGTCGATAGAGGCGGCAAAGGCATACGGGGATAACATTGAGTGTCGCTCCACTAACAACGCATTTTTGATAGTACGATGGTTTTCGTTTATCTGGGGGGATAGAATCACGTCAAACAGCTCTGGTCACTTGTATTTTTTGCGGACTTGAAATTGTAAAGCCTAAGAACGATTGCCTACCTATCGCTTTAAAACAATACGTCCAATCACCATGCATGGGAACAGTTAAAATTTTGTGGTTTCCCATTCGCCGGGAGCCAAACATTCTGAAGGGTGCTTTGCGACTTAGCATTTTTCCTTTACGTGACTGTTGTTACTGACGACATTTTAAGCCCGATCAGTGGGAATCAGGTTTTGAATGTAGGAAAAGACGCGGGTTCTTCATTTCTTGATTGAAAGTCCGAGACTCGTGGTTCGTAGGACTTGCGGGGTAGCCGTCGCGATTGTGGTGAAGTTTAGAAGGAGCCCGAAGCGAATCTATTTCTATAATTCTTTTCGTGGATAGTGGATATTGCCAGACAAAATATACTATATACTCAGGTGTAACTTCTTCTTCTGTATAGCACTACCGCCCCTCTCGGGCTTTCGCTTAGAGATAGTTAGAGTATCTCATTTTCATGACCGTATTGATTTTTTCGGAAGTTGGTTTGGTCAGTACCATACTCCCGTGTGTCTGCTCAGCCATGATATGATCTGATGAAATCAGTACATATCACCACTGGTGAACACTCGTAGTTTGTCCGAAAAATCCCCTGAACTAAATCACGTTGTTCACCAACGAGGTGTAACTAGAAGTTCTAAAATATGTGTGTCTTGTTTTATTCGTGAGAAATCTGGCTGTAAGAGAAAATGCAGTGAATGGTATACGTTTCCTAGCCGCAAAATCATACGGTGAATTGATATTCTTTGATTGCATTATTCTGTCGTTGCATGCGTGAGTTGCCTCATCCACGCCATTGCCGATATCGTTAAAAACAAATTTTGTGGTTTTTTGTCATCAAACCAATCTGGAACAATCTCTTCTGCTTCTTCATATGGTTCAGATTCCTCCCCCAAAGAATAGAGTCATTTGTTTCTCTATCAGGTCTTCTGTGAGTCCATCCTCGTCTTTCCTCTCCATCACAGGTTCGCGAGTATCATCCAAATCTCCTTCATTGTCAGAAGCAAATTAATCTAACACACGAAAATGTACTTCGCCATCTGTTGGATAATTGAATTTATCCGTCGATGGTCCTAGATTTCTAAAATAAATGTGTCTTGTTTTATTCGTGAGAAATCTAGCTGTAAGAGAAAATGCAGTGAATGGAATACGTTTCATAGCCGTAAAATCATATGCTTTGATTGCATTGTTCTGTCGTTGCATGCGTGAGTTGCCTCATCCACGCCATTGCCGAAATCGCGCGAGATCTTACATTTTCACATTGGAAGTTTTGCGGATCGCTACACGTGTTATTTTGTACATTTCTCTACTAAATACCCCAAAATATATACTTAGAAAATACCGTTAAAGTGTATAGTATTCATTGTGCTACAGTTTTGTGCAAAAGAAGTTAGGTTGATTAGTATTTCCGTAATGAAAATAATATTGTGCTATTGTGTCAATTGTATTCATGCATAAACTTGATACGATGAAAACAATTTCAAAAGGAGTAAAAACAAAAATTCATGATGCGGGGGAGAAAGTGAAACGTGGAAAAGCGAAGTGAATCTGCGTCTAAACCTTTCCTAATAATTGCATTTTACTACCGTGACGGACAAAAGTCTACGACAATTCGTTATATTGATATACCAGTTAATTGGAAGCTTTAATAAAAAATCCACTGAAGTGCATTTTTCAGTAACGTAAATATATTTATAAAAAAAACCAATATAAATATTTTTCTTACCAGAATTAAGGAGAAAGTCCTAAAATCATAAAAAATTGAATGGACAAAAGTCTACGACAGTCAGTGTTGACTAACTTATGCACAAAAAATTTCCAACTAAACGTAACGGAATGGCATCAATATTTGTTTACTATTGTTATTATTCCGTATATGTGCTGGTGCAATTCTGTTTTAGTTTTATCGCTAGTATCTAACTGTAAGGGCCGCAAAATGACATCCGAAATTTGATCGTACAGTATAAAAAAGACAATATATTGTGCTCGGAAATCGCGAAATCACTGAAACTTAAATGAATTCCTGTGTATACCATCATCAAAAAATTTGAAAACAGTGGTTCCATTGAAAATAAGCCGCAAACTGGCTGACCGAAAAAGTTGTCGCGCAGAGACAGTTTTATTCTTAAAGAAGTGAGCAGTAATCCAAAAATAAGTGCTCCAGATTTGGCGTAACAAGTGGCTGCGGAAAGGAAAAAGGATTTCCATGCAAGAATCATCACCAGAGCATTAAATATTAATGGATTTCAAAGTAGAACTCCACGTAAAAAGCCATTAACATCCGCCAAAAACCGATTTCTGCATCTACAGTTCGCCAAGGCCCATATTGGCAAGGACAATGATTTTTGGAATCACGTCCTTTTCACAAATGAGTCCAAAGTCAACATTTTTGGGAGTGATGGTCGCAGTAAAGTGTGGAGGAAAAAGAACACGGCTTTAGAGAGCAACCATTTGATTCGTACTGTCAAGCACGGTGGAGGTAATGTGATGGTTTGGGGAGCCATCGCTGCATCTGGGGTTGGCAGATTGGCTTTTGTTGAAACTACGATGGACTGTTATGTTTACAAGAACCTATTAGAACAACATTTGAAGCCGTCAGTGGAGAAGTTAGGTCTTGGATGGAGATGGATTTTCCAACAAGACAATGATCCAAAACATACAGCACTTTTCGTCAAGAACTGGTTGTTGTCCAGATTTAAACCCAATATGGCATGTATGGGAGCTTTTAGAACGGAAAATTCGAAAATGTCACATTAAAATTAAAAATTTGTTGAAGGAAGCGCTTGTTACAGAATGGGAGAAAATCACATCTGTAGAAACTGCTAATTTAGTTGCCTCTATGCCCCGAAGACTGCAAGCAGTAATTGATGAGAAAGGGGTTCAACCAAATATTAAGCCAGCAAAAATTTTTTAAATTTCTAATACGTTTAGTTAAAAATATTTTGTGTACAAGGTAGGCAGCACTGACTGTCGTAGACTTTTGTTCATTCATTTTTTTATGTTTTTACGAATTTCTCCTTAAGTATGTTATGAACTGTTTTTGTCTTTGTTTTTTGATAAATATATTTACGTTACTGAAAAAGGCACATCAATGGTTTTTTGTTTAAAGCTTCCAATTAATCAGAATCTCAATATAAGGAGTTGTCGTAGACTTTTGTTCGCTACTGTATATATTCCAATTAGCACATAAATTAACAAGTTTCTAAGTTAATCTTCATGATTTCATTGTTGACAATCTTGTAATAAATGCAGTTTTTTGAAACAACGTAGAACAAGCGATACGGATATTTAAATTGAACCAGATTCATGTCATCATTGTACGTCGCATACCAGTAAATAGAGCGTGAAACAGGGCTTTGACGTGATACCACATACGCTTGGATTATATCTATATATATATATATATATATATATATATATATATATATATATATATATATATATGTATATTTTTTTTTTTTTTCAATTAAGTCGGCGGTTTTTCTGATTCCATTCAAATACAACCTGCCAACCGAAGCTGCTGAAACTACACCAATGTACTTAATTTCGACGCTTGAATTACACGAAGAATTATTATTATTCAAATGTTAATTGAGCTGCAGGCCCTTACCCCCTAATCGTGAGCGCTCATTGAAGGAGTGGGTAAGTACTCTTTTGTTTATTTGTATTTACAATCAGAAATTTTATTCTATTATACTAAATTTTCTAGATATACTATTTAATTTAATTTTTTTAATAGCATTTGTGTTAAATGCTCATAATGTAACTTACTACACTTTTAACATAAAAAATTTATTTTGCTTTCAAAAGACTGGGTAAGATAGGTCCGTTTTGCTATAGGTTGTAGTTTGTAATATTTTTTTTGTTCGCGTTTAACTAGTGAAGCATGTGGAATGGAAATATCTTTGTTATAGCGAATGAGAAAATATAAATTGTTAAAACCCCACCCCCGATCTTTTTATTTCTCTTGAACCTTGTGCAGGTATGGGACCCGCCACGTCAGCTGGCTCCTCCACTCATGAGCTAGGCATCGTGTGAGCTCACCCCATTTTCGTTGTTACAGGTGCTCTTGTAGGGTAGAGTGGCCTTCCGCGAGATCCTCTCGAGTCCCGCACGCGTTAATCAGGCTCGGTCGATCGTTCTTTTGATAATAATTATAATAATTCTTTTAATTCGTGAATGCGAAATGTTTTTGTAGTAGGCCCTTGTACTGGGGAAAAGAACCCACCCCACGACACCGCTATGCTAGCCTATTAGCGCATTCACGCGTCCCCAGACAAGGCCAATTCCGGTGAGCATTAATATCTTCGTTCGCCGAGGTAGCAGGCTAACGCTGCAGTCCTGAACGAACACAATGAAAATCCTGCAATTACTAGAAATAGTGAGAGTTGTAAATTTAATATATTGGCAGTAAAACTGTATTAGTATTATTAGATAGGATGAAAGTAGATATTTAAGTAGATCTTGAAAACGTCTTTATATTCTGCAAGTTTTAATAGAATGTA
This sequence comes from Odontomyia ornata, assembly GCA_963969285.1. Classification (NCBI taxonomy): domain Eukaryota; kingdom Metazoa; phylum Arthropoda; class Insecta; order Diptera; family Stratiomyidae; genus Odontomyia; species Odontomyia ornata. The sequence continues at coordinate 310,062,489 of OZ017739.1, forward strand.
CAGAGCTTATTGCCGTTTGAATTTTCTCCGATTATATCAGTCATACAAGGTTTTCTACTACTCATATATGGGCTTTCCATCGAACCAGGCACGATACTTTTGATTGTAAATATATCCAAGTATATAATGCAACAAAAAGGCATTTAAATGTTGGCCGGTTAAAATGGAAAAACACTGGTTTTTCTTTTAAAGCAAAAATATATTTGTCGTGCATGTCATTAAAGTTTTCTTGGATTCACACGTTCAACGCCAGCGTGATTTGGCAGATGAATTGAAGGTTACCGTTCTAATAAACACTTTCTCCACTCCCGGACGCAGATCCGCGTCACTGGCCTTGCGCAGATAATTCCCTCCTATAATGTTTACTGATTGCACCTATAACTAGTATTTCTCTATTACATTCTAGGATTGGTAAAGAATGTTTCATTTTTTTGACTTACATATATGCTTATATTTATCACAATAATAATAAAATAAAACTCTCGTACTTTTTTGGTAATATATTGTATATTTAAGAAATGAAATAGTAAAAAATAGGAATGTTTTTTACATTATAAAAATACAAAAATAGTATAGTTTGTGAAATAGCAATCAAGTCTACAATAATGTGCTTTGCAAAACCAATCAGGGCAGTAGCCAGGTTGATTTTCGCACATTTTACACTCAAAAGTTGTTTCAGTCCTTTTTTCAATTTTGAACAAACACGGCATTTTTTCTGCATATTTCTCCCTTGTTATTTCGCTTTGTTATTTTACTCAGTTCACGGGCTAAAGCTTCCCTTGCTCTTTTTTACATTCTGTACTCATACAAATTAAGTTTGTTGTTACTGTATTCGTTGTACATAGATATGAGTTCATTAAAAGTTGTGAAATAAGTTGGATTCCCACCTTTTTATACCAACGCAAGCTTTTCTTCTCACAACTATAATAGGCTTGCAACTGATCGTGTTGGTCTATTCCACTCATATTTTTATTGTATATTATCACCGCGTTGGGCTTTTCTACAGTCTTTTACCGCTTTGTTGTTATCTCAAGCTTTCCAGGCTTGCCTGCGTCGAAATCCTTTTATCTCTCCATTTCCCAAGGCAAATATCCTTTTCATTAAATTTCTGCACTATCTCTCTCTCTCTCTCTCTTTGAGAGCCGCCATTGTAATATCCTTAGGAATAACCTTTTGGTCTTGATGCAGAATTCCAGTACAGTTTGTTTTTTTTGTCAAGTAATTTTTCGGCGAATTGTGCGCTATTGTAATAATTGTCCATAAGCAAACTATGGCCATTGTTGAAATAGTTCTCAATGAGGTTCATGACAATTTTTTCCCCGTGAGCAACCCCTCCGAGTGCACCACTTTTATTGGAATATATTATATCCTTAAAAATGAAGCCATTTAGGTCTGTCAATAAATTTAATTTTATTCCATACTTATGCCGTTTATATTTAATGTAAACTTTAAAAAAAAAATCCTCGCCAGAGCATAACACTCTTGCCGATGCATAAACAAAGTAGTATATTGCTGTTATTCGTTCATTAAAATGACCCATTATAGGTCTTACTTTGAACAACTTGTCGTTGGGAGTAGTATCTTCCGGGCCTGGATTTACCGAAGTGGAGACATCTCAATATTACCATAAAACGATTACGGTCCGTGTGATTCCCAAAACCTAGACTGAATAATTGGGTTTTTCCAATAGCCTGTCAATCTAGCAGCTTTTATTGTGTCAGTATGAAAAACAAGCCAAAAAAACTCCGGTTCATTGACATTTACATTTTTCCACGTGGTTATGCGGGACTGCTCACGTGCCCTAGCTTGCAAGAAAGTTCTTTTACCGTATGCATTGGTTTCTCTCACTAAAGTTTTCGTTAAAATATAAGTTAAAATAATCCATTGGCTCATTGCCTGTCAATTCTTCCTGGCCGAAAAACTCACATTTTTTTAGTTAAAACCAAATTTTGTGGTATTGTTGTCATTAAACCAATCTGGAACAATCTCTTGCGCTTCTTGTTATGGTTCAGAGTCATCCCCCAAAGATTAGAGTCATTTGTTTCTCTATCAGGCCTTCTGTGAGTCCATCCTCCTCTTTTCTCTCTATCACAGGTTCGCGAGTATCATCCAAATCTTCTTCATTGTCAGAAGCAAATTAATCAAACACACGAAAAAAACTTCGCCATCTGTTGGATAATTGAATTTATCCGTCGATGGTCCTAGATTTGGGTCTACATTCCATTTTCTAAAACAAAAAGCCCAGTTGTGAAAATGAAGTTGTAATAATACTCATTTAGAAATCTAACGCAGGTTGCAATATAAACAAAGTCAGTCAAACCTACCTCACCAACGCTTGTTTTTCAAAATATTGTCGCGTGTTATGGTTCGCGGCCAATAATTTTAATGTACCGGGAAAGTGAAAACGCAATGTTTTTTAAATTAAGTAAAAAGTGACAGTAGCTCGCAGAATTATTTGTGCAGGTAACACTGCCCCCATCTCAGTTCTTTTCATCCCGAAAATATGTGTCGCCAGTTGTAGTCAATTCTCCCTGGATGTAATATAGGGCAAGACGGTCGAGGTGCACGATTTTCATTTTGGCTCTTGGCTTACGGTGTTCCTGTATGTGATATACGGCGTCGTTGATTCGCTTTGTAACCCGGTACAGTCCCTCCCTATTATGCTGCAACTTTGGATACCTACCCTTCCGTCGCTGCCGTTTATATAGCCACACCAAGTCATCTTGCTGGAAGCCAGTAGAATTTGCCTTTAGATCATACCTGGTCTTCATGCGGTCAGTAGCCGACTCGAGGTTTTTTCGCACTGTCCAATGTATCTGGTTCAACCATTGTCTTAGCTCACTTGCGTACTCCGAGATCGTTTGGGGTTTCTCAGGGGGTGTTCCGAACTTTATATCAGCTGGCAGATGAATACTCTTTCCAAAAATGACTTTGGCTGGGGCTTGGCCCGTCGATGCATGTTCAGCAGCTCTGTACGCCATCAAAAATCATGGGATATGTCCCAGTCCCAGTCCCTTTGGTTCTCGCCAACCATCTTGGCGAGATGTTCGAGCATTCCATCGGATTGGGGATGCAGTGGTGTTGTCCTCGTTTTCCGCACTCCCAGCAGCTCGCACATTTCGCCAAAAACTAGTGACTCAAAGTTTTGGCCTTGATCCGGATGTAGTTCACAAGGTACGCCGTACCTACTGACCCAATTTAACACTAACTGTTCGGCTACAGTAGTTGCTTCCTGGTTGTAAATGGGTAGACCTCGGGCCATTTGCTGAAATAATCGGCCACAACCAGCGTCTATCGATTTCCCCATTGGGATTCAGGAAAGAGTCCAGCGATGTCAACGGCAATCCTTTCAAACGGTACACCCACGTTGTAGGTTTGCATTTGTCCCCTCAGTCGTCGCTTTAGGGCTTTGACGGAAATGCAAATGGTGCATCTAGCGCACCAGTCCTCTACGTCTTCTCGAGTGTGGTGCCAGTAGAACCTTTCTCGCAATTTCACCAAGGTCTTGTTAACACCAAGGTGGCCTCCCGAGGATCCTTCATGCATTTCCTTAACCACATCGTGGATTCGGCTTTTGGGGAGTTTAGTTTGCATCTTATAGGAGCTGCCATCCACCGTTTCCTATCTCCGCTTGAGTATGCCAACCCCCATCTGAAGGGAGTTCCATTGTGCCCAATAGCTTTTCAGGGTTGCGCTAGCATTGAAACGTCTTTCCACTCAGGTCGTCCAGTTGTCTCCTTCCATAAGAGCAATGGTCCGATGTCTTCATCGGCTAACTGGGCATTTCGAATCTTCTCCGGTGACTAACCTTCGTCGGATTCGACCGTTATCAATCGCAGATCAACGGGCGGCTCCTTTTCTTCAATCCGTCGGCAATGCTAACAATTAGCTGCACATGGACGACGAGATAGGGCGTCAGCATTTCCATGAACTCCGCCCTTCCGATGAATAATTTCGTAGTTGTATGACCGCAATCTTTTGATCCATCTCGCAACTTGTCTCTCGGGGTTTTTGAAGTTAAGTAGTCATCTCAGCGATGCATGCTCCGTTCGAAGAACAAATTTCTGGCCATATAGGTACTTGCGGAACTGCTTGGTGGACTCTATTAAAGCCAATAGCTCATTCCTAGTCACGCAGTAGTTCCTCACACTTTTTGAGAGAACTCGACCGCAATACGAGAGGACTCTTTCTTCGCCATAGATCCGCTAGGAGAGTACAGCTCCAATACCGCCGTTGCTTGCATCGGTGTCAACTACAAACATTTTTCCGGGTTTCGGATATGCCAGCACAGGTGATTCAAATAGCTTCTCCTTCAGGGTCTCAAAGGCTGCCTGGCATTGTTCATTCCAGACTTATGGACGATTTTTCTCGGTTAGCTGATGGAGACACTTAGCTATTTTGGCAAAGTCTTTGACGAATCTTCGATGGTAGGGTGCCAGACCCAGAAAACTTCGTAGTTAGTGCTTGTTGCTTGGTGTTGGTCAGCTTTTCACGGTTTCAATTTTCTCATGGTCTATTATGACCCCTTCTGCTGATACGACGTGTCCCAGGTATTTTACTTCAGCTGCAAAAAGGGTACGCTTGTCGGGACTAAGTTTCAAATTTGCCCGTCGCAATCGGGAGAAAACCTCTTCTAAGTTCCGTACATGCGCTTCGAACGTTCTCCCGATAACAATGATGTCATCTAGGTACACCAAGCAGGTTTTCCAGGTTAGGCCACGTAGCACGTGTTCCATCAGGCGTTCGCAAGTGGCTGGAGCATTGCAAAGCCCAAATAGCATCACCACAAATTGCCACAATCTGGTCCAAACTGAAAATGCGGTTTTCGCTCGGTCCTTCTTGTCGACTTCTACCTGCCAGTAGCCACTCTTGAGATCGAGTGTAGAAAACCATTTTGCGTCAGCTAAAGTGTCCATGATGTCATCGATGCGTGGGAGCGGGTAACTATCTTTCTTAGTGACGTCGTTGAGCTGCCTATAGTCGACACAAAAACGAGTGCTACCGTCCTTTTTCTTTACTAGAACTACAGGTGAGGCCCATGGACTGACAGAAGGTTCAATAACGCCTTGTTTTTCCATGTCCGAGATCAGCGCGCTCACTTCTCCTTGTTTGGCTATAGAAAGACGTCTCAGCACTTAATGAATTGGCTTGGCTCCCTGTGTATCTATGACGTGAGTTAGCATACTCGTTTGGCCTTGGTCATCCGGGCTTGTTGAGAAGATGTCACTGTACTTGGTGACCAGATCAGAGGCTCACTTGAATAGCTGCACTGGCAATTTGACCTGCTTCAATATTGCAGACGTGGATTCCCGGGCTTTGTCTGTATCTTGCCTCCTTTTCCAATGATGGTCGTTAGTGGCTTCCAAGGAGGTGATGGTGGAAAAAGGCTTGCAGCTGCCGATGACTTCTCCCGCTTTGATACTCGTGGTTGAGTTGGCGGTGTTAAGGACTCTAACCGGCACGTATCCGTTCCTTATAGATCTTACAAGGCTTCGTCCTACAATCAAACTGCGCAATGTGGACGTCTTCGTTGGCTCTATCAGATAAGATCGGTGGTCTCCAGAATGACCATCAAGCTTGGCCCATACAATGCTCTCAGGAGAATTCGGTACATCAGTGTCGGTAGATAGTACTACATTCATCTTGGTAATTTGGACGCTACTTCTTGGTAATTTGGACGCTACTACTTGGTAATTTGGACGCTACTATCAATACTTCGACATTCTGCCATTTCAATAACCGTTTGCCCAAATCCAACGTGATTCCATGTGGTCGCAGAAAATCCATTCCGAGAATGCAGTTATCCATAATGTTCGCGATCAGAAAATATGTCGGAACGCAAGGTCTCCCAACTGTATCTGGAGGTTGACCTCTCCATGGACAGGTAGAGTTTCTCCCGTAGCTGTTCGTAGTGAGAAAATCCTACCCTTGCGATGTAGTTGTTGTCTCACTAGGTCTGGTCGGATAATCGATCGGGTTGCACCAGTGTCGATTGTTATTGTGCAATGTTCTCCATCAACTTGACCCGGAAGGCACGTCTGCTTCTCCACTATGTAGTCTTGACACGGTGACGGTTGCGCCGGGACGTCACTCCTCCTAGCCAATCTATGTCCCAGGAAGTCAACGCCGTCAGTTTGAATGGCTCCCATTCTGGGCTCCTGACTCGGTCTGGATCTCCTCCACCCTGGACAATAGATTGGTTTCCTTCGCTTCTTGCAATCTCTCTGCAAGTGCCCTTTCTCACCGCAATTCCAGCATCTAGGCGCGCCATTTGCCTGCGGCTCTCGTTGAATTTCCACGCGCTCACGCGCTCACACCTGTCACTACCGGGCAGTGGTACGACTCACATTTTTCGCTGACTCAAAGTTCAGACTAAAAGCCAATGCATCCTCAACCATTTGATTTTGGGCCAAACGTACGGCTTGTTGCAATTCCTGGTCCTTTAATGCACTGATGAATGCTTCTGTCACTGCGTCATCTCGATGTTCTGGGTCGTAAGCTGGATAAGACAAGAGTGCCAGTCGCTCAATGTCTTGGGCTAGCTGCTGCAAGGTTTCGCCAGACTTCTGCATCCGATACGGTAGCTGTGACCGATAAATCTGCTTTAGATGATCGTCTCTATAACGCATGTCGAGCGCATTCATTATAGCAGCCGGGTTTGAGTGCAACTCAACGGGGATCGTCTGCAAAAGCTCGGCAGCTGGGCCTCTTAGAGTAAGGATCAATGCAGTTGCTCGTTCCTGCTCATTCTAGTGATTTGCCCTAGCGGCAGCTTCAAACTGGGTTTTGTAAATACTCTAAACCGTTTGCCCGTCGAATATTGGTGCTTGGACATTTCTGGATGAGCTTTGCGCAACGGTTGTAAGCGGGGCTGGTGAGGTGGTTACTGCTACCTTCGCTGCTTCCAATTCCACTTTCATGTTTTCCATCTCATGGTTGATTCTCTCCTCAACCTGGCTGATCCCATGGTTAATTCTCTCCTCGACTTGGTAAACCTTTTCTTCGACGCATTTAATTTGTTTGTTCAGACTACCGAGGTCTGCTTTTATTTCGGCTGACTGTTTTTGCAAATCCGCCTTGATTTCGATCGCTTGTTGATCCAGCTTTGCTGATTGTTCATTTAGATTCGCAGCTAAACTGGATGTCTGTTCATTTAGCCTCGCAGCTAAACTGGGTGTCTGTTCATTTAGCTGCGCTGATTGTTCATTTAGCTTCGTTGATTGTTCATCTAGCTTCGTAGTTAGGCTGGATGACATCAGTATCAACATTTGCATTAGCGCATTTTCTGACTCCTTTGATTTTGGTGTTTCTACTTCTACACCTTCTGCGCCTTTTTCCGCATCTGAGGGCTCACCCGTCATGGAAAATTCATAAATTTTTCAATGTTAGCTTCGTGGTATTTTTATTATTTCGGCTTTTCTTTTTTTCCACCAGTGTCCACGTTATATTTCACTATTGTGCAGTTTTAAAAATGTTTAAATTTTTTTCACTTTCAAAACTTTCTTTCTCATTTCTAATTTTAATGTTCCGGGAAAGTGAAAAAGTCTTTTGAATTAAGTTAAAAGATATGGTTTACTAATAAATGCACAATTATTAATTTAACACTTTCACTAATTTTAATTTTCCCTTTGTCTATAAATGTTTACTTTAACTGTCTTATACATCAACGAAAATCACTTTACTATTACTCGATCAATATCGCTTTTTAATTCGCACTCTACACTATCGCAAATCACTTTTCTATTACTCGATCAATATCGCTCTTTAATTCGCACTCCACACTATCCCAGTTTTTACTATCGCGGTTGTAATTAAATCCCCCCATTCATTCAGCTCGCCTTTATATAGGGTCTCTAGTCATTCAATCCATTTCTCGTACATTGGCAAACTACGTGGAATATTCGAGCAGCTTAATGAATGGGCAGTGACGTCACTTTCAGATGTTGATCATGCTTGGCGGGTTTTCGAGTACATTTGTTTGTTGATCATGATGGTTATGAAAACAATTGTGACAGTAGCTCGCAGAATTATTTGTACATGTAACAATATAGTAACTCCAATATGTAGAAAATTCCTTTTGTACTCAATAATCACCAAAATTAATGTTTTGCAGTTCTCTTGTATTGTTATTTTTGACTTTTGCTTTAAAAAAACACAAATTAAAGTAATACACCACTTCAACATAACGCCCGTACCACTTCAATGCTACATACAACAGTTCGCATAATTAATAACCGCAAAATAGCCGTCAAAAGATTCTAGCCTGAAACCAATCATGCCAACATATTCACCGAATTGTCCTGGATTGCCAACCATATAATATTATTATTTACCTCCTTTGCCAACCTCACAATCCCTCAGTCAAAATGAACACTGCCAAGACGCGGATCCGAGTCGATGGCTACCAGGAAAAGGTGGGTTGGATGCTGACCCGCGTCACTGGCACTGAATGTGTTAAATCATTCTACTCGTATATGCCTGCGTGCCGTAGGTTAAGTACAAAAGCTTTCTGACATCAGCGTAGTTCTGTTTACACAACTTGTTAGTGCGTTTTGAAGTCGGCTTTCTTTTTTTCTCAGTTTTTTTTATTGACTATGCTTGCGTTAATCTATCTAATCAATCCTTCACCACGAAGGCACCCAAAATTATTCTTAAATTATTGTAAATATTTGACCCGTGAAAACTTGCTGATTTTTAAGAAAAAGATACTTAAAATCTCCAATCATTTTGGAGTGGGTGTATCCGAATGAAGGACTTATGAAAAATGTAATCTTCCTATTTATTCGTATATCTTCTAAAGTCAAGAGAATACTTCGTTAATGAGGTTGTAAGTTTGTTTGTGACCATTGTAGTTGGTGCGGTTTATAGCATATTACTGGGAAACTTGAACAAAAGGAGTTGTACAGCTTCCAGTTGCCTTAAGTAGTTGCTCTGGTACACAAGATTAATACCAAGTTTGCCTCCAAGTGTTCATTATGCTGTTGGTAATATCAAGAGGACTCTCGATAAAGCTTTACTTACCTAATAACAAAGACACTAATGACCTTCGGACACAACTTCAGTTTGGAGCACGTCGCCCATTCTAAATCTTCAACGAGCTGGATATAAAATGTTATTATAGAACTGAGCGACAAATTCTGTAAGGACTATTCAAAACATCGTATTTCCAGACTACCAGTTTACGTTTCTTATTCAAGGGAAGTTTGGACAATAATAATCGGACCGTAACATATTTTACGATTATTATGATGTTTACAATGCTGTTTTGTTCGTCAGAAGACATTCCTTAGAAGATAGAATAATTCATTGAAGTTTCCCTTTCGTAGTGTCCTTGTAGTCGTTCCTAGTTCTTTAAAGGAAGTTCAATGAAAGGGGAAAATAAAAGAGTGAACCCTTCTTTCGACGTTGTTGTTACTACAAAATTCCATTCTTTTGGTAAAACGATAATACCAGAAATAAAAAGGATTCGAAATGCCGCTGAAAGAAACGACTAGACCGAACTCGAATTTCTTTTCCTTAGTTTTCCACCTTTCGCCGCTCGGAAAGATTTAATCGTGCAACGGTTGAGGAATGTCGTCACATACATAACAACAATTCTATATTTGGACTTTGGATTGGAATGTCCTTCAGACTCTCGACACTTTTTTCTGCTCCGGAATTTCATCCAGTCGAAGCCTGAGCCCAAGGAGGATTTGTTTGGGTGGTTCTTGATAAATTGATTTGATTTCAGTTGACTTTTGTTACTTTTGCTACCTACCGCTAGCTCCACTATGAAAACTTCTTAATCCGGATTCCGACAGAAGGGATCACCCCAAAGATGAATGGATACGAGTGGAATGAATGGATTCGGAAGGAGACGATAAATGGAATATTGATTGTTCGGGCTTAGTCCAAAGATGCATATCTGGAATTATAGGAATGCGAAAGGATAATTGTTTGTCTTGTTAATTTTGGGCGAGTTGCTTACTCTTGCAAGGCTTTTCGTGACGTCAACGAGGCTTAAGTCCTTAGAATAAGAACCGTGGGAGTATTTCGGAATAGCGAGGGGAGAAATTAATCTAATCTCAAATCGAAAAGCTTTATTTTGTTTAAGGTAGAAGACGTTCACCCTTAGTACTATCATCACATTTTTCAATTTTAAGGATTAAATAAGTATCCTTCAGCAATGCAAAAAAGAATTTTATTAATTAAATAGTCTGACCGCACACGTATTTGATTATGCAAATAGAAAGGGAATTAAAAAAATGAATGAAATATGATACAGTAAATACAGACAGACAACCCGACCGGAATGTGTTGATAGACCAAAAGTAATAGGATATAATACAGATTGTTGAGCAGACAAAATTGCATACTCGTTGGCCTTCGTAAAGACTATGATTGTGGCGACCGTTGGTTGCCACCCGAAAACTTCTGTTCACTTTATTAAATTAATTAAACATTCATTGACTTTCATGTGCACTTTACGGTCCTTTTGTTGACTTTATCAGTTTCCATCAGTTGAATGAGATATTTATGCAAGTTGATTGGTGAAACGGACGATGTAAGTTTTCCGTTCCGATCATGGATTGATTTTCCCGGCACATTGCTTAATAATTTAACCGAAAAATATTCAACTGTCGTCGGATGAATGCAAATCGTTTGATAATTTTTTATTAAATCTGTCTGAGCTCTTGATACCATTAATTTGAATGGTGTTCAATAGGTGGTGAGTGTCGATTTTAATTAACACTGAACCTAAAGGCGAGGTAACGGAAATTCGAAACAAGGAAATGGTGCCGAATTGAATACAGTTGCTACCCGATTAAATGTTGAGGCAGTATAGCAGTAAAGTCTGAGATCTTCTTTGTTTTTAAGAGAGAGAGAGAAGGTTAAAAACTCTTCTCAGGAAACACGAAATGCATTTATTCGTATTTTATCACCATTTGAGTGGTGCTTTCTTACAAATTATACAAAATGCTTATAAATTTCCTTAAAATTAACTTCTCAATTGGCTGCATTTTTAACCGGCTTCCAAAGGGGATAGTTTCACCCATATATTTATTTTTTTTTTTATTATTTTTTCATGGGGATGGAAAAAAGAATCCTGATATCGTCGAAGTCTGCATTTACATCCCATTAGGTCCCATTTGAAGGACATTTATCGTCAAAAAAACCAACTTTTGTAGCGATTCTTCGGCATATCTAATCGACATGCGTATTATATTAAAATCCATTGGTACAGAACCGGTATTGTTTGAATGAACCTGTAATTTTAGCAGTTGAATATAGTCGTTGCCTTCTTACTCAGGACCGAAAACGGAAACGCTACGTCACGTCGCGAACTAATCTCTTCGAGTAGTCTCATCAGCGCCATCTGGGGCTGTTTAAACCAAACAAATTACCTAAAGATTTTTGACTGTACATATGACTATAAATTGAAATTTCATCAGCACTATGTCAACGATTTATTTCAATTATGAGGTGTCGAAGACATAAGCACGCAAATATATGTACTTTGTTCTCGTTTGCATCATTTCGGTTAAATTTCATCTGAGAAATGTCATATTTGACAATCTTAAAAGCTTACATTTGGCCTACTAAGATGCTGCTTTCAAGTTTGCTGGATAGCTCTTTGTGGAAATTTAGGGCTACTGAGCAGCTGTTTCCGGTACGGGAAATGACGTCAGGTACGTTAATTGATTTCCTTATGGGCCTAAGTAAGAAGGCAACGATATAGTACATTCCAGTCGATATATCGTTAGCAATCCACTTTCGAATGTAATGTTACTACTTATGAAAATTCTTTGTATGTAGCTATATAATTGAGTTGCTTTTTAATAATTTTTCTGAAAAATTATTAGAGAAGAAAAATGTTAGAACAAGGTGGTTTCGACGTGTGTACTAATTCTCCTCAGGCCATCACTCTTATTAGATACACACCGGTGATGGCGACCTCCAGGCTTAGGGGTGAGAGAATTACTTTTAATTTTCCTACTTATGCGAACCTGCATCTACACGATGCACTGAAAGCTCAGTGTAGAGGAAAAAATTATCGTATAGATTTATATTAACTTGATGTTAAAAGAGTGAAATGGTAAATTTAAAAGTTTAGCAAAGTAATGTAACTATTTGCTAGCGATCCTTTAAGGGTTTGACTAAGGGCACTAATTATTTATATAGTGAGATCGGTATCCTCAATTTGTTGACCAACGGTACATCTAACTTAATATTTTCTATCCGGAATAACCAATAAACGAATTTTAAATACAGCTTAAATACTATGTTTGGTGTACGACCAGACTTACCAAGTGCAAAAATTGGAAAAATCAAGGTGAGAATATCTGGTGATTAGAAAAAATCTATTCCATCATCTGCGTTAGCCAAATAAGTGATAGGTCATAGGTCGGTTAGTGTCAGAAAGAGAGTAACAAGTGCAAAATAAAACTGGCTGCCAGCGATGAAAACAGTGAAGGGTGGAAAGCTGCTATCGGGAATATCTTTGATTGTATAAGTTAAGCAACAACGAGCTGGAGTTGTTCGATAATTTATGTCGTTTTTAGGTTTTTGTAAACATTTTTTAACAAGGACTTACTAGTTTCGTGTCCTGTCTGTCCATCTGTCCGTGTGTCACAGCAAGTTTCTTCAGAAACTTTAGAAGCTAGAGTGCTAAAACTGTGTGAAAACATCAGAAGTGATAGTCTCTCAGAAGATTAGGTCTTACCAAACAATTCAAAAATTTTTAAGGGCGTCCCCCCTTATAACGGATTAGCTCTTAAAAAAATATTTTGTTAAAGGAAATCAAGTCATTTTATGGATCAGAGGGTCCAGGGGTAGGCGAAATGTACCAAAATGTTGCGCCCCCCCCCCTCGCGATTGGATAATTTTAAGGCGAAAAATCTGAAAATAGTCACGAAGGTTTGCATTTATGAGAACAAGAGCAACAAATACCTTAGAAATGAAAATTCACCTCCAACTGTCTCGGTCCGTTGACCGCGTCTTCCAATTTCCAAATCCGAGCAGCGATGAACTGTCTTCGTCGACCGAGTCAGACCACTGGCCGCCGGCCTTCAGTTCTCCCAACGAATACCTTCTTGGGTATCCGTTCTTCGTCCATACGATTAATGTGGCCAGCCCATTGCAGCTTCCGCAGTCTTACAATCCTTGACCCCTCTGGTTCGTCAAAAATTTCATACAGCCTATGATTGTATCGAATTCGCCATTGGTCCCCGTCAAGCTTCGCTCCGATTTTTCGCCTCAGGACCCGTCGCTCAAAGGCGTTCAATATATTTGCGGATGCATGTGTTAGGGTCAGTATTTCACACCCATAGCATAACACAGATCTTACCACAGATTTGTATGCTCGAAGCTTTGTTCTCCTGCGTATGCAGCTGGTGTTCAAGATCGTCAAAACCGAATAGAGTATTTTATTTGCGAGCTGTATTCTTCGGCGTGTTTCGTCTCTTTCATTGTCCGTTTTCGTTATTTTGGCGCCTAAATAAACAATTTTTTCTTAATTATATAGAAGCGGAACGGAATTTTATCAAAAGAAATAATAAACTGCCAGGACAAAAGAGCCCTGACAACAATACTAGGCACTTTTATTTTCTTCCAATTTTTATGAAAATTTAAGGAAAAGTGTTCAATTTGAATATGTTCAATCGGCCGATCATTCAGAAAATTTATTTAAGTTGGATCAAAATGGCGGCTGCAATGTGTTTATGAAATGAACTTTGCATTTTTTACATAAATTTGAACGATTTCTTGTCGAAGTATAGGATGAATAATGCAAGTTATCGATTCACTCGTTTCGAACCATAGAATGGTTACAAAGATTTTCCGGTAGGAGCACTCTCCTGCTTAGTTAACCTGTTTTTCTCATAGATGACGTAAACTACATATTTCATGTAGTAGTGATTGCGTGTTAGGTATTTTTGGTAAAAAACCGGTCCTTCGGCTTTCCGGTTTTTTCATATTCGGCTTAATCGGGCGGCTTTTTCACAGCTAAGAAACCAAATTAAAAAAAAAAAAAAATTAAATGTATACTTTTATGTCCATTGATTAGCTTTAAGTATAAACGGTTTTGTTTATTCGATGCAACACAGTGAGGCCCGACGGCTTTTAAAGAAAAAAAATTTACATATGTAAATGGTTTTTCGATGTTTTACTCACAAAATGATTTATATCAAAATCAAATGAACGATATTTCATCTTTGTGAGACTAACGTATTGAAATCCAAGCCGGCAGCTTAATGTTAAGCTAAGTCATTCATTTACAGTATAAGGTTGAAAGATACTTCAGCTCAGTCGCCAAACATGCATTTATTGTGCATCATGTGCTAGCTTCTTTTGGTATTCGAATTGAAGTCCTCCGCATTGAAACGAAGCAAACAACTAATACTAAGAACCAACCAAACATAGAAATTTACTTTAGTCTGCTGGCTGCCTCATTAATGCTACCTAGGTAGGGATGGCGAAAAAATTATTTTCCGGTATCTTGTACTCATTTGCATCCAAATTTTCATCCGGGTATTGAATTTGAAAGATAAAACCTGCTTAAACCGGGAGGAAGAAACCATCGGATAAACTCGAAATGTTGAATCAAAAAAATATATTTTTGGTTAAACTGGTGCGGTTTTTCCAATCCCTGTTGCGTGGCTTATATTTTTATATACTTTTTTAAAGATTAAACTTTAGACTATCTTTAATCAAAAACTGATTGAAACTATACTTGAAAATGGACAATTAAAGAAAGCATTACCAGCATATTTTATTCGATTACTTCCGATAGGGCAAAAATGCAGTGCAAGTTCGAAAGAAATTGTGTGAAGTTTATGATGAACGCCAGTGTCAGTGTTGGCTTGCTCGCTTCTGTTCTGGAAATTTTACTACTACTGATGACGACAAAATAAAGGCATTAATCGACACTAACCGACGTATGACAACGCAAGAGATAACAGAAACGCTCGATATACTGAATCCAACCGTTTACTTGCACTTACGACAGCTTGGTTATGTAAACAAACTAGTTATTTGGGTTCCTCACGAATTAAAGAAAACATATCTCACCAAACGCATTAACATAGGTGACTTTTTGCTTAATCGTAACCAAAATGACCCATTTCTAAAAAGAATCATAGAGGGTGATAAAAAATGGATTATTAACGATAATTTAGTCCAAAAACAATCATGGAACAAGCAAGATGAGCCCCCACGACCGACATCCAATGCCAATATTCACCAAAAGAAGATTATGCTTTCTGTTTGATGGTAGCTCAATTGGGAACTGAAGCCACATCCACACTATAGTCCTGAATTACTACCATCAGACTATCATTTGCTTCACTCCCTTCAAAACCATTTGAATGGTAAACCTTTCGATTCTGATCAGGGTGTTTAAAATGAGTTGGACCGGTTCTTGGCTTCTAAAAACCAAGGCTTCTTCGAAACTGGAATTTTCAAATCACCTAAAGATGGCAAGAAACTCCGCCGTACACGGTCCCAAGCCCGTTTGAGAAAAGAGAAAGGAACCCTTTGTATCCTCAACCTACAGCTTCAAAGATTTCTCATCCTTAGCCCCACGATTAAATGGTGGTGAATGTTCGCGGGGTCAAACATTTACTCCCCAATAATGGGACATTAAATGCGGAAAAATACTAATAACTATAAACGTATCTACAGCTCTGCTACTGAATCCTACTTACACCTTCTTCGTAGAGACATAAAAGGGTGAAGGCGAGTCTTCGGCGCCTGATAAGGGGATCGAAGTAATAACCATGTTGCCCTGTGAAACCCCGCAATGTTTCATATCCTGCAGATGGGCCTATGGAATTAGATTATGTCAGATCACTCAATTACCCTGATGCTGTAAACGAATAGGCCAGTCAATATAAATTAAAAATACTGGCAATGCAGGAAACGCACTGGAAATTATATTTAAGACATGAGATCGCACACATATTCTAAAGTGGGAACCCTGCTGGCAAACGAGAATTCAAAGTGAACTTCATTGTGAATGGGGAGTTCAAATCGCACGTTATTGATTCCGAGGCAATAAATGAACGGTTGTCTACGATCCGTACAAAGCAAAACTCTTCAAAATTTGAGTAGTAAATGTACACCCTCTGACCGAAGAAAAGGAGGAAGAAACGAATAAATCCTTCTACAATTACCTAGGAAGACTAGCCGACTCATTGCCTAATAACGACACAAAAATTATTCTGGGTGATTTCAACACCAAGGTCGGCAATGAGCTATCTCATCGGGGAATGACTGGTGGATAAAGTCTCTACGATGAAATAAGTAACAACGGCCACCGCCTGATTGACTTTGCATGTAACAGAAATCTAGCCACACGTACGACTTACTTCTTACATCAAAGCATTTATAAAACGACCTGGATATTACCGGATGGTCATACACAAAACCAGATTGACTATGTTCTTATCGAACAACATTGGGCCTCGAGCATACTTAACATCCATACATACCGAGGAGCCATTCTTACTCAGATCCTTAATTGGTAAAACTAACTAATTTCAGGGAGACCCTCGACAACCAGCTGGTTCCCATCTTATCAGACACATTGCTGCAAACAAGCAACGAGCTCTCGATGAAAATGAAAGCGGCAATTAAAATCGTTGCAGAACAGACGATTGGACATCAAGTCCGGCGCAAGAGAAATGATTGGTTTGATAATGAGTGCCAGAATGCGTTCAACAAAAAAAAAATCAGGCGTAAGAAGAATACGTAAGTAAGAAAACCAGGATAAAAAAGAACACTATGAAATGTCAGAAGAGTAGCAAATAAGATAATTAGAATTAAGAAAAGAAAATACAATGACAACCAGTTGAGAAGTATCGATGTAAGTATAGAGAGCAAGAACACGAAAACAGCATACAAAGTAGTGAAAAGCCTGAAACGTGGTTATCAACAAAAAACCACAATCTGTCGTGATGATATCTGCAATATCATCGCTGATAAAAACAGGATTAAGGGGAGATGGGCATCATATTCCAAGAGACTCCTTAATCCTTCGCACAGCTCTAGAACATCGGAGCCTATAGATTTTTCCATTAGCCCCACCAACTCTGGATGAAGCTTGTTTCACCATCAAAGCCCAAAGAAGAATAAAGCTCTGGGCATCAAAGAGATACCAGTGAAGCTCATCAAATACGATGGCAGCAGTGTTCATAAAGCTATTCACAAAGTCATTCAGCACATTTGGCAAAAAGAATTTATGCCAGAAAAGAGGAGCCAATCAATTATATTCCCTATCCACAAAAAAGGTAACATACTACAGTGCGCAAATTATAGAGGAATATAACTACTTTGTATGGCGTGCAAAATATTTTCAAAGATCTTAGGAAATAAAATCGTACCTTACGCCAACAGTAATATTGGGTAGTATGAAGGTGGTTTTAGAGCAGGTAGATTGGCGATAGACCAATTGTTCACAGTCAGAAGGTATTGAAAAACATTGGGAGTTCAACGTAGACATACACAAAATTTTCATTGACTTTAAACAAGCATACGGCAGCGTTAATCGTAACGTATTGTACCAAATAATGCTTTGCTTTGGCATCCCATACAAATAAGTCTGTCGTACCAAAATGACAATGACGTCGACGACCTCCCAAGTCCGCATCAATAACCAACTCACCGATATCGGACTAAAGCAGGGAGATGAGCTGGCTCCCTTGCTATTCAATTTGGCTCTAGAGTACATCATAAGGAAGCTATCTATCGATACATGAGGTACAATAAAGGCCAAGTAGTAGCCTTTGTGGACGACATCAACATTTTGTCACGGTCATTAAAAACTGCCAAAGAACTCTTCCTGAAACTCCACAGCGAAGCAAAACTAGTAGCACAAATCAATGGAAACAAAACGAAACTCATGACGCAGTGGAAGAAAAATACCTCAAAGACAAGAACACAAATATCACACTTGGCAAATACAGAATCGAAAATGTGAGCAAATTTGTCTATTTAGGCGCCAAAATATCGAGACAAAAGAGTACAGCTCGCAAATAAAATTTTTTATTCAGTTTTGACGATTTTGAAGACCAGCTGCATGAAGAGAAAAACAAGTATACAAATCAGTGATAAGACCTGTGTTATGGTAATGGACCCTAACCCAAGCATCCGCAAATATATTGATTTGCATAAAGATTTGGGTCTTAAGGCTTATAAAGTTCAGTTAACGTAAGAACTCAAGCCGGGCGATCATCAAAAATGTCGTGTCTTTGCTGATTGGGTCCTTGAAATGCATAAAAATGATCCGGAATTCCATCGAAAAATCATCTTGAGTGACAAGGCTCGAAAAACCCAAGAGTTATTGTTGAAAAGTTTCTCTATCCTCAACGTGTGACTGTTTGGTGCGGTTTATAGTACCGTGGAGTTATTGGATCTTACTTCTTCGAAAATGAGGCTGGAGCAACAGTTACGGTGAATCGATTTCGCTATCGAGAGATGATTAATGATTTTTTATGGCGCTGCGCTGCGTGCCACATAAGCAACGAAACCATTGATCTTTTACGGGAAAAGTTTTTGGATCGTGTTATCTCTCGAAGAGGTGATCACAATTGGCCACAAAGGTCTTGTGATTTAACACCTTACGACTTCTTCCTTTGAGGCCACGTGATAGAGAAGGTCTACGCCAACAGCCCAGCGTCGATTCGAGACCCCAAAGATGGAATTCGTGAGGCTATCGAGGACATAGGGCAGCCACTTTGTGATTTGGCTATGGAAAATTTTATGAAAAGGATATGGTCCTGACAGCGTTGTCGTGGTGGTCATTTACCTGGTGTTACTTTCTACTATTATTTCTTTATAATCAAATAAACATCCGATCATTTATATTAAAAAATGGCATTTTTCTTTTAATATCAAAATCACACTTCTTATTGGAAAACCCTGTAGATTGCTCCATCTCAGCTCGACCAGCATCAACGAATCTAGCAAATGAGTATCTCCATTAGAATTGCTGGTGTCGTGAACTCAAATTCGGAGGATATTTTATCTCCTTTTCGGTGGCCCGTCTATGTATGTGATATATGATTGGGACACCGTCAAAATCAAAAACATATCAATTCATGTCCAAATACACGAATGTTTCTGGAGGAACGAAGCCAGTAACGAGGCAAGTCGCAATACACCCGTCTGTAGGGTGAAATCCGAGGGTTTTCACTCATGGTTACAGATCTTGCGATATGATTCCGAAGAAGTCTCAATATGAAGATATCGACTCTTGACAGTTGAGCAGCTT
Source organism: Odontomyia ornata (assembly GCA_963969285.1). Classification (NCBI taxonomy): domain Eukaryota; kingdom Metazoa; phylum Arthropoda; class Insecta; order Diptera; family Stratiomyidae; genus Odontomyia; species Odontomyia ornata. Next base: position 310,081,738 of record OZ017739.1, read on the forward strand.
GATCAATTTTTCTTTTCAATATATAATGCTTCCAATCCATCTCCATTGTACTAGCACTCTTGTTGTACCAGATCTGATATCCATATGTCAAAACTGGTCTTGTAACAGATTACTTTGACCATTTGATCAATGTATCTGGAATGAAAAAGTCTTCGTAGGGTCATGATTACTTTTTGTGCTTTACTGAGCATAATTTTGACATCTTCAGTATAGTACAGATACTAATTGAGATAAACACCGAGGTATAGATCACAGGATTTATATGGAACCCATTCTGAACTATCGTCGCCAGCCATGATGTGAAAATCCTTCCAATTACGTTTCAGGTCTTGGCTGACCCCCCTGCAGCGTAGTCCGAAACAAAATTGTTTCGCATTTCTGCCAATTGATTTTCATTCGCCAATTGTCGGTGTACAGCTGCACATCATTAAACATTTTTTGAAGATTGCTCTGAACTATTGTAGCTTTTCGGTCTGCCGTATTGATGATCAGATCATCAGCAAACGCTACCAATGATCGTGATGTCGAGACGTTCAATAGCTTGCGAATGAATATTAAGAAAAGCAGAGGCGCAATAACTGCTCCCTGCTGTAGACCATCTAAGACCTTGAATTCGCACATTGTTGTCAGATTTCTATCAGTTACAACAAATGATTTTCCGTATAACATATTGCACATCATGGCGACAAGGTGCCTGGGGAAACTGTCCTGAAGGAGTTTAAAAACAAGTGCATCTCACCACATCGTATCGAAGGCTTCCTCTATATCAATGAGAAACGCTCCAACACATTCTCTGTTGTTCACTTTCCAACAGATGTCTGAGGTTACTTTCATTATCGCATGTATGGTCGAATGCCTGGCAAGAAAACCAAATTGACAATTCGGCATTAACTCATATTTCTCAATGTGGGCGTTTAATCCTCTGTTGAGTATCACTTCAAACACCTTGCTAATATTACGCAGCAAGCTGATAGTGCAATAGCTCTTCGGGCACGAAGAGTATTTTCCTTTCTTCAAGATTGGAAATACCTTAGCTTTTTCCACTCATTTGGGAAATATAAATTGCTCAACATTTTTCTGAGCAATATGCAATAATTCCTAATAGCAATCTCGGGCAAATGTTGGAGAACTACATTTAACACCATCAGTACCACATGGTTTCTTGTTGCTTACTCTGTCAAATATAAATTACAAGTCTTCAAGATACAAGCTCGGTATGAGGTCAGACGTTAATGTTTCATTGAAATGAAGAATTGATTGGCCGTTCAGGCTTGATTTGAAGTCGGAGACTTTTGCTGCAACGATCTCTGAAAATATTACATTCCCTCTCTCAGGGTTTGGTGGATGAACCAATTCAAAATGTGTTCCAATCAGGGTAAGTTTATGCAATCCCTCACATATAATCCTGTTTCATTTCTATCTGGAGTCGTACTATAAATTTCGATACCAGCCCTATCGAGAAGATATATCTCATCACTAGTGACTTCAAGATTCGATACCTGCACTCAAGACTTGTTGCGGAATATGCTATTCACTTTCGCAAAAACGCCAACTGGGTCCTGTGGGCTAATATTCCTCAATTTTTCCGCTCATTTATTGCTGACCTCACTCCTGAAGTATGACCGGATCCGGTCATTTATTGCTGACCTCACTCCTGAAGTATGACCGGATTAAGTTCCGGACATTCTTCAGGTGCAATTTCAACAAATCCAACGAGGGATGGTCGTAGTCCAAAAATCGTCGATAAATATTGTTGATGCGTGTGAGAAGAAGGCTTTTCAATCTTTTCAACCTTGCGATGGTTGGTGTTTCATATCCTTCCATATTGATTCGATGTTTAATCTTGGGAACGACCCTCAATCGTTTCCAATGTTAACTTCTCTAACTTCGACAAATAGTTAGTTAATTAGATTCTTGTCATTAGGAACCATTGAGCAAGTGTTGCCACCATCAGAGAGAGGGTATTTCTTGTGGTACTCCCGATTAAACTTGTTTTAAAACTTTCCTTATTCTGTTTTTTTTTAAATTCAACCGATGATTTTCATGTTGAACTGGAATGAGGAAGAAATCATTACTTTGTTGATTGATTTCCATTACGGTTGCGTTATGGTTGCTATTGTAAGGAAGCACCTGCAGTTTTCGTTGAGGACAATTAAAGCTGAATTCAAGTCTGGCAGTGAAATTTCGATAACCGGCACTTCAAGAGATTCAAAGCTTTTGAATTCGACTTTTCCAATATTTTATTATCCCGGTGCCACCTCCCCCATCACCAATACACTATCTTTTCTTACGAATTCAAAATCCTTGAATGTCATGGAGTGCCATGAATTGAGGTGGGTTTCAGTAAGGAGCATGATGTTAGGCTTTTGCTTGACAAGGAACTCCAGGAGACAGTCACGTCAATGTAGGCTCACGATGGAGTTGACGTTGATCGAGATGAGACGAATCCTTTCTATGGGAATGTGACTGGATGACATCTTATTTTGAGGCATTTGAGAGCCCTAAACGCTGAAAAACAATGTTAATTTTAGCATCTTGTTTATCGATTCTCTCGGATAAGGAATTTAATTGCTGATAAATTTTAAAGAAGCAGCTCATTACTGCCACTTACACTATTTATTTTATTTACATTGTCTGCTGGTCCTCTCGCAGCAAGTGCAAATCACACTCCGGGCTTGACGAAATTGGTAGGTACCACACTGCGGTGTGCTTGACTTTGTTTCGGAGTGAATTTTAACTTTGAATCTTGATACCGGGGCCATCCTCGAAATGTTGCCGGATGACCCAAGACACCGCAGCTCACACAATATAATTTTTCTTTTGGCTCCACCTGAGCCAATTTGCACTCGCCGGGATCCATGCATTTAACGCACCTATATTTTATGGCGCAATTGACAGCCGAATGCCCGAATCTTTGGCACCAGTAGGACTGGCTGACCTCATTTTCTCGAGGCGCTCCCACCTCACCACATGGAAGTTCAAGTACCTTATTTTTTGCAGGGCACTTGAACTGCTTTTGCTAGAAATCTGGACTCAGTAATAAGGCAAGTTTTTACGCTCGACAATCGATCTCCTTGTTGCAAAGTCTTTAACGGAAACAAATTGTATTTCTGGTGCAACTTATTGAAGCACCTGAAGGAGATCAACTGTGTCCTCTCCGCAGTGCAGACCCTTCAATAAAAATGTTTGGTTTCTTTCGCTTTTGGGGGTGTATGTAAAACGAGGAACATCTCCAGAATTTAACGCACTTTTTGCTGCCTGGAAATCAACCAGCGACTTATTTCTAATCATCATATTATCGGCATTGACTCTTTTGATCTCAAAATTATTTAGCTTATTTTCGCCTGCCAAAAGCCGAACCATATCTTTGCCCGTTTGCCCAAATACATTGATTGGTGGGACTTTTCCTTATTTTGATTAATCTTGACGGACGGACCAACAGACAAAACTTATGGTTTTTTCTCCCTGTTTTTAGTTTTTAAGTATTCTATAAATCCATTATCTAGCTTAGCAGTACAATAATCAGAAGTTTTACCTGGACCCTCTTTAATACTCATCGTATCTTCTAGTCCAGCTAGCGCTGCATAATAATTCCTGCTATCCTGCTATCCGCTTGCGCTGAGGACATCCTCTTCATAAGTTTCTTGTTTTGGTTTCTCAGTTTTCTTATTTTCAGTAATTTTTGAATTTGCTTCTTTTCCTTTCTTGAGCTTTGTTAAACGTCAATGTTCCAACGAGTGGTTCTAGTGATTTGATTCCTCTTCACTTTCTTTCTCAACCTTGTCAGCTTTCTCCTTATCATTAATTTGTTGCTCGATCTCGATGACCGCTAAAATTTTCGGTTTTTAGGGTTTTGTAAAATAATTTTACAAAACCCTTCTAAAATCGCGTCCTGTCTGTCCGTCTGTCTGTCTGTCCGTCCGTCCGTCCGTCCGTCCGTCCGTGTGTCACAGCAGTTTTTCTCGGAAACTACTTAAGCTAGAAGCATCAAATTTTGTATGTAGGTGAAAAGTGGTGATCTCTTCAAAGTTCAACTACTAAAAAATTTTATAAGGTATTTAAGGGGGGTCTCCCCATGTAGGGGAGTGACCCCCCGAAAAAAAATTTTCATTGAAGGTAGCCGATATGGGTATCAAATGAAAGGTCTTGATGAGAACTTTTCAAAACAGGTCTTAGTTTGGCAAAGTTTGCTTCGAGGGGCGCACAGGGAGGGGAAATACACGAAAAATTTGTGTCCCCCCCCTCGCGATTGGACACCTGTGATCCGAAAAATCTGAAAAAAATCAAGAATGTAGGCCTTGATGAGTACAACAACAACAAATACGTGAGAAGTCGCAATTCACTCAACTTTGTTAGTAATAGTATGATTTATCGATTTTATGTTTTCTTGAATAAAATCTTAACGGTACCCTTAAATTCAATGAAATTCAGTACACACATGTCTATTTATAAGATTAATTAACCCTGCAAGTTTCATAAAGATTGCATCATATTTAGCGAAGTTATAGCGGTTTGAATTTTCCTGTATTACTATGGAACAATATGCGCTGCATGTATTACTATGGCAACATATGGCTATGGAACAACATGCGCTTTTTACCGACTCAGACACTACAGTTTTGCTAGGATTTGCATGAAAATTTCAGGAATGATAGGTGTCATGAATAACTTTGAGAATCAGTTCAGCTAGTGGTATCAGTAATCGTAAAACAAAATAGTGGCTGTTTTAAATGCGAAGATTGAATAATTTTGAGTTATTTTTTCCCAACTTCAACGTTTAAGGTGCATGCTTTGAACACTTGATTCAATTTAATGAATGACTGAAGATGAGTACCTACAATTAATACTCATAAGTGAAACAAGTCAAGGAGGCGGGAGGGAGCTTCAAACAAAAGGGCTTCGTAACAACTCTAGGATTCGAAAAAATTTGCTATTAATCGATGATAACAGTACAGGAGAGTGGCCCCTGAAAAAAAATTCATCAAACGTAGCCGATATGAGTATGAAATGAAAGTTTTCATGGGAGCTTTTCAAAACAGTTCTTAAACTGTCAGTTTTTGCTTCAGTGGGGGCACAGAGAGGAAATACATGAAAAATGTGTTTCCTCCCTCGCAAATGGACATCTGAAATAATTATCAAGGGAGATACTTATGAGTATAACAATAACAAAAACCTCAGAAGTCTAAATTCTTTCAACTTTGTTAATAATAGTATGATCTTCAAATTTCATAGTTTCTCCAATAAAATCGTCATTGACATGCTTCTTGACTTTATTCAATCTGGTGACTGCATTTTGAAAATTGAATACAAAACCCTTCTGACATGAGCGTAGGTCTGTTTACCCAACTTGTTCTTCGTTATTATCGTATCTTCGTTTGAGCTTTTTTCGCGCGTCATCGTTGGCGATGGACACGATCGTTCTGGTTGATGGCTGAAGCCATCGGGCTCTCCATCTCGTTGCTTTGGCACCGAGACTACAGGGAATGTTCTGAAACCGGGACTTCCCTTGAGCGTATTTTCATTTTTGATACTTCTTCAGGAAATGAATTTCAGGTATTCGATAAATGTTCGAATAATTCGACGGTGATGGCTTTCAATTAAAAAAAATTATTTTCAACTGACTTTTGTGAAAAATTAATTAATTTTTAGGATTAATGACAGGAGCGGTTGCAAACACGCCTACACGCAACGCGTGCTAGACGTAGAATCATTAGAATTAGGCTATAACATATTAGGTGTAAGATCAAAGTTCACTGTTGTGTTTGAGTTATAAATAATTTTTGAATAGGATATGTTAGTTTTTTCTCCATTTTCCAATCAAATCATAATATATGTAATAATCTTAATTAATTTGAATTTGCTATAGTTTTTATTTTGATGAAATGTGTTCAATGATAACGTCTAAATTTAGTGAGTCATTTGGGCCATTAAGCTTTTTATTATTATTGTTTGAAATTTTCTTTATATTCTTTTAAAATGTATAACGATTGGTATTAAATAAAGCGCTTTTGACTTTGAATTCCTTCATAAGCTGAAAACCAGTCTGATGTATACGCTCAAGTAGAACAAAATCTAATTCCAGGGAACCATGCTGAGATACATCCATTGAGATCTCTCTGAATTTGTTCGATACCATGTTCTTTCTTCGTCAATATTCTATCTTAGCGCCAAAACGAAATTTAATATTTATTACATTCAAGGAATTGACTGTGCTTTGTATGTATGTCGTCCATTTGAATCTAAACGAAAACCAACAAAAGTAAAGCTTTCACAAAGGTGGTTCATCATTAGGATGAAATATATCTGAATAACACCCCGGGGAGTATTTCGGTCCCGAAGAATTCTTCAAACGAAACAAAGGACTACTCATCGAAACTATTTTATCATCCAGCAGGAGTGAACGTAAGCTCTTCAACAAAATGTTATTGCTCCGCTTCTACAATTGGATACCCCAGTCCCATTATCGCTTGGAACATGCATATCGTTCTTTTTCACGAAAAAGGACATGGGACGAAGATGAACAACTCACTTCCAAGAACACTCTGTTGTAAATGTTTTCCTTTGGCGAATACAATCTGCTTAATACCCGAATAAAGACCGATGTGCTACGTGCATTTCCTACTAAATTATGGCCAGCACTTAGATTTTTCCATTCTTGTTCCATAGACGAGCATACGAAATCTCCTATTACGAGGACGTTTTGGCTTCTCTTTTTCCCCTGCTTGCCCCGCATGTCGTTTTTAGCCTTCCGATTGAGTCGTCTGTTTCCTCTATTTTTTCAGGTTGTGAGTAGTCGGAAAAGGATATTTGTTTTGTGTGTCAGAATTGAAAAGCTTTTTAGCTTTAAGGCTTAATCCTTCAAACTTTACATGTCGACTTTGTTGGATTTCATTGCGGGAACCTAGTTAATTTATATTTACGATAATCTACGTTCCTTGTATGTGAGTGCCTAGTTAGAGGATTACAGTGAAAAATAGTAGTAGAATGATTAACAGGAGCATATTCCCGAAAACATTTCTGCTCTGATCTATAGTATTGTATACTTTATAAATAAAAGCTACTTAGCCAAGTGTTGCATTTGTATTTTAGGTAAATTTCTCGAGAGAAATTTACCTATTGCGGAGAGCATCATATATATATATATATATATATATATATATATATATATATATATATATATATATATATATATATATATGGGATATAACGAAATTTGTGACCACGATAGAGGTTGCAATTTTGCTTCGATTTTCACCAAATTTTCAGGAAAGGTGTATTGGGTAATTATCTCGGTTAAGTTCGTGAACCAGCTATATCGGCCGGGCAAAAACAAAATGGCTGCCATTTTAGACGAAAAATCGTGATTTCTGTTCTGACCAAAGTATAGCTCCGATTTGGATGAAATTTGGTACAAAGGTTCACTGCTGTATGTGATGAATCTCACAATAAAAAATCCAAGGTCGATACGGCAGAAACAAAATGGCGGCCGCTCAAAGGTCGAAAAACGTGCAAAATTTTGTTGTTGTAATAGTGGTCAAAGCTTTCAACCGATTTTCATGAAATTTGATAACTTGATAGAAATTATAAGTATCTAAAGAATTACGTGAAAAAATTGGAGGTCAGGTTGCAAAAAACAAAATGGCGGCCAGTTAAAGGGCAAAATTTCACAGGCTTTTTAAAGTCGCAATTTTAATCCGACATATACGAAATTCGGTTTCAAGATAGACATTATTTAGGCCTACAGTCTTTGATATTTTGGTGATCATGCATGAGCAAATTTCAAAATGGCGGCCGTTTAAATATGCGTTTTTTTCAGGTTTTTGTGGCCCTCTAGCGGTCACATTTTCCAGCGGATTTTGATGAAACTTGAGATTATGGATCTCTGTACTATGTTCTTGTATTATGCAGGAAATTATTAAAATTGAATGAAAAATAAAAAAGTCGAAAATTTAAAGCCTAATATTTTTAGCTGCCATTTTCTTTAAATATTGAATTATTTTGCCCTGTCTAGAGTGAAACTTCTATTTGAACGAGATAGTACATTGATTGATGAGTTCCTAGCATACAAAGATTTAAAATAATCCAAAATAAAATGCATGCATTCAAAATGGCGGCCCCCAAAGGTCAGAAGGCAAGCGCAATTCGCTATTTTAGTGCCAACTGAAATAATGAATATTTTTCATGATAACGTTTTAAATGACTTTACTTGATAGAATTTATAAACTAGACCATTTTTAAGATATTGTAAAATCTTTTTAACAATCCCCTAAAAAATTTATAAAATCGCGACTTGTCTGTCTGTCCGTCCGTTTGTTCGTGCGTCAAAACAAGTTTTCTCGCAAACCACATGAGCTAGAATGAGGAAATTTTCTACGTAGGTCAAAAGTGGTGCCTCTTGAAATTTGCAGTGCAAGAAAATATTTTAAGGTATTTTAAGGGGGGTCTCCCCATACAGGGGGGTGGCATACAATTTTTTTTATTTCTCTAGCAGCCAAGATTCTCAACAGATTCCGTTGAAACTTGAAATTATAAGTTATTAACGCAAGTTAATTTAATTTAATTATGCAAATCGAATGACAAATGAAAAAGTCGAAAATTTACAGCTTAATATTTTTAGCAGCCGATTTCAATAAAAATTGAAATGACGGCCCTCATAGTTCAGAAAAAAATTGAAAATGTATATATTAATGGCAACGCAAGTGCTGATTAAACTTTCATGGAAATCTTTTGAAATTAACTATTCGAGCTATTTAAGCCTTTGTGTGGTTACCACTGTGAACTGTGTAAACAGCAAATGCGAGAAGGGCGAAACCGGTATTTATATGTTTACAACAATTTATGATCCGCCGATTTTCAATATGTAATCCATACGTATGCAACTCAATTTAATTAGCAAAATATTTGCGCCCCGATAAAAGGTCTCTAAGAACGAACGTGGCCAGATTTTTTTTATGTTAATAAATACCCATGTGGTACTACGAAAATTGCGGAAAGAAGTTGAGTAGTAGGCAAGCCAAATTTTTTTTCGAAGCTTTATGCTACATACGAGAAATTTACCTTTCCGGCTGGTGCTGCCAACGGGGATTTTTTTGAAATTGTTTTCTTCCTCGATTAAGTTTTTAATATGAATACAGAAGTATATTTTTAGCTATACAACTATATCAATGCATACAATAGTACTAGGTTTTAAGGGCTTTGTAATGTTTTTTTACGAAGACCTAATAGTTTCGCGTCCTGTCAGCCGTCCATCCGTCGGTCCGTGCGTCGGAGCAAGTTTGCTAAGAAACTACAGAAGTTACAAAACTCCAACTTTGTGGAAAGGTCAGAAGTGGTGGTCTCTCAAAGGTTTAGGTCTTATCAAAAATTTCGAAATTGTCCCTGCCAAGCTGAAGTGTCCCTTAAACAGTTTTTTTGGGGCGATTGTAGAATCTGAAACAAAAACATTATTTTGTGTATCAGGTAGGTCGAAGGGGAGGCAAAAATTTATGTGGGCAAGATAAGCGCCACGAGACCCTACAAAGACATAACTCGATGAATATTTAGGAAATCAAACAATTTGAACAGATTTTTTTATTCGTACAAAAGCACACATTTTTACTTTAACATAAATAAATCAGAGTCTCGTCAGCAAGTGTTTTCGTAATGTGAGTTAAAATTGAAAAATTATTAGTTGGACACTGTATACTGCTTTTATAAATTGGTGAACTGACTATTGTTTCCTGCTATTTCAAGATGATACCAGTTGCTGACTAGAATTTAACAGTGAAAATTAAACAAACAGAAATTTTTAACTTTTTACCTTGCAAAACTCCTTAATAATTGCATTGTAGTCCAACTTAGATGGTGTTGTATACCAGCATACCCTATGTATACTGGCATAAACTGGGAGCCTGATGTGATGTGTATCCTATAAACACATCAAGGCTCCTGGGGAGAGAAAAATATTCCTGTGTACCACTTACCTGCAATTTTATACTTATCAATTAGATTATTGAAAAGGTGTTCGTTTATTTAATGAGTTAAGTTTTATTTCCTTCTTTGTTTGGTTATACAATCACAATGAATTATTAATTTATTACAAAACAAGATATTGCGGACTTATGCCTACATAAGTATTAATGGAACAGTTACTTTACTCGGAAAAGGAAATTCGAAGAAACCTTATTAAAGTTCTAACTGTTACTCGGGCGGACGCCTTGAACACGCAGTTATATTTACGAATCAATTGATTTATAGTCCAACTGCTAGCCCCGGGTGCAAAGCCTTGGGACGCTAATACTCAGGCAAACGCTTTGAGTATGCAGTCAGATTGATAAAACAATCAATTATAAGTTCAACAGCATGCCCCGGGCAGAACTGCCTTGGGGCGCTTATGTTCGGGCGGATGCCTTGAGTACGCAGTTGAACGTATTCTTAGTTCGCTTATCGCGGGCTAAGTGCCTTGGGATGGAATAAGCTCGGACGCACACCTTGAGCCAACGAATGGAGAAGTCCTCGACTTTCTGGCTTCTTTAATTTTCTTTTATAGCGTAACTATGCTGACTTAATTACTTACCAACTAAAATAATGAAGACAATTTCAAAAACTCAATGATCAAAGTTTAGTTATTATTTGGTTTTTAATGCCATCTCTCTGTGACTGGTGCAACCACAAAACTCAAGCTTTCGCTTGATTTGCCTCATTGCAAATGCGTGTAACCAATTCGTTCTACTGAGGTGGTACGTTCGATTGCGAAGTCTTGTGTGATATGTTTAATATTTCATACAATAATACGTATTCGAATTATAAGGTTGATAATTCTTTATAATTAATTTTAAATGAAACACTTTTCTTTCTTTTTTTTCAACAAATAAATACATCACTCTTTATTTTACTCAATTTCAACAATATGACAGATTTTTATTTCAAAACTATTCCTCCGAACCGAGTTGAATTTTAATCGCAGCTGATAAACTTCAAGAATTAAATCCAGATCGAAACCCTTTTGTTTACATTAGACTAAACTTCTGAATTTGATCAATCTTTTATTTTTTAATCTGCTTCTTTGCAGATTTTCGCTTCTCTCGATATGTGCATTTGTTTTCATTATGGTTTTTTGAACGGCAGAGATCGCAGAAATACAATCTCTCGTGTTTGATTTTATTATTATTATTTCCATTCGCTAGCATATTCGAATTTAAATTGTTTAGCAAAGTATCAAGCTACAAAAACTATTGCTTTTAAAGAACTTTAATTAATTTGAAAATACTATGTTGTGAAATCCTGATTGAGTTTCAAGTTACAATTAATGGAATTGATTTCCTGTTGATTGACGATGCAAAACTTGAAATCTAAGTCTAAAACAATTCATCAGCTTCCTGTTTGCGTTGCGCAATATGTAATGATTTTAAGTCTACGTCCGAACGAGGAACCGACCTCTCTTTGGTTCTAGACGTTAAGTCTGAGAAGTGCCAACGGATGGTACCAATCGGTCAACCAATCCGTGCACCGTAACCCATTCACGCGGTGGCTGCTTGTCGGCCAGCTAGATCGGAGAGGATTTCGGTCGCGGGTCTCCGAATGGATTACGCTCATCTACAATCTTCAGCCACCAATACATGCCCGTTTTCAAACGCGTCACAAAACAAAACCATACGGAGAGGAAACCTACTTCACGTTACTCCGTATTTCTTCATTTAACCAGTCGAGGACAAAAATCTAATTTTTACTTCGCGTTCCCAAATTTCCGACGCGGTACCGAAAAATGTACTACGCTAACTCAACCCGATGAAAGCTACGCTAATAAAAAGGCAAAACAACAAAGGTACCGCGTACCGCGCGCGACGCGAAACCGACCTCAGCGGATTTTCTCAAACCCTACCCTCGCGACGGCATATCTGCCCTGCACCTTATTTCCCGCTGAAAAGAAGAACCACTGGAAAGGAAAGTCGTTGTTAAGGTTTAACAATCCATGTTATTTTAATAAACTTGACTGTACTACAATTTAACTCCTATTGTAAGTGGTTTCTCTAGGCCTCGTAAAATTTTTACGATACGTTTTCAATATAAAATTCGCTAAGCCTGACAGTGTTCAGTATGAAAATGATTACTGCATTAAAATTAAGTATACAGCGCTTAAGAAACTTAGCAACATAGAAACGTCTTTGTTTCTTCAAGTTAGCCTTTAGTTATAGTAACAAATTATTTACAAAGGAAAACTTACATAATTTTTTTATTTTCAATATAATTTAATGTGTTCTTTTGATAAGTAATGTATATCTAAATGGGTAATTATATTTAATGATTTTAATATGTTTTCATTTTCAAGTAGTGGAATGATAAATGTGTGAAACTAAAAGCAGCCCATATTTGATTATTTAATTTCATTCGAAAGCAAATTTTTACAAATTAACATTTAATCTTGTACCAACGAGTGTTTCCAGTTTTTTATAAAAATCGGGTCCAATTTCAATGGGAGAATAATTAAAATAAAAAAATATTAAAATTCAAAATCAACCAAATAAAGGGATTTGTGAAAAAATGGCTGATTTCTGAATTTCACTGGACATTAGTGAATGCAGGCAATGACAATCTAAAATCTACTCATTGTTCCATATAGATGAAATGAATTGTCAATTCTATCAAATTAAACTTTAAGGTCTTAATTTGCTCCTTCTTGCACGTATTGCACAACATTTTATTCTCGCTGGTAAATTAGTGATGGCGTTCAATTTGATAAAACCAAGAAATTCTTTTAAGAAACACTTAAAAAGGGAAAAGGAATTTAATAAGAAAAAAACTTAAAAGTTAATAAAAGTAAATGTATACGATTGTAAAATATTTGTACTTCTTCTTCTCCTCTTGCAGTACAATCGTTACGATGCATTTTGATTATTAATCCATTGCAATGTGGGAAGCTATAATGTGACGATACGATTTCCCCACTACTAAGATATTCAAGCGAAAATGCAGACTTGATTCTGCAGTCGAATCCAACTGGGCTTGCAGATGAAAATCAAGAAGGGTTTCAATCGGACCACAATATTCGTCATTAAGAAGTATCACAGCACTATTTCACAACATAATAGAGTGATCAATGTTAACAACACAGTGATCCCAATAGCATGTTGTGCGAAATTGCTATGCAGAAATATCGAAAGGCGATAGAATAAAGATAGATTTTAGAGCCAATTCAGTTCGATTCAAGTATCCATCAAGCTTTCACTTCAAATTTACTTCAGTGTTGAACAATTTTTGAAAAGCACTTTCCGAACTACGAAAATTCGTAACCACAAATTGAATTAACTCAGTTTCTAAAAAAAACATTCTCAATTTTAAAGACGAGAAAAATCCAAAGCATGACACAAGCTTAATCCAAAAACCTAGCCAATTCCATTTTTTTTATGGCGTTGCAATTACTAACTAAGATTTTCAACCCTATTCTGACTCAACTTATTAAAACCTATTGTTTTTATGACTGCATCGCCAACGTCTTCAAAGTCTATGCAACATTGTATTCCGTAAAAATTGTAAGCAACATTCCCTAAAGTTAGACATTAGAGAGCAATTCCATTCTATCCTGTTTTTCTTCATAAGATCATTTTCGGAGTGTGTTCATATTTTATATCCTAGCAGCTTATCTTCAACTGACTTAAAACTAATGATTTTAATGTATTCCCAACAAATACATTTATATTTAATCTTAATCTAATTTACAATATCCGAAATGGGTTTTTAATAGAAAAAAAGAAAAGAAAATTGTCTTATTTCATTATACACACACGTCAATGAACTTTGTGGATAAGATTCCTTATCTCTTACTAATTGTTTCAAACTAAAATTTTAGTTATTATATATAATAAAGTAATACGATATTGCAATAGAACATAATTTTTGACTTGTTTAACTGCGATTCGCACTGCTTTCTATGAGAAATTTACAATTACAAGTTAGAATCTGCCTTGAGACAATTTTGCTTTGATTGGTCCATGTAACCAATTGACGACAAAGATCAGGGAAAACGACAACCCCTTGTCAGTTGGGTTACGATTACTCTATTTTATGGCGAACTTTAAAACTGCGCAGATCTCTGTGATTAATAGACAGTTATCTACATAATCAAACGTCTTCTAAAACAAAAATTTTCTACATTTTACCGTTGTTTAATTTATATGTCCCTCAGATTGGATCGGATTTAACTGGTATGCAACATACTCACTGTAATATGGCTTTGTAGATCCGGGGTTTACAAGCAAGCACAAGATTTCCATCTTTTTGAGGTGCGTGAGTGGTTCCAAATCGCCCAACTCTTGAATATTGTTCCCAGTAAGAACTACTAACTCCAAATTGGGGAAAGATTCATGCAAGTAATCGTCCATTCGTATTATCCGGTTGTTGTTTAATAGCAGGCACTTTAATCTAGATAAATACGGACATCCATCACGTTTGCGTAGATCATAATCAGAAAAGTCTATTGTATCGAATTGGTCCAGTGTAGCTCCCAAATTTTCTATTGGCGGTGTTTTGTATCCTCGTAGATCTGGTTCCGTTCTCTGCGTGGATTAATTGATGATATCTGCGGTTAGTCTAAACATCACAAAACGTTATTTTAACTCGAAGCGGAAAAACAAACTTTGCATTCGCCCACTTACCAATTCCAATTTCTGATACATTTACTCCTTTTGAATAGTCGATGGATATCTGTGACGACCAATTTGTGGGAAAGTTCTTCTTCCTGTTAATTTTAAGCCTTTTTGCTGCTTGCTGGCACCCTCCGGGACTTCTTCCTGAGTGACGGCCACTACTTCCACACTTTCCTCCCATGTGGCTGTCAAATCTTCTTGACATCCCATGACAAAATTGACGTGGGATGTGCGCTCGTCGCAACCAACTTGAAATGACAAGCCACCTGGCAGCAAAGTATGTTAATAGTGGTCGCCAGCGGCGTCGCATGATTCATTACAAATATCTTCAGATATGACTATACGAGTATGGATACACACCCACTTCTGCTTATGCATGATACGACGGCCGCGCTCAGAGACGCTTTGATTACAATTCGCAGCTTTTCGTATATAGTATGTATGTTGTCATTTACAGTACACAGAGAGGAACAACGGAACATGGACTGAGTAATATTTGGACTGTGGCTCCCGTAACAATGTTATATCAGCCTTGATGGATAAAACTCCTAACGCTCAAAGTCTTTGCTAAACCATTGTATTTCTTAAAGAGTTTTTGAAAAGCTTTAATTTAGAAAAGCTCCTTGCAGCGGAAGCTGTACTTTAAGGTATTGTTAATAGAATTCAAATTACAATATAAATGTTCGGGTAAATTTCATTTAAATTACCCTCGGCTATGTATTGAAGCAGTTCCGATTCAGGCGGGCAAATTTAGTATAACTTCTTGCAGTTCTTCATACAATTCATAAGATTGGATGTCACTGCTCTCACCCACTTGTAGGACTGTGTCTAAGTCTTGACATTGTTTTAATAAATGCTCTTTATGCATATTTTTGAGTTTGCTTAAATCATAGAGGAAGCCGAAATCTGCAAAATATTGATTCAATGGTGTAAATTATGTATCCATACTGCTCATTATGGAATCATTATAGTATTAAAGAACTCTGTTTCGCACTGAATTTTCGGACTGTATGGGTTCATCACTACTTTCATATGCGAACATCCCTTTCTTTTTGGTTAACGTAGTGTTTTTAAATTCTTTTGGCAAGTCATAATTACTTTTTTCAAAAAATCGATGAGCGTTAGATGAGTATTAATTTAATCTGATCAAGGGATCAAGGGTTAAATTTAAATGGACTTCTACGGATCGTCATAATTTGCTTACGACATTCACTCGAGATAATATTGCATGCCATAAATGTAACGATATAATAAACTCTTAGCTGAGAATTTCATTTAGAACTGAATCACAATCACTGAGTGTATCGGATTCTTCTGTGTAATTTTTTAAGCTCTCGATACATTCAACAACATCATCAAATTTGAATAATATGGCTCTAACTGCTTCGATCCTGCTTTCCCATCTTGTGTATGCTAAAATTTTTAAAGTAAGTTTTAACTTGCCTTTGATGAACTCCCAGTGTTTGCTTGACCTTATAAATAATAAATGAATTTTTTGAATAAAACCCAAAAAAAATTTTTTCTGTCACGGAAGAACTAGCTTCATGTACTAACAGCAAGTTCCAACTATGACAACCGCAAGGTGTATAAAATGCCCGCGGATTAATATTCGAATTTTGATTTTTAACTCCACTTTTCATGCCTATCACATTCGCACCACTGTCGTACCCTTGGCCGCAACAATTATGAATATCTAATCCATTTTTTCCTAATTCTTCAAGTATTGCATTAGTTTGGTAGTCCCCAGTTGACTCAGCGACAACAAGAAACCCATTAAAATGTTCTTCTATTTTATCGGTTGTTATGTTGCAAAATTGTAATACGACAGACATTTGTTCAACTCGACTATAGTCTCTTATGCAGTCAAGCCAAATAAAAGAAGCATTCATCAGTGTATTAAAGGACCAGGAATTGCAAAAAGCCGAGTGTTTAGTTCAAAAACAAACGGTTAAGAACGCATTGGAATATAGTCTGAGCTTTAAGGTAGCGAAAAATGTGACCCATACCACAACTCGGGCTCGCAAGGTAGTGACAGACAAGTGCAGGTGTGAGCACGTGGAAATTGAACGAGAGCCGCAGGTAAATGGTGCGCCTAGATGCTGGAATTGCGGTGAGAAGGGGCATCTACAAAGAGACTGCAAGAAGCGAAGAAAAGCGAGCTAGTGGCTAGGGTGGAGGATATCCAGACCGAGTCAGGACCCCAGAATGGAGGCCCTTCAAACTGAGAAGGCCAACTTCGTGGAGTACAGGTTGGCTAGGAGGATGGACGTCCCCAGCACCACTATCACGGTGTCAAGACTACATCGTGGAGAAGCAGACTTATGCCTTCTGGTTCAAGTTGACGGAGAGCATTGCACCATATCAATCGACACTGGTGCAACCCAATTCATTATCCAACCAGACATAGTGAGAAACAACTATTTCACAAGGACAGCCACGGGAAAAACTGCACCTGTCCATGGAGAGGTCAACCTCCAGATACAGCTGGGAGACCTTGCGTTCCGACATAATTTTCTCGTCGCGAACATTATGGATGACTGCATCCTCGGAATGGATTTTCTGCGACCACATGGAATCATATTGGACTTGGGCAAACGGGTATTGAAATGGCGAAATGTTGAAGTTTTGATGCAGAATCCCAGCGTCCAAATTCTCAAGATGAATTTGGTGGTATGTGCCGACCCTGTTGTACCGAAATCTTCCGAGAGCATTGTATGGGCCAAGCTTGATGGTGATTCTGGAGACCACCAATCTTATATGATAGAAGCAATGAAGACTTCGGCATTGCGCAGTTTGGTTGTAAGACGAAGCCTTGTAAGATCTTTAAGGAACGGATACGTGCCGGTTAGAGTCCCTAACATCGCAGACTCAACCACAAGCATCAAAGCGGGAGAAGTCATCGGAAGCTGCCAGCTCGTTTCCAGCACCACTTCTTTGGATGCTACTCACGAACATCATTGGAAAAGGCAGTAAGGCACAGACAAAGCCCGAGGATTCACGTCTGCAATATTGAAGCAGACCTAATTGCCAGTGCAGCTATTCAAGCAAGCCTCTGATTTGGTCACCAAGTACAGTGACATCTTCTCAACAAGCCCGGATGACCAAGGCCGAATGAGTATGTAACTCACGTCATAGATATACAGAGAGCCAAGCCGATTCGACAAGCACTGAGATGTCTTCGTAGAGCCAAACAAAGAGAAGTGAGCGCACTGATCTCAGACATGGGAAAATAAGGTGTTATTGAGCCTTCTGTCAGTTCGTAGGCCGCACCAGTAGTTTTAGTAAAGGAAAATGATGGTAGCACCCGTTTTTGTGTCGACTATAGGCAGCTTAACGACGTCATTAAGAAAGATTGTTACCCTCTTGCACGCATCGACGACATCATGGACATTTTAGCCGATACAAAGTGGTTTTCTATACTCGACCTCAAGAGTGACTATGGCAGGTAGAAATCAACAAGAAAAACCGAGGAAATACCGCGTTTTCAGTTGGGACCGGATTGTAGCAATTCGTGGTGATGCCATTTCGGCTTTGCAATGCTCCAGCCACCTTCAAACGTCTGATGGAATACGTGCTACGAGGCCTAACTTGGAAAATTTGCTTGGTGTATCTAGGTGACATCATTGTTATCAGGAGAAAGTTCAAAGAGCATGTGCGGAACATAGAAGAGGTTTTCTCCCGATTGCGGTTGGCGAATCTGAAACTTAGTCCCGACAAATGTACCCTTTTCGCAGCTGAAGTAAAATACCTGGGACACATTTTATCAGCAGAAGGTTCACAACAGACACTGAGAAAATTGAAGCCGTGAAAAGCTGGCCAACACCAAACAACAAGCGCCAACTATGAAGTTTTCTGGGTCTTGCAACCTGCTGTCGAAGATTCATCAAAGTGTCTCCATCAGCTTACCAAAAAAACGAGGCCGTATTGTAATGCTTTTCCATCTAAACTCGTACGAACGAATTCAGAACCGACCTCTCACCGGTTCTAGACGTGAAGTCTGAGTCGTGCCTACGAACGGTACCAATCGGTCAACCAGTTCGTGCACCCGTGGTCCATTTCGCGGTGGCTGCTTGTCGGCCAGCTGGTTCGGAGATGATTTCGGTCGCAGGTCTTAAAATGGATGACGCTTAATTACATATTTCAGCCACCATTTAATGCCCGTTTCAAACGCGCCAAAAGCACAAACATACGGAAAAGAAACCTACTTTACTTTATTCCGTATTCTCTTCATCTTTCCAGTCAATCAAAAAACCTAAATTCTATTTCACGCTCCCGAATTTCACCGGCACGGTACGGAAAAATATACTACGTTAATACGAGCCCGACGAATGCTACGCTAAAAAAAAACAAGGCAAACAAAGCTACCGCCTACCGCACGCGACGCGACACCGGACATCCGCGGATTTTTCAAAACTCTACCCTCTTAGCGGCATACCGACCGTTCACTCTCCTTCCTGCTGGAAAAAAACGGGCTGGCTGGAGAGGAAAGTCTGGTTATCGATTAGCAATTCATTATATTTCTTCCAGTACAATTTATGTTTTATATTTGATAGACTTTTTTTTTTGTTTAGTTGCTTGTTACCTTAATTTGTTTTTTATTTTTAATTTCTTAACTACATATTTAGAGATGCGTAGATAATATTTATAGTTATCTTATATATATTTCTTTTTATTTGTAATTGCTTTCAATGAATTCATCATAGTCTTATTGCATTTGAAGCTATATTTTTTCTCTTGTTCCTCAAAGTTATTACAATTTATTTAATAAAACACAACAATTACCAATGCGATAAATCACCAAAGAGATGAAAGCATGACTAACGGAAATATTTAATAAAAACGTTCTGGCGCAAAATTATGTCGCCGGCAGCATCAGCCCAAGCCTTACAAATGAGAAAAGTGAGATTCTATAGTTAAAATATGTAATAAATCACATTACATTTACTTTGCATATATGTTATGCGGTTTTGTTTTTCAACAATTTTTTCACTTTTGGAACTTGATGCAAATGGTTTAATTTGTTTGCATCTTTTTTTCTTTCGTGTAGCAAAATTTTTTGAATTCAAACATAAAAGTGAAGTGTCAAAGTTGCCAAGTGTAAAGTGATCGCTCGCAATAAAAAATTTTTCTTTAGAAGTGATTAAGGAAATCGATCAGCTGTTTTCTTGACTTTGAGAGTTGCTAAGAAATATTAGCTTCTGTAGCAAATCAAAGGAAAATCAGCTAAGTGGAAATTTTTGAACAATTTTCTCATTTTAATTTTCTAATTGCCGTTAACGGTATAAAATTATATCAACTGAACTCTTTTGTTCATTAGTGCGATTCTCGTGCTCATGCGAGAATAATTTCTTAATAATTTTAATAATTTTATAAATTTTAAATTCAAACTTATTAAACTCTCTCTTTTTTGCATATATATCTTCTAAACCCATAGTTTTGCTTTTTAAAGTCACTTGTTTTAATAACTTTCATTTTAAATCCATTCTCTTTTAAATACATCCATTTAATACCATATAACTAAGCAAATAGAGATAAATAATAAATCATGGCATCACAAGCAGCAGACAAATGTGGAAAATGTAGGAAGCAAGCGGAGGAGAACCATAAAGGAATGGGCTGCGGAGGCATTTGCAACAAGTGGTTCCACCTAAAGTGTATCAAAATGAGTGAGGAGAGATATTTGAAGATCATGGACATTTCCGAGGATGTGATATGGATGTGTCCTTCGTGTAAGTCACAACACCAAAAGACTAAAGAAGATCGTCTCTTCAACCAAATGAAAGAAATGGAAAACCATCTAATAGAACTGAAAACCACCGTGGCCACCTTAATTGATAAAAGTTCATCCACGCGAAAACCTTCGTATGCGGATATGACGAAAAGTATTTCCACTCTTCTACCCGAACGCCGTACAAATACTACCTCGCAAAAAGGAATCATAATTAAGCCCAAGAAGCATTCATCCTCTGAAAAAATACTCATCGACTTCAAGTCGAAAATAAAGCCTTCAAAATGCAAAATTCCTCTCCAACTGATGCGTCCTCTTCGAAATGGTGGTGCCATCATAAAAACTTCCACAAATGACAATACAACCTCGCTCTACAACATTGCAAAGGATACCCTGAAGGATGAATATGATGTCATGGAGACAAAATCTCGTCAACCCAGGCTAGTAATTAATGGACTAGAAAAACAATTTTCGTATGAGGAGTTAATTAACGAAATTCACTCACTGAACCCTAATATTGGAGAAAATGATAAACTGGAATTGGTTCATGCCAGACGAACAAAAAATGGTAAATGGTTGCATATTCTGCAGGTAAATGGGAGTATGTACCAAAGACTGGTGAATAGGTACATCAATATTGATTATGGGTCTTACCTTGTGAAGGAAGACTACAATATAACGAGGTGTTATAAGTGCCAGAAATACAACCACAAGACATCAAAATGTGAAGGAGAGCAAACATGTGATAAGTGTGGAGGAAAGCACGAAACGAAGGATTGCAAGAGCTCGTGCGAGAAGTGCTGTAACTGTGCAGGAAATAGTAAGAACGTAGATTATTCCCACAGAGCAGACTCTACGGAGTGCGCAGAATACCAGCGAAGGATCACAATTGCTAGGAGGAGCATTGACTACGAGTTCAAATGATTTTTAACAACGCAAATCGATTAATTGGGACGAAATTAACGCTCTTATATGCCAATATAAGAAGTTTACGGCACAAACTAAATGACATGCAGATTTATTTGAAGCAAAATCCTGAGATAGATGTGGTGATACTGAACGAAGTATGGATTTATCCTGAGGAATCGAAATATTTTAATATTGAGGGTTATAACTCGGTATTCTCCTGCAGACCTGGAAGAGGTGGTGGGACAGCTATTTTTGTAAAAGATAAAATAAACTTCATCATTAAACGCGATACACCTGATAAATATAATATTATAATAATCGAATTAAACCTCGTAGGCAAAAAAATTAAAATCGGTACCTTCTATAACCCGAACCGTCTGAATGCGCAAGATCTCTGCTCGGTACTCGACAACCTATATTCCTCAGAAAATAATTTATTTACAGTAGCTGACACAAACATTGATGTAATTACCGATTCCTCAGAAGCAAGGCTTTACAAGGATGTACTGGATACTAATGGTGCTGTTATCATCAACAACGAAACAATTACTCGTCCTGTTTCGCATACGTGCCTCGATCATATCGTTACAAACGATAAGTCAACTGCGGAAAAAATCAATTTCATATTTGAGGATTGGCCAGAGCTGGATCATCGTGTCTTCAAAATAAGCATCCAAGGCATAAGCGCACAAAAACAAAAACCTGTATACAAAACATTCCAACACTTGAACAAAGAACTCTTGAAATCACATCTGCAAAGGTCATTAGAAGTCCGGAGTCCCCTAAACCTAATGGAACTTACGAATATGATCACAGAGTCCAAACGTTATTCCATCGTCGAGAAAAAGCTTAGATGCCGCCAGCAGACATGGATAACAAAGCGAGTAATCGAAGCCAGTATTAAAAAGAGAAAGGCGTACATAAGCTTTAGAAGGAACATGGAAGATCGTGTGCTAAAAAACATGTACATACAAGCGAAAAAGGAATCTTGTGAAGGAAGCTAAATTCTCTTACTTCGCTAAAAGGTTGGAGACAGCGGCAGATAACAATCATGAAATATGGAAGATAATAAATGAAGTAAAAGACAACTCTCCCCCCCGAATTTTAATACCGGATTCGCAGTTTTCTCCAGTGACCCCTAATATTTTATCACAACCAGATGGAGCAGCAACTTTCTTGAACAACTTTTTCTCAACTGTGGGCGAAAAAATTACAAAAGAGCTTGGTGATGTCCCAACAAGTAGGCTAGATCACGCTAACATCTCACCCGATTCCATGTTTCATATTCATCCAACCAATAAAAACGAAGTTCTTAAGACTATTGAGGCAATGAAGAAAAATACGGCTCCAGGTATTGATCAGATCACGATGGAGGAAATTGCGCTTGTAAAAAATGAAATAGCAGAACTCGTGGCTAATTATTTAAATGAGCATATCAGAAACGGAACGTTTCCTGAAGAGGGGAAGCTTGCAAAAATTGTACCTATATTCAAAGGAGGAGATCGATCGGGCCCAAATAATTATCGCCCAATTGCACTCTTGACCGGATTTAGTAAAATATTTGAAAAAGTAATTAACTCTCGCTTAACATCCTTCATATTAGATAACTCTATCCTAAACTCCCGCCAATATGGCTTTCAGAAAAACAAGGGAACGTTTGACGCTCTACTCTCGGTAACGCGATTCATCAACGAGAGACTTGATGTAGGGGGTTATGTTGTTGCCATTTTTGTGGACCTAAGGAAAGCGTTTGATACGGTCGATCATGACCTCTTACTTCGAAAACTAGAAGCATATGGTGTTCAAGGCACAGCAAATAAACTATTTCAAAATTACCTAAAAGGCAGACTGCAGAAAACAGCATTTAATAATGTTCTGAGTGACCCGGCACCAATGAAATCAGGTGTTCCACAAGGCTCAATACTTGGCCCAACCTTGTTCCTGCTATACACTAATAATTTAAATACATGCAGGCTAAGTGGTAATTACTTTTTATATGCTGATGATACAGTGCTTCTTTACTCGGGACGCGATAAAAATGACATCGGAAACGCTATCAACGAGGATCTAAATTCATATAATTTATGGTTGAAAGAGAATAAACTAGCGTTGAATATTTCAAAGACAAAATATATTATCTTTAAGCAAAAGAACAGGGAAGACATAGATGTTGATATACAAATTAATGGTGAAAAGCTGCAAAGAGTGCTCGAACTTAAATATCTTGGCCTTACTGTCGATCACCGTCTGACCTGGCTCCCGCATATAAACAACTTAAAGAGGCAATTAGCACCAATAATTGGATTGTTACGAAGATATGAGGAATTTCCAAAAAACATCAAGCATCTTGTTCTGAATGCCTTCGTACTGTCAAAAGTACATTACGGAGTGGTAATTTGGAGTCAGTCCTCAAAGCAACACCTAAATATAATTTCCAGGATATTAACCAAGGCGTATAAAAATATACATAATCTCCCAAGGCTCACACCAACAAACATAGTGTATCAATCATGTAACGCATTAACTTTTAACCAAATCATTAAAATGGAGAAAGCCAAGTTTATCTTCAAAAGTTTAAATCTCAGCTTGTCGTCACAAACACCATTTATTAAAGTCTCACAAAAGAATCAATACAGTACTAGGAACGCAAACCAATTTGTAATTCCTTTTGCAAGGACAGATCGCCTGAAGAACGATGCTACAAATGACGCCCTTCGTATATACAACAATCTTCCAGAATCAGTTAAAGAAGCGAATTCTCATATGGTTTTCAAGAAAAGACTTAGGAACTATTTAATGAATAACGATTGAATCTCAGTGCAGAAACTTTCAACATAGCATCTTAGGTCAATTATTGATCCTATCTTCGAGATGCCTCGAGAAACACCTACTATTATTATAATATCAGTCCAGTAATTTCAACATAGCATCTTAGGGCATTGTTGACCCTATCGTCGAGATGCTTGAAGAGACAGCTATTCTTTTAACTCAGAGTTTTTTTTACTGCGTCGAATTTATAATTTTTTTTTATCTCTGAGAGCTGATCACGATATGGACAAGACAAGATTAACCGGAGGACTTCACATATTTTTGTGTGCCCCCTTATACCGATGTGTTATACATACATTGCCTGGGTGGCACACCTGAGGAAACGACGAAATGTGAAGTGCAGATCGCACGAGCGTAGTGCGACGAAGAAAGTGTGATGGACAGAGCGGAAGGGAATGGAGGTTTTAAAAAAAAAAAAAAATTACGTTATTCATCAATTAGGTTTACATAATGTAGGCGTACCGACTATCCAAAAAAAAAAATATGTCGATCAACATTTTTATTGGTATTGACTGTTCGTATTATTTTTTTCACTTGTTTTCTAATCTAACAATCTCTCTCCAAATCTTCATCTTTGATCCCGTGTTTCAATTAATACATTTCCATTTATGTCATGCATGAACCCTAGCATATAACATGCATTCATCAATTTTTGTAGTACACTTACAAATTAAATACTGCACGGTAATAAGACTAAGTTCAATAATTTGTTGTTTCTTTTATAATTTAATTTAATTAGCAAAATATTTTGAGTTTGAAATATTCTTTCAAATCTTTTTTCCTATGAAAATAGACATAAAAACTGCTCGTGCTGCTTAGTTTTGGAATTTTCATTTGATAAGCTGAACGTTTTGTTCCAAAAATCAAAGGTAAAGTTCTGAACGAATTCACAATAATTACGTGCTTTACAAATTTCTTCCATTGGCATGATTTTTAAGAGTATTCAGCTAATATTGAACTGAACAGAGAAAACGTACATCAATATATTTATGACATCAATTTCCTTTTAGGTTGGATGCCAAAAATTTGTATAAAAATTTTGATTTCTTTGAAAAATCGAACTAGGAGGTTACATTGATATGATTTACTTTTTATTGAGTATTTATTTTTGTGTGCTGATAGAAAATAAGAATCTTGCGTTACCAGATTTTTGTTCTTTTTTCTCTTCTCCTATGTCGTGCAGATATATTATTTTCATCACATTTCACAGCGCAAATGGTTAGCATTATCATCAAGTATACTTCAACACTTCCATATCTGCATTATTGCATTGACAATCCTTTCTTCATTGACATATTAGTTATATTATGGCCGCACAGAGAGACAGAGAGAAATATCCTTGCTCAACATGCTTTTTACTATTTTTTCGGTTGTTATTTCTTTTCTTAGCTTTCACTTTCCGTTAAAATACATGCAGAGATGTGTTTTAAATTCTTTTTTCCTTGTCTTCTAGTGCCGGAAAGATTTGCCACGAGTGAACTTTAATGAATTTATTGCCTTCACAGAGCCACTAAAAATTAATTGTTCACTTCGGACAAAATGTCCATTCAAGGTGTGGAAGGATTAACTTACGGATACGGAGCAGCCAGACTTGACGAAATCTCAGTTTATATCCAATAATGGGCGACACGCTCTCCGTCCGCCAGATGATACTATGAGTGGTGGGTGTCGACGTAAGAATAGCCGGATATATAGGCGGCATAAACCTCCACGCTTCTTTTGAGTCGTCTTCCCGCCTGTAATTTGCATGCAAAACAGTATTAGAACAAAGGGACAAAGGTCGCTTTTGGTTTTCTTACCGATTTCGGCGTTTTTTTCTTTGTTCTTTAGGCCGTCCTGCCATCTGCCCAGATGACATTTATCGACTCCAACTGCCGCCTGGCCCGGATGAGATTCCTCGACTCAAACTGATGTAGGAGGGGAATACCATCCAAAGCTGATGTTCGCTAAAAAGCCATATCGTAGCGATGGGCATGTGTGCGAGTCAGCAGTGGCGTAGGGCAGATTCATTACAGTATGTCTGAAATGAACAATGCCAGGCAGCCTTTGAGACCTTGAAGGCGAAACTGCGTGAATTATATCCAAAGCCCGGGGTTGGAGCTGTGCTATCCCAGCAGATCGATAGTGAAGAATGAGACCTCAAAAAGTGAGAGAAACTACTGCGTGACCAGGAAGGAGCTATTGGCTATAATCGAGGCCACCAAGTAATTATACAAGTACCTATATGGTCAGAAATTTATTCTTCAAACAGACCATGCATCGCTGAGAGGGCTGCTTGAATTCAAAAACCCCGAGGGCAAGTTGCGAGATGGATCGAAAGACTGTAGTCATAGGACTAAAAAATCGTTCATCAAAACGGCGGAGTGCATGAAAATGCTGACGCCCTATCTCGTCGTCCATGTCCAGCTAACTGCAAGCATTGCCAACAGATTAAGGAAAAGAAGCCGAGCGTTAATCTGCGAGTGATAACGGCTGAATTCGAAGAGGCTGGTCATTGGAGGAGGTTCGAAATGTCCAGGTAGCCAATAAAGACATCGGACCATGACTCGTATGGAAGGAAACAATTTGACAACCTGAGTCGAAGGACGTTTTGATGCATGGAGCCACCCTGAAAAGTTATCGAGCACAATGGAACTCCCTCAGGTGGAAGGTGGCGTTCTCAAGCGGAAATGGAAAATGGTGGATGGCAGCTCCTATAGGATGCAAATTATACTTCCAAAAGGCCGAATTCACAATGTGGAGGCCACCTTGTTGTTAATAAGACCTTAGTGAAATCGCAGGAAAGATTTTACTGGCTCCGCGCTCGAGAAGACGTAGAGGACTGGTGCCATAGATGCGCAATTTGCGCTTCCGTCAAAGGTCCAAAGCGACGCCTGAGAGGACAAATCCAAACATATAACATGGGGGTACCGTTTGAAAGGATTGCTGTTGACATCGCAGGACCCTTTCCTGAATCCGAATGGGGAAATCCATACACACTGATTGTGGCCGATTATTTCAGCGAGTGGCCTGAGGTCTACCACATTCCCAACCAGGAAGCAACTACTGTAGCCAAACAGCTAATGTTAAAGTGGGTTAGTAGTTACGGTGTACCTTGTGAACTACATTCGGATCAAGGCCAAAACTTTGAGTCACTAGTTTTTGGTGAAATGTGCGAACTGCTGGGAATACAGAAAACGAGGAATCATCTTGAATCCAATGGAATGGTCAAACGTCTCAACGGCACACTCAATAAACACCTGGCCAAGATGGTTACCGAGAACCAAAGGGGCTGGGGCCGGCACATCCCAGTATAGAGCTGCAGAACATGCAAAGCTCCAGCCAAAGTCATTTTTGGAAAGACTATTCGTCTGTCAACTAATATGAAGTTCGGAACCACCCCCGAGAAACCCGCAATGATCTCGGAGTACGCAAGTGAGCTAAGCCAACGGTTGAACCAGATACATCGGACAGTGCGAAAATACCTCGAATCGGCTTCTAACCATATGAAGACCAGGTATGACCTGTAAGCAAATTCTACTGGCTAACAGCAAGATGACTTAGCGTGGCTATATAACCCACAACGACGGAAAGGCAGGTCTTCAAAGGTGTAGCATATATAAATCGTATATCACATACAGGAACACCGCAAGCCGAGAGCCAAAATGAAAATCGTGCACCTGGACAGTCTTGCTCCATATTATATCCAGGGAGACTTAACTACAACTGGCGACACATCTTTTCGGGGCAAAAAGAACTGAAGTTGAGCCGGTGCTACATGTCCACATAATTCTGCGAACTACTGTCGCAATTGTTGTTCCATATTAATAACATCATGATCAATATTGATTGAAAAGAAGCAACCAAGAAAAGTAAACGAATGATGTCAAAAGCGTGTACTCGAAAGCACAAGAATGGACCAAGTAGATCCATGGTCAATATCTGAAAGTGACGTCACTGTGGGTATTCAGAGTAGTTCTCGTCAGGACGTTCGCCAATATACGAGAAATGGATTGAATGACTGGAGACCCTATGTAAAGCTGAACTGAATGATATCTCCTTCTTCTATTTAGCACTGCAGCATATCTCGGCCCTTCGCTTCTTGCAAATAGCGCCTCCAACTGTCCCGGTCCATTGACCGCGTCCTCCAATTCCGAAATCCGAGCTGCGATCAACTGTCACTGGTCCCCGGCCTTCAGTTCTTCCAACGAATACCTTCTTGGGTATCCGTTGTTCATCCATACGATTTACGTGGCCATCCCATTGCACCTCCCGTAGTCTTATAATCGTTGAGACATTCGGTTCGTCAAAAATTTCAAACAGCTCATGGTTGTATCGAATTCGCCATTGGTCCCCGTCTAGCTTTGCTCAGATTATTTGCCTCAGGACCCATAGCTCAAACTCGTTCAATATATTTGCGGATGCTTGGGTTAGGGTCCATGTTTCACACCCATAGCATAACACAGGTCTTAACACAGACTTGTATACTTGGAGCTTTGTTTTCCTGCGTATGCAGCTGGTCTTCAAGATCGTCAAAGCTGTATAAAATGTTTTATTTGCGAGCTGTTTTCTTCGGCGTATTTCGTCTCTTTCGTTACCCGTTTTTGTTATTTTGGTGCCTAAATACACAAGTTCGCTAACATTTTCGATACTGTATTCGCCAAGTATGATATTTTGTGTATTTGGGGTATTTTTTCTCGACTGCGTCGTGAGCTTTGCTTTATTTTCATTGATTTGTAGCCCTACTAGTTTCGCTTCCCTGTCGAGTTTCAGTTCTTTGTTAGCTGTTAATGACCGTGACAAAATGTTGATGTCGTTCGCATAGGCTTCTACTTTGCTCCACTTGAATAGTAATGTACCTCGCGTATCGACAGGTAGCTTCCTTATGATGTACTCTAGAACCAAATTGAATAGCAATGGGGCCAGCCCATATTTCTGCTTTAGTCCGATATTTGTGCTGAATGATACAGTAGTAGTAAGATCTGCGATAGTAAAACTGCGATAAGTGTAGAGCGCGAATTGAAGGCGATATTCATTGATATAGAAGTGAAAGATTTTCGTAATATATTTGAAGACAGTTGAAACATAATGTGATAATACAAGTGAAAAATAAATTTGTAAATTAGGGAAATTAATTATTGTGCATTTTTAGTAAATACTCTTTTAACTTAATTTAAAAGACAGTGCGTTATCACTTTCCTGGAACATTAAACTTATCGGCCGCAAACCATAAGACGAGACAATATAATTCATGCCGAGTGGCTTAGTTGGTAGTTGAGGATAATACTGGCTGCTACAAATAGCACATTCTGATATTGGGCTCTTCAGAGAGCCACTGCGCCGTACCTCTGTCAAATAGGAGGTGGTGGTGTGAGAATCAAAAGTCTGAAAGAACTTGCGCCCATTCAAAATTGACCATAATTTTATGCTTGAAATTACTGTGAAATTTTATGCCCTTCAAAAAGATATGGCAGTCTGTTTTTTTTACTAAAAATCCTTAGGCAGATGCCTGGTCTGCTGGCATATTCTTAAAACAATCTAACCCTTCTCAGCGTAGTCTCTGCTAGAATTTATTTCATTTGAAAATAATCAATTTTAAATCACGACCATGCTGTGAAATTGTATATTTTTTGTTCTACAGCATGCAATATTACAATCAAAATAATTAGAATACGAGAACCATGTTTTCCTAGAATCAATCTATGCTCTTTTAGTGTATTAAATTACCTACAACCCTAATAATAAGTACAATACTAGTATGAATTGAACACGCAGATTCACTAATCACAACCAAATTTCCTTAATTTGCTCAAAAATTACTTCATAAATAATTAATGACCTGACTATCACATCAACAAATATGCTAAGTCCTTTAGTTTCAATCGAATTCTACAGAAGAAAAGCAGCAACATAAAATGAACCTCCAAGCTTCGAATATTTGGTGGATAAAGAATCCTCCAAAACAAAGCGAGCAAAATCAGTCTTCCTTCAAGACCGAGTTGAATTACTTTTTGAAAAATGTCTCTATGCACTGCTATGGAAAACTTGTGGAGCCCGATCGGATACTAAGTGAGCGGTAATGAACAACCAATATTTTCACCAGATTTTATCATAACAGTTTGCTTCATAGGCTCATGTGGATGATTGTTCACCTTCTAGCTTTTGTTTCATTAGGAGTTCTCTTGAATTCAACCTGGCAGCAATCTTATACAAAGCCTTTGTCAACAAATCTACACAATACTCTATATCCTATTGGAAAAGTTCCTTTTCCAGCTGTATCGATATGTTCCAACAACCGGATCTCCAAATCTGCTGCTGTGGAATACGCAACGTACCTGTAAGTACACCGCCCTTTTGTATGAACCAAATTCTTAATCTGAAAATTGAATGCTTTAAAATTCCCCGAGAATATTAAAAGCTACTCAGATAACCATTTTGAAATAAAATTCTCTTGGAAAATTTTCAAGGACTCAGTGGATAGGTTGTTCTAGGAACATTAATAATGCTTTCATTTTATGCTTTGAAGGAGAGATACCTGCCAAATTTTGAAAACGTGCAGCATAAACCCATCAATTTTAATAACGCTTTTACTTTGTTCGCTCTTGCGAAACACTCTTTTTCCAATAACCTTAGAGTCAAACTTAGTAATTTTTCACCAGAATCTCGCACATTTATAATAAATATTTAACATCCAGCTCCTTTTTGGACCCGAACAATCATAGCATCTCCTATTTCTTGGATAACATACGCAACTTTAGCGCACTTTACGAACCAGACATTACTTACCTGAGAGAGATTACGGAGTTCCAGGAATTTTTGGATAAGTACGATACTAACTTGAGCAATCTGCATTACGACACTCGACGGAGAATGAAGCAGGCAAGTTTTATGTTTATGTGTTTTCCGTTTTTATTTTTCGCACTAACTCTCAAATCACATGTTGGGATTATCCCCTATGTCCCTGTTCGTGCACATTTTCTTTGTCTTTTATAGATGACACCACCGTGCACGCAACTGCTTCTGAAGTGTTCATCAGCAGGCAAGCTTGTTCCTTGCCTCTCCCCAGGGATGTTTCAAATGAGCATTACACATCGTGGATTCTGTTGCTTGTTCAACGTGAATGAAACGGAATCGTTAATATCGTAAGTACTCGTACACTTTCAAAAGGTAGTGTATAACTTATTTACAATGAAGAACTGATACATCCGGTAAAAGGATATTGCACATTGTTTCTGAATGTAATTTGACTTTAAGTTCAATGATTGCAATACTTATTTCATGCTATTCAATTTAATGAAACTGAACTTTGTCAGGAAATATTAGCAATACTAATATAGTATATTATAAAACTACAAACGTTAACATTAAAGCTTGGCCATGACAGAAGAACGCTGGCCATCATCAGAAACTGATTCTACTAGTCCAGGAGCTAACCGTAAAATGCTACCCCAATTAAACTACCAGCTGGTATCAGTTTTAAATAACAATTAAGACTAATTGCAGATGTTGCACTCCAAAAATGGTGCATAAGGGCGCTAGAGGCCTACTTCCGGTTCGAAGAACCCTTTAGCACAAACTCCTTAGTTAGAACGTCCTGTGATGTACAATCTTATGACTAATATATTGTGATGTACAATCTTATGACTAATATAATGATTTAACATTCTCATGTGTACCAACAATGTAAAAGAATTTCAATCCGTAACAACATGGAGCCACGACCCCATATCGAAAATCATATTGCGAACTTAGCAGGGAGTCGAAACTAATGACTGCATGCTCGAAACCATGATAGCATAAGAGAGCAAAATAGGTACCACCCGAATTTGACGCCAAATTAAAGAGTGCTTAGTAACCTTGTAAAAATAATATTCTATTCTCCCTGCTTGTGGCACGGTTTCTGTTGCTAACCGCAAGAAAGTCGGTAGCTCAAATTTATATCTTTTTCGCGTTACAGGGTCTAGAGTGCAACCTTTATGGCAACATTCAAACACATTAAAATGCCGCTCGCAGAATTCCCCGCCATGTCAGCAAACCTCCTTGACTTCCTTCCTAAACTTATTTTGCCTTGCTCACAAAGAGAAGAAACGAGTTACATTGTAGGTTCAAAAATTAAACAACTGCAGAGTGCAATAGATAGCTACCGTTCCAATTTGGCACCAAATGAAAGCTTATAGGGTTTGCTTTAAAAAATGTTTTCTTATGTATGCTGCTACTCATGTCCACCGGCGTAAAGGGATGCTGCGCCTATTTCTATTCAAAACTCCGAGAAAGCACTACAACTCGAAATTCACAGAAAAAGTCCGTGTAGTGTAGTGGTTAGAGTGCTCACCCCGTAAGCCGAAGGTCTCTGGTTCAATTCCGTTTGTGACTAAGCGATTTTGGTTCAAGTGTTTTTCGGGCAGACAGTAAGCTTAAAATCATTTCGGTGGATGGATAAATGACCATATTACTTTTTCGATTGCCAATACATTCGATCAAGATAATGAGATACTCAAACAATCTCCAAGCGAGGGCCTGAAAAGGGCTGTAGTGCAAAAAAAATGTTTTTCTAGCATCTCAAACTGCTGCACGTAAAACACCCAGCTGTATCAGTAAAGCTTCTTTTCCCCCCTTCTGTAACTTATTTTGTTTTGCCTACAAAGAGACGGAACGAGTTGCATTGCAGAATTGAAAGCTTGATAGAAATTGCAAGCTAGGTCTTGCTTGAATTTAGTCCCAGATGACAGCGTGTAGAGTATGCTTTCAAAAAACCGACTTCGAAATGCCCTAAAAAGGATGAAATAAATTTTATGGAAGCGGTGCCATATCATTTTTTCCCCAATTCTTTAATGATGATGCAGATGTTGGAATTATTTATGTTGAAATGGGGCAATTGTTTTGGCACCGCTTCC
Source organism: Odontomyia ornata (assembly GCA_963969285.1). NCBI lineage: Eukaryota > Metazoa > Arthropoda > Insecta > Diptera > Stratiomyidae > Odontomyia > Odontomyia ornata. The sequence continues at coordinate 310,114,698 of OZ017739.1, forward strand.
ATAAAATTTATTTTATCCTCTTTAGGGCATTTCGAAGTCGGTTTTCTTTTTTTTCCAAAAGTTTTTTCTTTCACCCTTTTCAGTGGCAAATCCTTTCATTTCAAACCTTTCAAAACTTGAATACAAATCGTGTACTCGTTTATTAAAATATAACTTTTTACTGCAATGCAAAAACCATTACGGCTAAAATCTGCCGCGTTCATAGGAATCGAATTTAATTCTGATAAATTTAATACATGATCTCATCAACGCCTACCTTGACTTTAGATTTCATAAAAATCCAATATGAATTGTAGCAATGAACAATTTTTGAATTTCGAGCTTTGCCTAGCCGCCATTTTTATATTCTGATCCGACCCTAAAGTGCTTTTTTATCGTTCCACTTTTTTCGGCCTTTGAGCGGCTGCCATTTAGTTTCAAATTGTTCGATTTTGGATTGTGAGCTTTATCACACAATTGAATAAATCTTTGTACCAGTTTTGGTATAAACCGGATAAATATATATATATATATATATATATATATATATATATATATATATATATATATATATATATATATATATATATGTGGTCTTTTAGCTTTATTAGGAGGAATGTGAAGAGAAAAGACAAGATTCAAATAACACTTATAATTATATTTTAATGAGGCACTTTCTTCGATGATATTTTAATAATACTTTCTGTGATATTTACTAATGAAGCTCTGACTTCTTTTCAGCTGTGATATTTTACCTTCGTCTACGTCCACGTTTAGAAAAGAAAAGAAAAGCTCGTCGTCCAAAACTGAACAAAGAGAACCAACCGGCAGAATGATTGTAATGGGTACAGTTCAGTGCAGGGAACAAGCTGAATTGGTGCATGTGTTGGGCTTGGTGACATTTGCGGTGGAGTGTTACCAGGCACGATCCTACATCTCGGCCATTCCTGACTGTTCTTCAGTCCCTGAAGAATGGTCCTGTTCTTCGCTTACTTCATCCTCCTTTTGGTCTTCGTCTCTGTCGTTATCTCCTGCTGTGAGGTTGCCTTCATCTTCACTGTTATTCTCGATAAACTCGTCTTTTTCTTCGCACCAATACTTCATTTTGTCTGCACCTGTTGTTGTAGTTTTAGGGCCGTCACCGTTACCAATTTTCTCAACAACGTATCGATCGAACCCTTTCGTTTGTAGGATTCTGTAAGGTCCCAGAAATTTTGGTTTGATTTTCGAAGCTGGAGAGAACTGTGTCCTTTCAATTGCCACTACGGCATCCACCTTATATTGTAAAGCTCTTCTGCGTCGTTTGTCGAATTGTTGTCGGTTCTCCTCCTGCATCCTTGTTATATCTTGCTTGGCCTTTTCTCGTAAGTGTTCACGTTCTTCACAGTAGCTTTTCGCGTATTCTTGCGCAATTATCCGCATAAGTTGAACGTCCTTTATACCTTTCATCGCAGTTCCTGTTAGGAGCTCATACGGAGACATTTGTATCGCTCATTGGAACGTACTATTGAGAATTCCCTGCAGTGTTTTTACGTGTAGGTACCATTTCTCTGCATCGTCCAGCGAAAGTTTAGTGAGCGCGGCTATCACTGTTGAGTGCAACCTCTCTACTTGGCCGTTCCCTCTTGGTAAACCAACTGTAATGAAGTTGAGTTTAATATAATGGTTACAACAATACTCATGAAAAGTGCTGGATTGGAAGGCCCCTCCTCTATCTGTAATGATTCGTGACGGATATCCAAATGTTTCAGCTACTATTTCGTAGTTTTGGATTACTTCTTCTACTCCCAATGTTTTGTCGGGGAAAGAGCCAACAGAACTTGGTAAAAGCATCTATTATAGCCAAGATATGACGGTAGCCCTTTTTCGTCATTGTAAGTGGACCAAGGTGATCGGAATGTAAAGTTTCCAGTGGTCGATCACCTTTTGGGATTGGGTTCAGTAAAGCTTCAGGCTTACCCGTTTTTCTCTCCGACAGGATACATCTCACGCAATTAGCTATGCACGCATCAATCCTGCGTTTCAAATCTGGGATATAAAACTCCTTCCGAATGATCTCTGACATCTTCTTGCGGTGAAAATGACCCTGTTCATGCGCGTTTCGGATGATCGAACTCTTCATTTTTTCTGGCACAACATAAAGCAATTTATTTTCAGTCTTTTTACATAAAATTCCGTGATGTATAACGTAATCGTTATATGGTCCTTGCTTCAACAGCTCTATAATCGCGTTCAACCTTTCATCTTTCCTCTGTGATTCTTTGATTTTATTGAGGAAGTCATTTCCTGCTGCTACACAGAGTACAATTGCATTCCTGCTGAGGGCGTCTACGTGCGACATCTTCGACCCAGAACGGTGCTCCACTTCGTAGTCATAATCTTCTAGAAGTAAGGCCCAGCGTGCTACCCTAGTGACCAAGTCGGTTTTTTCAAAGTCATTTCGAAAGCTTTGCAATCAGTGACTAGCTTAAAATGTTGACCGAATAGGTAAACGTGAAACTTCCTCACTGCCTCCACGATTGCGAGTACCTCGAGCTCGTAACTACTGTACTGTTGCTCAGCTTTGGAAGTCTTCTTACTAAAGTAGTACTCCGGATGAAATGAGTTGTCTTCGTCTCCTTGTTCTAGAAGTATTGCGCCATAGCCGTATTTGCAGGCATCTGTATGGAGTTCTGTATAAGCACGGTACTTGAAAATCTTTAACGTTGGTTCCGTGGTAAAAGCTTGCTTTAACCTATTGAAAGAATTTATTTGATCATTATCGAATTTAAATTTAGCGTTTTTTTTCAACAAATCGCTTAACGGCTTAGCAATCAGTGAATAGTTTTGTATGAATTTGCGAAAATAGCCAGTTAGGCCATGAAAACTTTGGACTTACTTTGCAGTAGCTGGCTGCGGAAAATTCATGACAGCTTTAGCCTTAGATGGTGATGGTTTCAATGTTCGTTGATTAATTACGTATCCGAGATACTCGATTTCTTCTGTTAAGATCTGGCACGGTACGATTGCGGCCCAGCGATACAAAGAGGAAAGGCTACTTCGAAAAGCGGGAGATGTTGTGAAAAGAATACAAGCTGCATGCGACTCCCCAAAAAATTAGCAAAATAGCAAAGGAAGGGCTCCTTGAACTAGAGGAGCTCCTAGATCGCATAGGGCACTATCGGCGGAGCTGGTTAAGGGCCGATGATGAACAGAAGGCTAAAGAGGCGCTTGGGGCGAAATCTAAAGGCGACATGCAGATAGCTCCATCATTAAAAGTCAATAAAAGAATGGCGTCTAGCCCAATCGAAGGAGATCGGGATAAAAGAAGGAAGGAAGAGGCACTTGACGGGCGTGGAGCACCAGATCGGGGGTTCCAGACAGTGCTTACAAAAGGAGCGAAAAAAGCCGCAAAGAAACTCCTTCAAAAAAAGCCAGAAAATAAAATTCGCACGGATGCCCAATTAGAAAAAGGACCTGATGCAAAACAGGAGAGGCAGAAGCCCCGATGAAGACCCCGGCAGCAGGCACTGCTTGTAAAACCCCAAGATGGCCGATCCTACGCGGAGGTGCTGCGGGACATTAGGGGAAATGTAAGGCCCGAAGACACCAATACTACCATTAAAGTAGTACGACCAACGCGGTCGGGCCACACACTGGTCGAATTCGGAGCAGAGGCCGGCAATAAAGAAGCATTCTGTGACGTAGTAAAGAAAGTCCTCGGCAGAAGCGCAACTATAGCCCCGCTCGAGCCGATGGCAACGATCGAAATACGGGACATAGACTGCGTGACGGATCTGGCCGAGGTAGAAGAGGCCATCAAAAGGGAGTTCCCTAGCGTGGGAAGGATCAAAGCGAGACTGACACCAGAAAACAACAGGGGACAACGCATGGCCATAGTTGACTTGACCGAAAAGGACACCGAACAATTCCTGAACAAGGGCAAAGTACGAATAGGGTGGGTTGTCTGTAGGATACGGCGAAGAGCAACGCCTCTTCAATGTTTCAAATGCCTTGGTTATGGTTACACCACACAAGTATGCAAAGGACCCGATAGGAGTTCCCTATGTTACAAATGCGGTGAAATAGGACATAAAAGAAAAGAGTGTACGAAGGAGGCACACTGTATTCTTTGCAAGGATGCTGATCCAAAACCTGATTTTGGACACGTCTTGGGATCAGGAAAATGCCGGGTGTTCCAGGAAGCCCTAGCCAAGGCAAAATCAGAGCTTCGATGACCCGCATCCTGCAGCTAAACCTACACCGCAGTTCAACCGCCCAAAATCTTTTTGCTGCTGAGTGAGCAACACCATAATAAAAGTCCTGCATTATGGTACTCTGATGAAACTGGTACTGCCGCTATCTGGGTTCGGAACAGTGATTTTCAAGCGGAGAGTTGTGGACGGGGGGATGGTTTCGTGTGGGTTCGGTGGTCAGGGATCACCTTCTTTAGTGTCTACCTAACGCCTAACGAGCCGATATCATCTTTCCAAGCCAAGCTTAATGCTCTGGAGGGCGCTGTCTCGAACGCAGAGGGTAAAGTGCTCGTTGGGGGCGACTTCAATGCTAAAGCAATCGAATGGGGCATACCTCGGATGGATCCGCGGGGAAAACGAATCCTGGAAATGGCGGCCAGGACGGCCCTCGTCGTACTAAACTCCGGAATTCGCCGACTTTCCGCCGTATTGGCTGTGAGGGAACCATACCGGACGTGACATTCGCTTCGGAGTCCTTAGTACGGAGGATACACAACTGGAAAGTATTAGAGGACTACTCAGCCAGTGATCACCAGTGCATTCTGCTTGAGATAAGTGATGCTATCTCCCAACGTCCGTACTCTCGGCCTTCTACAACTGGATGGAACATTGGAGAATGGACGTCGAGAGGTTCGTCAAGGTTCTCACAGCAGGTGAGCCGCTGCAGGGAGCTCCGGAGGGGACGGAAGAACTGGCAGCTCAAGACGTGGTGAACTCTACCATGAGCATAATCACGACTGCTTGCTGCGCTTCTATGCCCCGCCGAAGACCCCGGCACGGCAAGCCCCCAGTGTACTGGTGGTCTACTGAAATCGCTGAAAAGCGGAGGGAGTGTCACAAGCTTCGGCGTGAGGCTCAACGGGCGCGGAACCGTGACGAGGCATGCAACCAGTTGACAGCATATAAGTCAGCCCGGAAATGCCTTCGCAAACTGATCAACAGTAGCAAGGCTCGCTGCTGGCAAGACCTAGTGGACAATGTGAACAAGGATCCGTGGGGCCTTGGCTACAAGCTGGTCATGGGGAAACTTGGTGCCCTACGGGAGCCTTGTATACATGACGCGGAAAAGATGGACGCGATAGTGCGGGGACTCTTCCCCGCCTATCCCGTCCGTGTTGACGCTGTCCATGGTGAAACAGCAGTAGAGTGCCCACTCTTCACACTGCTGGAACTGGAGGAGGCAGTCCTCTCCTTGAAAGCGAGGAAGGCTCCAGGTCCAGATGGTGTTCCAGCTGAGGTGTTGCGGCTCGTCTATCACCATTGTCCTGACTTGCTGCTCAGCACATTCAACGCTTGCCTACGGGACGGGGTTTTCCCGGTACGATGGAAGGTGGCGAGGCTCGTACTGATCAGCAAGGGGAAGGGAAATCCCGAATCGCCGTCTGCATACCGCCCGTTATGCATGCTAGACACGGCTGGGAAAGTGCTAGAGAAACTCATCAAGGGAAGACTCACTGACGTGATTCGTGCTGCTGGGGACCTATCTCCTCGGCAGCACGGCTTTAGAGCAGGACGTTCTACCATTGATGCGATTGCAGAGCTGGTGAACGCGGTCCAAAAGGCAGAGGCATATAGTCGCACCAAGCGACGGATCGTCCTGTTGGTGACACTTGACAACAGGAATGCCTTCAACTCTGCTAGATGGGTGGATATTCTGGACACGCTGGAAAACTCTTTTCAAGTTCCAGAATATCTAATGCGGCTTTTGAGGAACTACCTGAAGGACCGAAGCCTGCTCTACGACACGACACAGGGCCAACGAAGGATGGAAATTACATCGGGTGTTGCCCAGGGATCTATCCTTGGTCCGGACCTGTGGAACGTGTCTTACGACGGGCTACTGAGACTTGAGATGCCAGATGAGTCGCGCTTGGTCGGCTATGCAGATGATGTTGCGGCTCTGGTTGCTGGACGCACCGTTGAACAAGCGCAACTTAGGCTAGGCATGCTCATGTGCCGAGCGAGGGACTGGATGACTGCTCGCGGGCTCAGTTTAGCACTGGAGAAAACCAAAGTGGTCATCTTGGCAAAAAAGAGAATGCTTAGAGTAAGGATGATCAGTATTGGAGGTATACAAATCGAATCGAAGCCAGCGGTGAAGTACCTGGGGCTACTGATCGACTCGAAGATGAGTTTCTCTGAGCAAATCAGGGCAACGGCTGAGAAGGCTGCTTCGGGAATATTGGCCCTGAGTCGACTTATGGCCAACGTAGGGGGACTCAGCCCATCAAGAAGACGCCTCTTGATGAGTGCTGTAGGGTCAGTGCTACTGTACGGAGCAGAGGTATGGGGCGACGCTCTCAGCAAGGAGGTATACCGAAGATGATTGGCACAGGTACAGAGAAGAGGAGCACTGAGAATTGTATCTTCGTATCCAACAGTCTCCGACTCGGCGGTGAGAGTGATTGCAGGCGTGATACCTGTCGCCCTCCTTGCTAGAGAGCGCCGCGCTATCTACCTGTGCCAAAACGAGGATGCGAGGGAGATGGTTGTCCGCGAGGAGAGACAACGCTCGCTCAACGATTGGCAGCAGTCTTGGGGGAATTGCACGAAGGGAAGGTGGATTGCGCGCCTCATCCCGGACGTGAGACCGTGGCTAAATCGAAGGCATGGTGAGACTGACTTCGTATGACCCAGCTTTTGAGCGGGCACGGGTGTTTTCAGTCTTACCTGCACAAGATCGGTAAGTCACGGTCTCCCGATTGTCGGTTTTACCCAGGAGAGGAGGACAATGCCTGTCGCACATTTTTTGCGTGTACAAAATGGGTAAGGCTGCGAAAGGAACTCTACAGGGAGACGGGAGAGCTCACCCCGGATAATATAGTTGCGGTGATGCTCGAATCGGTTGACAAATGGAACCAGGTGGCACATTATGCTCGGGCAGTCCTGAAATATAAAAGGGACTCACAGCAGCCGGAGGCGCTGGGGCTGGGGGATCGCTCTTCTGGCATTTCCTCTTCCCCTCTCCTCTCCCGCTAAGAAAGGGACTCCCCAGCTTGAAGGCACCCCACGGCGTAACAAAACGAGACCTGGCCCGAAGTAATGTGTCAAACGGTTCCAGGCTAGGTTCTCAGATTGACAGGGAAGGTGTTTAGTGGGTAGTCCAAGGGTATCCTCCGTGGGAGTCCCACACTGCCAGACTCGGCGGGCGTAAATGCCTTCACCTCCCTACCACAAAAAAAAAGATCTGGCACTTTTTCCATTTTACGCACAACCCATTTTTAGCAGTAACTTCTAATACCCTCTTTAGCCTTGCCACGCCTTCTTCGACTGACGATGCTGGTATAACTATATCGTCGATGTAAACTATCACTACTCCTTGGCTGATGAGATCTTTTAAAATATAGTTGTTGAACTTCTGGAATACGCTTGGGGAGTTGCATAGACCAAATGGCATGCACAGAAACTCGAACTGCCCTTGTCAGGTAACGAAGGAGGTGTACTTTCGGCTGCCTGCTTCAATATCAACGTGGAAGAACTTGTTTTCTAAATCTAGAGTCGTGAACCAACAAGCTCCTTGTAAACAATCGATCTGGTCTTCTATCACTGGCAAGGGGTATCTATCTTTATGTATCTTCCTGCTGACTGCTCTGAAATCGATAAAAAGTCGATATGAAAAGTCTTTTTTTCTCACCAATACAACTGGGCTAGCATAGTCAGACGCGCTCTCCTGGACTATACCATTCCTGATCCACTCTTGAACCTGCTCTGCTATTATTTTCTGCTCGCGAGGGGAAATCTTCTAGGCGACTGGTATACTGGACCTTCATCCATCGGGACTATTTTCATCGGGTTCAGCGATTCAACAGGAGTTTCAGACTTGTAATTCCGAATCAACGTAAGTACTTCTTCTTAAACATTATTTTCTAGGTGTGCTAAGTCGGGGAGATTGTCGGAGAGCTCAGCTGTAACATTGATTTCGGCTAAGAAACATGCTTTCACCGTCTCATCTTCTTTTTGTGTATTGCCCTCTCTAATCGTGGTTTTCTTCTTGTTGATGTTTACCTCGCCGTTTTCTATCTGCACTACTGCTAATTGCAGTACATTCATGCCTAAAATAAAATCTGGTTTCATGTGGTTGTTCTTAACAATATAAATCCTTGTATTTTCAAAAATATGTTCATTGATTTGTATCCTAGCTAGAAAGGTTCCTTTTGTTGTGACACTTGCCCCAAGCCCTGCTACTCTCAGTTGTGACGTTCTGGAGAAATATTTTGGGCTAATTGATTGGAAATCGCATTCTTTTCAGACGCAGATATCGCTTCCAGTGTCAACTAGAGCATCGATTGGGAAATCGTCAATTTTCGTTCTAACGTACATACCACTTTCTACTATAATGTGCGAACCTGTACCTACATTCGTCGTGCCTTCACCCGGACAATTAATACTCTTATGGCCAAACTTATTGCATCTGAAACAATTCGGTCCTTTTTCCTTTTGGGGACAGAAACTCCACTCATGTTCCATTGATCCACAATTGAAACAATATCTCCTCGATCTGCAGTTCTGTTTTTCATTCTTCGGTAAATTTCTCACTCGATCTACTCCATCGTTCTTTCCGCCCGTTTGTCTATTTTGTTCGTTTTTCATTTTTTCGTGAATATATAACTTTTCTTTAAGCTCGCCGACCGTTTTCGCGCCATATAGAATTACTTTATTATTCGAAAAGTCTTTAATACCGTCGACAACGTAAGTTATTACGGAAAGTTCATCCACGTCTGCCTGCGATGCGATGTCGATCATGGCATATAGATATTCGCGCACCGTTTCATTGCTCCTCTTTTTCCTTTCTTTTAATTGCTGGTGGACGTCTGCGCTACTTAATTTAGGCAAAAACTCGCGGTATAGTGCGTTTTTCAAATCATAATAATTCATCGGCTTAGCCTCACAATCTATAAACATTTTAGCTGCACCACAAAGCGAACGCTTGCAAAACATAAACTTTTGCAAATCATTTAAATGAAAAGTATCGGCTTATTGTTCAAATTCGGTGATCCAATTTCGTACACTCATAGTATTATCTCCGGAAAATTTTCGTAGAATAGTCTCAATGTCCGAAAAATTGAATTTAATAGAATACCCGTTCATCTCAAAATCCGGAATTCACGTGTCTCAGATTCGAAATCAATCGCTACGTTGCTGTTTTGTCTATTACTTCTTCTTCGTCCAGCCATCGTGAATAATTTGCGTTTGTTCTCTTCTTTTTTTTGTTTTTAAAATTTTCTTATTAAAATATTTAAAAAAAAATTCAATCGGGGAAAATTTTATACGTTGCTGTAATTCTTTCACAAATTTTCAATTTTTTTTTTATGAATAATTTCGTAAGTCACTGTAATTCTAATCGCAATTTCTAAATTTCTGCGAATGAATAATTTCTTAAGTCACTGTAATTACTTACACGTGGGCATACAACGCGATTTTAAATTCCGATACCGTAATACCAATGAGAAAGGAAAAGAAAAAAGATTCAAGTTTTCTAACGATATAATGCAATGATACTAATGAATTTGTCACTTTTAACAATATAGCATTTTCACTTTTAAAAATTAAACTTCATAGCTCTGTTACACCATTTATGAGAATATACGATTTTTCAGTTTTCCTTTCACGTTTTCTTTTTCACTTTCATTTAAACATTTTTTCAGTTTTAGTTTTATTTCCTCTCTTCACATTTTCGCTTTTGCAAATTTACAGGAATACAACTTGAATCCTTGCTTCACATCCTTCACATCCCAGTTTAGCCCCCATATGTGCTCTTTTAGTTTTATTAGGAGGAATGTGAAGAGAAAAGACAAAATTCAAATAACACTTATAATTATATTTTAATGAGACACTTTCTTCGATGATATTTTAATAATACTTTCTGTGATATTTGCTACTGAAATTCTGACTTCTTTTTAGCTGTGATATTTTACCTTCGTCCACGTCCACGTTTAGAAAAGAAAAGAAAAGCTCGTCGCCCAAAACTACTGAACAAAGAGAACCAACCGGCAGAATGATTGTAATGGGTACAGTTCAGTGCAGGGAACAAGCTGAATTGGTGCATGTGTTGGGCTTGGTGACATTTGCGGCGGAGTATTACCAGGCACGATCCTATATATATATATATATATATATATATATATATATATATATATATATATATATATATATATACATATTTATATATACACACACATATATATATATATATATATATATATATATATATATATATGTATATATATGTATATATATATATATATATATATATATATATATATATATATATATATATATATATATATATATATATTTACATATATATAAATTTATATATATATATATATATATATATATATATATATATATATATAGGGTACGTACGGTATTTGAGGACAACTTGAGAGTAAATTCAATTAGCTTGTATTTAAAAAAAATTTAATGAAATTTCAGGAATTTTTTATACAACGTTAAATTAATATGGCTATAAAGTTAATCAATAAAATCGCCATTAGCAGCAATAACATCTTCGATCCGCGTCCGGAAACAATTATATGCCCGAATCAAAAGGTACTTGTTCATATTGACCAAAACGGCATTAATAGCAGTCTTCAGCGAAGAAGTGGTATTATGAGAACGCTTATTTGTATCACGCTCAACTACGCCCCATACGTAATAATCCAAAGGATTAAGGTCTGGGGCTAAGTGGCCATAGGCTTGGTGTTATGTGGTCATGAAAATTTTCGGCCATCCAATCTTGTGTCGCCATTGCTTTATGTGAAGGAGCAGAGTCTTGTGGAAAAATGTATGGTCTGCCTCCGCTTACATTGTATATCGAGCGTTTCACTACCGTATCCAAAACCTCGATGCATGCAACAGAGCTCACTTGAAGTCCTTGAGTAAAAAAGTGTGGTGGCATAACATGTCCTTCGTTACTGACAACACCTAAAACCATAACAGTGGCTGGAAATTTTGTGTGCATAACAACAGGAACCTCCGTAGGATTTGAACATAGCCATCTGCCATTTCTGCGATTGGCCTTTTGATTTTGGTCAACATTTTTTTCGTCGGCAAAAACCATAACATTTTGGGCGCCTCAGGGTGTTTGATTTTGTTTAAGAGACGTTTTGATCGGAGAACTCTCTGTTCCCGTGTTCGTTCCGATATACAGGGTGCGTACGGTATTTGAGGATAGCATAAATGTGACTATAAATTTGCGAAATTTTTAAAAAAAAATTTTTTTCCGTTTCAGATAAGAAATTGCGGACTACAACATCACTCAAGAAATGAAGAAACATACTGTCATCGTTTGTTTATAGGCGAACCATACAGATTTAGAGATCTCTAATTTTCTTGATTGCACCCGTTCATTTGTGCATAAGGTTCGCCGTGAATAGGAAGCATCAGGAGGCGGTACAGAATCGGTTGCAAAACGCAAAAAGAGGAACAATGTTCTGACACTGTCCGATCTGCAGAATTTTTAAAGCAAGTGCAAGCGATCATAGACAAGGATCCTTCAAAATCAATGAGGGTCCTTGCGAGTGAGCTTCATGTTTCTGAGCGCCTTATTCGTAGAGTTGTCCACCAAGACCTTCGGTATAAGTTTTGCGTGATGCGCAGAGGACAGATCATGTCGGAACGAACACGGGAACAGAGAGTTCTCCGATCAAAACGTCTCTTAAACAAAATCAAACACCCTGAGGCGCCCAAAATGTTATGGTTTTTGCCGACGAAAAAATGTTGACCAAAATCAAAAGGCCAATCGCAGAAATGGCAGATGGCTATGTTCAAATCCTACGGAGGTTCCTGTTGTTATGCACACAAAATTTCCAGCCACTGTTATGGTTTTAGGTGTTGTCAGTAACGAAGGACATGTTATGCCACCACACTTTTTTACTCAAGGACTTCAAGTGAGCTCTGTTGCATGCATCGAGGTTTTGGATACGGTAGTGAAACGCTCGATATACAATGTAAGCGGAGGCAGACCATACATTTTTCCACAAGACTCTGCTCCTTCACATAAAGCAATGGCGACACAAGATTGGATGGCCGAAAATTTTCATGACCACATAACACCAAGCCTATGGCCACTTAGCCCCAGACCTTAATCCTTTGGATTATTACGTATGGGGCGTAGTTGAGCGTGATACAAATAAGCGTTCTCATAATACCACTTCTTCGCTGAAGACTGCTATTAATGCCGTTTTGGTCAATATGAACAAGTACCTTTTGATTCGGGCATATAATTGTTTCCGGACGCGGATCGAAGATGTTATTGCTGCTAATGGCGATTTTATTGATTAACTTTATAGCCATATTAATTTAACGTTGTATAAAAAATTCCTGAAATTTCATTAAATTTTTTTTAAATACAAGCTAATTGAATTTACTCTCAAGTTGTCCTCAAATACCGTACGTACCCTATATAGATATATATATATATATATATATATATATATATATATATATATATATATAAATTTATATATATGTAAATATATATATATATATATATATATATATATATATATATATATATATATACATATATATACATATATATATATATATATATATATATATATATATATATATATATGTGTGTGTATATATAAATATGTATATATATATATATATATATATATATATATATATATATATATATATATATATATATATATATATATATAGGATCGTGCCTGGTAATACTCCGCCGCAAATGTCACCAAGCCCAACACATGCACCAATTCAGCTTGTTCCCTGCACTGAACTGTACCCATTACAATCATTCTGCCGGTTGGTTCTCTTTGTTCAGTAGTTTTGGGCGACGAGCTTTTCTTTTCTTTTCTAAACGTGGACGTGGACGAAGGTAAAATATCACAGCTAAAAAGAAGTCAGAATTTCAGTAGCAAATATCACAGAAAGTATTATTAAAATATCATCGAAGAAAGTGTCTCATTAAAATATAATTATAAGTGTTATTTGAATTTTGTCTTTTCTCTTCACATTCCTCCTAATAAAACTAAAAGAGCACATATGGGGGCTAAACTGGGATGTGAAGGATGTGAAGCAAGGATTCAAGTTGTATTCCTGTAAATTTGCAAAAGCGAAAATGTGAAGAGAGGAAATAAAACTAAAACTGAAAAAATGTTTAAATGAAAGTGAAAAAGAAAACGTGAAAGGAAAACTGAAAAATCGTATATTCTCATAAATGGTGTAACAGAGCTATGAAGTTTAATTTTTAAAAGTGAAAATGCTATATTGTTAAAAGTGACAAATTCATTAGTATCATTGCATTATATCGTTAGAAAACTTGAATCTTTTTTCTTTTCCTTTCTCATTGGTATTACGGTATCGGAATTTAAAATCGCGTTGTATGCCCACGTGTAAGTAATTACAGTGACTTAAGAAATTATTCATTCGCAGAAATTTAGAAATTGCGATTAGAATTACAGTGACTTACGAAATTATTCATAAAAAAAAAATTGAAAATTTGTGAAAGAATTACAGCAACGTATAAAATTTTCCCCGATTGAATTTTTTTTTAAATATTTTAATAAGAAAATTTTAAAAACAAAAAAAAGAAGAGAACAAACGCAAATTATTCACGATGGCTGGACGAAGAAGAAGTAATAGACAAAACAGCAACGTAGCGATTGATTTCGAATCTGAGACACGTGAATTCCGGATTTTGAGATGAACGGGTATTCTATTAAATTCAATTTTTCGGACATTGAGACTATTCTACGAAAATTTTCCGGAGATAATACTATGAGTGTACGAAATTGGATCACCGAATTTGAACAATAAGCCGATACTTTTCATTTAAATGATTTGCAAAAGTTTATGTTTTGCAAGCGTTCGCTTTGTGGTGCAGCTAAAATGTTTATAGATTGTGAGGCTAAGCCGATGAATTATTATGATTTGAAAAACGCACTATACCGCGAGTTTTTGCCTAAATTAAGTAGCGCAGACGTCCACCAGCAATTAAAAGAAAGGAAAAAGAGGAGCAATGAAACGGTGCGCGAATATCTATATGCCATGATCGACATCGCATCGCAGGCAGACGTGGATGAACTTTCCGTAATAACTTACGTTGTCGACGGTATTAAAGACTTTTCGAATAATAAAGTAATTCTATATGGCCCGAAAACGGTCGGCGAGCTTAAAGAAAAGTTATATATTCACGAAAAAATGAAAAACGAACAAAATAGACAAACGGGCGGAAAGAACGATGGAGTAGATCGAGTGAGAAATTTACCGAAGAATGAAAAACAGAACTGCAGATCGAGGAGATATTGTTTCAATTGTGGATCAATGGAACATGAGTGGAGTTTCTGTCCCCAAAAGGAAAAAGGACCGAATTGTTTCAGATGCAATAAGTTTGGCCATAAGAGTATTAATTGTCCGGGTGAAGGCACGACGAATGTAGGTACAGGTTCGCACATTATAGTAGAAAGTGGTATGTACGTTAGAACGAAAATTGACGATTTCCCAATCGATGCTCTAGTTGACACTGGAAGCGATATCTGCGTCTGAAAAGAATGCGATTTCCAATCAATTAGCCCAAAATATTTCTCCAGAACGTCACAACTGAGAGTAGCAGGGCTTGGGGCAAGTGTCACAACAAAAGGAACCTTTCTAGCTAGGATACAAATCAATGAACATATTTTTGAAAATACAAGGATTTATATTGTTAAGAACAACCACATGAAACCAGATTTTATTTTAGGCATGAATGTACTGCAATTAGCAGTAGTGCAGATAGAAAACGGCGAGGTAAACATCAACAAGAAGAAAACCACGATTAGAGAGGGCAATACACAAAAAGAAGATGAGACGGTGAAAGCATGTTTCTTAGCCGAAATCAATGTTACAGCTGAGCTCTCCGACAATCTCCCCGACTTAGCACACCTAGAAAATAATGTTTAAGAAGAAGTACTTACGTTGATTCGGAATTACAAGTCTGAAACTCCTGTTGAATCGCTGAACCCGATGAAAATAGTCCCGATGGATGAAGGTCCAGTATACCAGTCGCCTAGAAGATTTCCCCTCGCGAGCAGAAAATAATAGCAGAGCAGGTTCAAGAGTGGATCAGGAATGGTATAGTCCAGGAGAGCGCGTCTGACTATGCTAGCCCAGTTGTATTGGTGAGAAAAAAAGACTTTTCATATCGACTTTTTATCGATTTCAGAGCAGTCAGCAGGAAGATACATAAAGATAGATACCCCTTGCCAGTGATAGAAGACCAGATCGATTGTTTACAAGGAGCTTGTTGGTTCACGACTCTAGATTTAGAAAACAAGTTCTTCCACGTTGATATTGAAGCAGGCAGCCGAAAGTACACCTCCTTCGTTACCTGACAAGGGCAGTTCGAGTTTCTGTGCATGCCATTTGGTCTATGCAACTCCCCAAGCGTATTCCAGAAGTTCAACAACTATATTTTAAAAGATCTCATCAGCCAAGGAGTAGTGATAGTTTACATCGACGATATAGTTATACCAGCATCGTCAGTCGAAGAAGGCGTGGCAAGGCTAAAGAGGGTATTAGAAGTTACTGCTAAAAATGGGTTGTGCGTAAAATGGAAAAAGTGCCAGAACTTTTTTTTTTTGTGGTAGGGAGGTGAAGGCATTTACGCCCGCTGAGTCTGGCAGTGTGGGACTCCCACGGAAGATACCCTTGGACTACCCACTAAACACCTTCCCTGTCAATCTGAGAACCTAGCCTGGAACCGTTTGACACATTACTTCGGGCCAGGTCTCGTTTTGTTACGCCGTGGGGTGCCTTCAAGCTGGGGAGTCCCTTTCCTAGCGGGAGAGGAGAGGGGAAGAGGAAATGCCAGAAGAGCGATCCCCCAGCCCCAGCGCCTCCGGCTGCTGTGAGTCCCTTTTATATTTCAGGACTGCCCGAGCATAATGTGCCACCTGGTTCCATTTGTCAACCGATTCGAGCATCACCGCAACTATATTATCCGGGGTGAGCTCTCCCGTCTCCCTGTAGAGTTCCTTTCGCAGCCTTACCCATTTTGTACACGCAAAAAATGTGCGACAGGCATTGTCCTAACAACATTTTAGGCGCCTCAGGGTGTTTGATTTTGTTTAAGAGACGTTTTGATCGGAGAACTCTCTGTTCCCGTGTTCGTTCCGACATGATCTGTCCTCTGCGCATCACGCAAAACTTATACCGAAGGTCTTGGTGGACAACTCTACGAATAAGGCGCTCAGAAACATGAAGCTCACTCGCAAGGACCCTCATTGATTTTGAAGGATCCTTGTCTATGATCGCTTGCACTTGCTTTAAAAATTCTGCAGATCGGACAGTGTCAGAACATTGTTCCTCTTTTTGCGTTTTGCAACCGATTCTGTACCGCCTCCTGATGCTTCCTATTCACGGCGAACCTTATGCACAAATGAACGGGTGCAATCAAGAAAATTAGAGATCTCTAAATCTGTATGCTTCGCCTATAAACAAACGATGACAGTATGTTTCTTCATTTCTTGAGTGATGTTGTAGTCCGCAATTTCTTATCTGAAACGGAAAAAAAAATTTTTTTTAAAAATTTCGCAAATTTATAGTCACATTTATGCTATCCTCAAATACCGTACGCACCCTGTATATACCTGTATATATATATACATACATATATATATATATATATATATATATATATATATATATATATATGTATATGTATGTACATATATATATATATATATATATATATATATATATATATATATATTTATGTGTGTATGTATATATATATATATATATATATATATATATATATATATATATATATATATATATATATATATACGAGCGTAGTAGCCCTAAGAGTACCCGACCTGACTTATGAATACAGGTAGTTTAAAAAAACAATTACTGCGATTGGCAAACACACCTTTCAACAACTTAATGAAAAAAATTCATCACGCTACGTTTGTTATTAGTTTTTTGCAGACATCCAAAGTGAACGCTCTCAGTGAATTTGTAAATGTGGAAAAAATCGGGCATCGTTATGTGATACAATACTTTCATTTGAAAGGTTTAAGTCCAACCGATATCAAGGCCAAGTTGGATTCTACTCTGGGGAAGTCTGCTTCTTCTTTTACAATGGTGAAATATTGGGTAGCTGAGTTTAAGCGAGGTCGCACGAGCTGCCAAGATGACCAAGTGAGATCACTACGCCAGAAAATTTGAAGAGAATCCACAAAATGGGATTGGACGACCGTCGACTAAAAGTGCGCGAGATTTCAGGAATGGCAGACATTTCAAAAAGTGAGCATGAGAAAGCTGTGCGCAAGATGGGTGCCACGTTTGCTCACAATGGAGCACAAGAGCAACGTGAGGATGTTTCCATCGAGTGTTTGACAATGTTTCGCAGCAATAAAGCCGGGTTTTTGCGTCGATTCATAACCATGAATGAAACATGGGTCCATCATTTTACACTTGAGACCAAGGGGCGGTCAAAGCAATGGACTGAAAAGGGAGGGGGGCTTCAATGAAAGCAATGACAGTCAGCTGGCAAGGTCATGGCATCCGTTTTCTGGGATGCACGTGTAATAATATATATTGATTATCACGAAAAAGAAAAAACAATCAACGGCGCATATTATGCAGCCTTATTGCAGCGTTTGAGTGATGAAATCAAGAAAAAACGGCCCCATCTGACGAAAAAGAAATTGTTGTTTCATCACAAAAACGCACCAGTCGACACGTGCGTCATTGCGATGGCTAAAATCAATGAGTTGAAGTTCGAATTGCTTCCTCACGCACCCAATTCACCAGATCTGGCTTCCTCGGATTATTTTCTTTTTCCGAATTTGAAAAAAGGCTTGGTGGCAAAAGGTTATCAACAATGAAGAGTTAGTCTCCGGTTAGTAGCTATTTTGAAGAGCTTGACGGTTCCTACTATAAAGCGGGTGTCGAAGCTACTAACCTCGTGTTGAGGGTAGTAGCTAGTGTATTGAGCTGAAAGGAGAATATGTTAAAAATAGAAAACATTTTCGCAATTTTTTTACTGTTTTCCTTGTCGGCTTGGGTACTTTTGGGACCGCCCTCGTATATATAATTATATAAATATATATATATATATATATATATATATATATATATATATATATATATATATATATATATATAAATATATATATATATATATATATATATATATATATATATATATATCTATATATATATATATATATATATATATATATATATATATATATATATATATATATATATATATATATATATATATATATATTGTCGCGTGTTATTGGTTCGCGGCCTATAATTTTAACGTTCCGGGAAAGTGAAAACGCAATGTCTTTTAATTTAAGTTAAAAGAGTTTATTCAATTAAGTAAAATGCACAATAATCAGTTAACACTTTCACTAATTTTAATTGTCACTATTAAAATTATCTAACACTTGTCCATAAATTTATTATCGCAATTGTCTTCTAAATTACTTCACTATTACGAAACACACTTTTCTACTACTCGAAGAATATCGCTTCCCACACACAATCGCAGTTCTTCTCGCGGTTGAATGAATGATTCTCCCCATTCATTCAGCTCGCCTTTATATAGGGTCTCTACCTATTCACCCATTTCTCGCACATTGGCCGAGAGGTACCTGGTAGGTTCGAGCAAGTTCATGAATGGAGTGACGTCACTTGCAGATGTTGATCATGCTTGTTGGATTTTCGTGGGTTCGAGTAAATTCATTCGTTGACGTTCTTAATGATGATGAAAACAATTGCGACAGTAGCTCGCAGAATTATTTGTACATGTAATTATTTGTACATGTAACAATATATATATATATATTTATATATATATATATATATATATATATATATATATATATATATATATATATATATATATATATATATATATATATATATATATATATATATATATGTATAAAGGGTTTTCCAATAAGAGGTGTTATCTTGAATAGCCCGCTATTTCGATTGATGTCACTTTTGAAGCTGTCATTTTTAACATTTGTCAAGTAAAAACTACTACAGGCTTCAGCAACACATTGGAATTATTAAAATTCACTATAAAAATGGTGGAAATTTGGCAGAGGCGGTTCGTAAAACTTGAACATTTTTGGGTCGTCATGAAGCACTTTGTCGGACCGCATTACTGAGATTGGTGGAAAAATTCGACGTCGTTCCTTGGAATTAGGCATTCCACAAACGTCATTAGATCGTATTTTGCATAAAGATTTGGGTCTTAAGGCTTATAAAGTTCAGTTAACACAACAACTCAAGCCGGTCGATCATCAACAACGTCGTGTCTTTGCTGTTTGGGTCCTTGAAATGCATGAAAATGATCCGGAATTCCATCGAAAAATCATCTTGAGTGATGAGGCCCATTTCCACCACGGTGGCTTCATCAACAAGCAAAATTGTCGTAATTGGGGCTTGGGAAACCCAAGAGTTATTGTTGAAAAGCCTCTCTATCCTCAATGTGTGACTGTTTGGTGTGGTCGATTCAAGACCTCAAAGATAGGATTCGTACCGAGGATATAGGGCAGCCACTTTGCGATTTAGTTATGGGAAATTTCATGAAAAGGATATGGTCCTGTAAGTGTGGTCGTGGTAGTCATTTGCCTGATGTGATTTTTTACTATTAACGGCATACCTTCATCTTTATAATCAAATTAACCTCCGATCATTTATATTAAAAAATGAAATTTATCATAAAATATCAAAATCACACCTCTTATTGGAAAACCCTGTATTAGACATAATTCAGTCAAGCCGGCAATAGTTTGGTGACTTGTTCGGTGCTTACCGAGCAGATGACATGCAACTCAACGATCAGTTTACTGAGCCATTTACACAAATTCAACTTTTGAGAGTTCTGTATTGGAACCTACAGCTAGAGCTGTGATTATGTATTTAAATTATTAACACTCCTGACATGGTTTCCCTCATGTAAGCGGTTAGTCCATATCTGACCACCTGCCCCAGTTTACAGAAAGGAATCAGGGAGACTTTTTCTACGTTTCGCCCTTCCTATCGAACCAGACACTACACTTTTGATTGGATCTTCTCATAATTTCTAAATAAAATCAATAATAAAAACATCTTTAAGATTTCATTCAGTCAAAGGTTGTTAGTGATATTGCAACAAAATGGCGGCAGGTTAAACTGGAGTGACTATGGTATGGATAGGTTGAGTATTATAAATTGAGTACGAGCCCCTTCTGACATGAGTGAGGTTCTGTCTTCTTAACTTGTTTGTATATAGTTTTAAAGCCATAGTCTGATAAGTCAAGTTGTATGCGTGTCCTTTTGGGAGGCGGGAGGTTGTTGCAGTGAATGTCATTTACGCACTGAGTTCTGGGCTCATATGCGTGCGCGAGTGATTTGACTACGCAATAAAAACCTCCCTTCTCAGCCGGAAAACCTAGCCTGGACCCATGAGACACATTACTCCATCAGGAGGGGAGGAAGGAAGAGGAATTGCTAGATGATTGTTTTCTAGCCTCGACGCCTCCGACTGCTGTGGGCCCTATTTGCCTTTTAGGACTCCTCGAAAATAATTTGCCACATATTTCCATTTATCACCCGATCCAAGCATCATAGGATCATACTATCCGGTGTGAGCTCTCCTGTTTTGTTGTAGAGGTCCTATCGCAGGTTGTTCCATTTTTTGCATGCGAGAAATGTGTGGCAGGTATCATCTCCCTCTTCTGGATAATATATGCAGTCAGAGGACTGTGACTTATGAATGTTGTGTAGGTACAAAGTGCAACAATTAAGTAACGAGACTGATTCCATGAAAACTGTATAGTTGAAAATTATTCTACAACTTTACCATGCCCTTCAAAGTAGTCCTTTTGGGCAGCTATACAACAATTTCAGCGCGTTTTTCATGCTTCGTAACATTTCTGGAACGCTTCGACTGGGATGTCTGCGAGTACCCTCGTCACGGCCGCCTGGGTGTCTGTAATTGACTCAAAATGGGTTCCTTGGACCACCGATTTTGTTCTAGGGAACAAAAAAAAGTCACAAGCCTATAATAACTCGATCAAGCAGCATGGGATCATTTTCCACTTGTTCCAAACAGTCTTCTGCGATGGTCATTCGATACTGTTTTTCTCCTCAGAAACGTTCTTTGGAACCATATTCGCGCACAACTTTTTCATTACAAAATCGCCGGTTGAAATTTTTTTGACTGTATCACGGCTCATACCCAGTTCCGAAGCTAACGTTTGAGCTGTTAAACGCCGATCTTCACTGATTAGGGCACTTACGCGCTGCGCATTTGCATCAGTTCACACCTCGACTGGTCTCCCGCTCCGCGCCTCGTCTTCCACGCTTATAACTCAACTCTTTATGCCATCAAAACACATGGGTACGACTAAGGGCACTATCACTATGGACTTTTACAATTTTAACGTACATTTCCGAAGCTGTTTCGCCCAATTGGGCGCAAAATTTTATCGCGACGCGTTGCTATTGATTTCGTATATACGTCTACTTAAAACGTCTCAGCAGGCGAACTGAATAAGTTAGAGCGATGGTAAATATATGAATGGTGAGGAGAAGGATGCTTGGGAAGGGGAAGGGAATTTCAAGGTCGCAGGTTCACCAAAAGATCGGCAATAAAATCTTATTACTTAATTGTCACACCTCGTAAGACTGAAAACACCTATGGCCACTTAAAAGCTGGTTCAAATAGAAGTTATTCTCACCATGCCTCCAATTTAGCCACAGTCTCAGATCCGGGATGCCACGCAACTCACCTTTCCTTCGCAAAATTCACCCAACGCTGTTTCCAATCTCTGATGAACACTGCCTTTCCTTGCGGGTAATTGTCTCCCTCATGTCCTCACTTCAACGCAGGTTCAGAGCATGGTGCTCTTTTACCAGGAAGGCTTCAGGTATCACGCCTGCAATAACTCTCACCACACTCAGAGACGGTCAGATATGAAGATGTAATTTACAGTGCTCCTCTTCTCTTTATCTGCGCCAAGCCTTTTCGGTACACCACCCTACTGAGAGCGCCACCCCCTATTTATGGTCTGTACAGTAGCACTGACCCTACGGAACTCATGAAGAGCGTCTACTTGATAGGTTGGGTTCCCCTACGTTGGCTAAAAGTTGACTCAGAGACGATACGCCTGAAGATGATAACTTCAGTTTTCTCCAGATCCAGACTGAACTCCTGAAGCAGTCATCCAGTTTCTCACTCGGCGTATTAGCATACTTAGTCTAAATTGTGCTTTTTCATGGTGCACCCCATGACTAAAGCTACAATCACATCTGGATAGCCAATCAAGCTTGACTCATCTGATATCACCACTTTCAGTAGCCCGTCATAAGCAATATCCCTGGGCAACACCCGATGTACCTTCCATCCTTCGTTGGCCTTGTGTCGTGTCATAAAGCAGGCTTCTGGCTTTCAAAAGAAGTTTCCCGAATATCCACTCATCTAGTGGAGTTGAAGGCGCTCTTAACGTCAATAGTCGGCAACAGAATGATCCGTTTCTTAGTGGACCTATATATCTCTTTTTTTTGAACCACGCTCACTACCTCTGCAATCGTATCAATGGTGGAGCGACATGCTATAAAGTAGTACTACCGAGAAGATAGTTCCCGTAGAAGCACGAATCGCGTCAGTAAGTCTTCCCTTGATAAGCTTCTCTAGCATTTTTCCAGCCATGTTTAGCTTCATACATGTAGGACGTCCGTAGAACACCAAGCTTCCACATAACTAGCTTGTAGCCAAGGCTCTAGGAATCCTTGGTCACATCGTCCACTACATGTTGCCAGCAGCGCGCCTTGCTGTTGTTAATCAGTTTGCAAAGCATGTCCTGGCCAACTTATATACACCTACATGGTAGCATGCCTCGTCATGGACCCGCACCCGTTGAGCCTCACACCGAAGCTTGTGACACTCCCTTTGGTTTTAAACGAGTTCAGTCGACCATTAGTTTACTGAGGGCTTACCGTGTCGGAGTCTCCAATGAGGCATAGATAAGCTGAAAGTAGTAGTGGTAATGCCCACAACTGAGTTCAGCACGTCTTAAAAATTCAGTTCTTCTGTCTCCTGCTAATTGCTCTGTAGCGAACCACATAATTACGGCATCTCGACGTCTATCCTTCCGGTATTCCGCCCAATTGTAGAATGTTGAGAGTTTCTATGATTCATTTTCTCCGCGGATTTGTTTGAGGCATGTCCTAACGGGCACTTTGCGATCTAGGTTTAAGACATTGCCCTCCAAAGTATTAAGCTTGGCTTGAAAAGATGATGTCTATTCATTCAGCATTAGGCTCACACTAAAGAGCACCAAATCCACACGAAACCATCCATGCCTCCACAGCCCTTCCACTGCAGATTACAGGTCATCGATGCTCTGATTTTGCCTTTGCCAGGTCTTTCCGAAAAGCTTGATCCCAAAACGTGCCTTAAATCCAGCTCGGTGTCAGCATCCTTGCAAAAGATGCAATGTGCTTCCTTTGTAGACTCTTTCCTTTCATGTCCTATCTCATCTTTGTAGCATAAAGATATTCTACCGATTCCTTTGCCTTCTTGTGTGATATGACCATAGTAAGGCATTTAAAGATTTAATTTAAAAAATACTATACAAGTCGAGGAAAGTCATAGCATATGCTTGTGACAACAACATTTTGTCACGGTCATTAACAACTGCCAAAAAACTCTTCCTGAAACTCGACAGTGAAGCAAAACTAGTAGGGCTACAAATCAATGAAAATACAAGTAAGCTCATGATGCAGTCGAGGAAAAATATCTCAGTATGGGCATCTGAGATATCACACTTGGCGAATACAATATCGAAAATGTGCGCGAATCTTTGTATTTAGTCGCCAAAATAATGAGAAAGGGACAACGAAAGAGACGAAATACGCCAAAGAATACAGCTCGCAAACAAAATATTTTATTCAGTTTTGACGATCTTGAAGACCAGCTGCATACACAAGAAAATAAAACTTTAAGTATACAAATCTGTGATAAGGCCTGTTTTATGCTATGGATGTGAAATATGGACCTTAACCCAACCATCCGCAAACATACCGAACACCTTTGAGCTACGGGCCCTGAGGCGAATAATTGGAGCGGAGCTAGACGGGGACCAATGGCAAATTCGATACAACCATGAGCTGTATCAAATTTTTGTCGAGCAGGAGGTCTTAACGATTGTAAGACTGTGGAAGCTACAATAGGCTGACCACATGAATCGTATGGACGAACAACGGATACCCAAGAAGGTAATCTTTGGGAGAACTGAAGGCCGAAGACCAGTGGGGAAACCGAGGAAACGCTGGTCTGTCTCGGTTGACGAAGACAGTACATCGCTGCTCGGATTTGAAAATTGGAGGATGCGGCCAATTTATGGGGACAATTGGAGGTGCTATTTGCAGGAAGCGAAGGCCCGAGCTCTGTAGTGCCACGAAAAAGTACTCCAAATGCACGATACTACGAGGTTTTTCTTTCCAAAATATTTGCCTTTGGGCCATACTAAGTGAATGATTAGCAAGCTAATCAAGCTTTTACTTGCAGTTATTTTAAATTAATTATTTTAGTGTTAATTCTTCATTTCTTTTGCAATTTTTACATTCTTTTTGAACAAAAATATAATTTCTCAACTTTTTCAAGGTTCGCGAATAGGGAAAGTAACACTTATGAACGGTATTCTGGAATTGATATGGGAATCTCGATTCTGCTGAATGCAAGTAGCAATGACTTTTTCTACCAAATGTTTGAACTTTATGGATTTATAGTAAGAAGTTTGAGTCGATCAGAAGGTGGTTTTATTAATCTTTACTCTCCAAAAACAGGTTCACATCTACGATCCTTTCAAATATGATGATATGACGTCAGGAGTGGTTGCAGAAAGTTTCATATCAAATGCAACTGAATCATTCATACGTGTGTATCCTCAAGCTATGAGTAGTGACGATGAAGTTCGAAAGTATCCCATATCGACGGTGATTTATTAATTTGTCATTATGTACTCGTATAATAACTTCAAAATCAAAATTTTAGAGGCATTGTGTATTTCATGACGAGTTTCCTGATAAGTATGGCACTCGATATAGTATGAGCAATTGTATCACAAACTGCAGGATAAGAAGCATTGGTCGTTTGTGCGGATGCATGCCCTTTTACATGCCTACGTCACAGTTTGAGAAAGAGAAGCAACTACCGTACTGCAATTTACATCATGTGTTGTGCTTGAACAAATTTCAAAGTAAGTGCGATTTGATAATATTGTTACATGTACAAATAATTCTGCGAGTTACATTACATTAAAATTATTGACCGCGAACCATAACACGCGACAATATTAAAAATGCATGTTTTTGTTAAATTTCAAGAGTTTATGAACTGTATTTAGGTTACATGAAGTTGACCTAGTGGCTAACTTCATCTAGCTGTGAACGAAGTCTGAAGAATTAGTATATCAAAGTTAAATATGGTTGGTAGCCTTTAATATTAGGTCTACAACTTAAAAATTGGATATTTTTTCTCAAAAAATTACTTTATTTAAAAAAAAAAATTTGATTGAATAAATTTTTCAAAATCGGCATTCTAGGTGAGTAAACCGAATGTTTATTATTTTGTCGTGATAAAATGTGGTTTACTTAAAAATTGTTTCAATTTTGCAGCAAGGCTTGTCCTATTTGAATTGCATGCCACAGCCAGAGACAAATCGCTGAACCATACTCAGATACAAAATAACGTTTGAGCCTATCTCTAGATAAGACAGCTTGCCTTACAAAACTTCTGTGATTCGATGTAACGATGCCAAAACTATGGATGTTGCTATTGTCGATCCTTACCTGTTCTTCAAAAGTTGAAATACTCGTTTCACTTTTCCAGAGTATGTTGTGTAAACGTGTGGCCGCTAAAAGGAATACATCAGCAGTTTCAGGCTGAGTTTCAGTATGCTGCTCCAGTGGCTGGGTGATACCTGAATGCATTTTCTTTAGCGTTGCGGTAATTGTAGATCTTTTCCTTATTTGTTGTAATTACTGCTTTGCAACAGGTAGGTTATAAGAGGAAATACATCATCTCCAACAATAATGTGGCAAAAATTTTCCATGTATGCTTGTAGCTGCAAGCCTTTGGAAATGGCATATTTTTCGCCTTCGAATTTCCCTAATTCATATCTTTCGTAAGTTCCTCCGTCCCAACTTTTTCCATAAGTTTCAACGTCAATCAGCGTGAATTTGTAATTTGCATCTGCTAAAGCTAGTAAAGCAATGGAATGCATACGTTTGTGACTGTAAGATAATGCCTCCTATGCAGTGTGGAAAGTTCCTAATCTTCAAAATCTTTGGCAATATGTTTCCATTGCTCTGGTTGTAAAGTATCCCATATTACCTCACAACGCTCTTTGACAATTTCTTTCTTATACGAAATTACAGTTGCCAAATACCTATGAGCAGCAAAACGAATAAATATAAGTTTAATTATACTTGCGATTCTCTTCGATAATTATTTTTATTGGCTTAAATCACCAAGAGACAGTGAAAAGATGTTTAATAAGTGATAAAGAAAACATGCTAGATATGTTACTAAAAGCAGTAAATAATTAATGGGTTTCAGGCAAAAACATATGAATAAATGGACGAGCAACGAGAATCTGTGTACTCGTGCATGTGGGCAGCAAATTTACCACATAAATAAGTTATAAATAACTTACGCTCTCGAAACTATAAAATTCCCTCTGCTTTTCCTTCCTTTGTTTCCAGACAGGTTTTTCTTTTCTCTCTTCAGAAGAATCACTGACACCCGCGCACACCTACAAAATTTCATTTCACGTGTACACGATCGCGACTTCGTTATCATTCGTAAAACAGTTTGAGTACAACACAACAAACGACTCTCACAGAAAACTCGAACGTCAAAGCAAAAGAGATTCGTAAAGGCGTGAAAATGGCGAGAAAACTCATGTGTCAAGGCCGGTGGAAAATTCATAAGTTTTTAATAAAAACAATGAACTAAAGTGCCGATTTCGTACACGCGATCTTCAAAATTAAAAACTTTTTAAACGTGAACGTGTTTCGGAGTGAATTAAGTAACTTTAGCGAAGGTTGCTAATTGCTTCGGCTCTCGCGACCGGTTGCAGATCCAGTACTCTCTATATCTATGGTTTCAGGTAATAGTTGCAGGGGAAATTGGAACAAGTTATAAAACGCCTACATCCAGGCGACCCATCATACGCATGCTAAGTCGGGTCAGGCAACAATATATTTGCGCAAATGAAAATTTGTAGATGAATTGACTTTTTAGAGTTCAACTCTTGTGCCAAGAAAACTCAAGGGAATGATGAGGTGATCTTTAATGATGATGTGAATTGTGAAAATCAAGAAGAAATTGGTTTAAATGAAAAAAAAAAAACTCTCAAGTGACTTCAAATGATATGCAGTCTGAAAGTTTGCAGTCAAATTTTTTGAGGAGAAATGTAGCACAAAGTGGGAATAAGGACGTTATTCATAATTTCGTGTTCAATAAGTTAAAATCTGCTACGTTGCGAAAATACTTTTGTCGTCATCACTATAAGAAATGGTAGGAATTATGAAATGTAACCAATGTTTGCGCTCCCAACTTCTCCTTCAAGGTGCACCAGCTTCTTCGTCGAAGGACTAAAGACTCTCTCGTGCCTTTGGTTCCTGCAATAAACACCTCCAACGGTCTTGGTTCATTAACAGCGTCCTCTTATTTCAAAATTCAAGCAGCAATGAAATGTCTTCGTGGACCGATCAGACCTTGGTTTTAATCCTTCACTTCTCCCAACGAAGACTTTTTGGGTATACGTTGTTCGTTCAAACGATTCATGTGACCCCATTGCAGCTTCCGCAGTCTGACAATCATTGAGACCTCCGGCGTGCCTCAGAACCTATTTCTTGAAGGCATTCAATATGTTTGCGGATGCTTGGGTTAAGGTTCACATCTCACACCCATAGCACAGCATATGTTTTATCAGGGGTTTGTATACATGGCCCTTTTTAGGCTTTTGTAAAATAATTTTACAAAAACCTACTAAAATCGCGTCCTGTCTATCCGTCTGTCCGTCCGTCCGTCCGTCCGTCTGTCCGTCCGTCCGTCCGTCCGTCCGTCCGTGTGTCACAGCAGTTTTTCTCGGAAACTACTCAAGATAGAAACATCAAATTTTGTATGTAGGTGTAAAGTGGTGCTCTCTTCAAAGTTCAACTACAAGAAATTTTTATAAGGTATTTAAGGGGGGTCTCCCCATAGAGATGAGTGACCCCCGAAAAAAAAATTTCATTGAAGGTAGCCGATATAGCTATCAAATGAAAGGTTTTGATGAGAACTTTTCAAAACAAGTCTTAGTTTGGCAAAGTTTGCTTCGAGGGTCGCACACGGAGAGGAAATACTCGAAAAATTTGTGTCCCCCCCTCGCGATTGGACACCTGTGATCCGAAAAATCTGAAAATAATAAGAAATGTAGGCCTTGATGAGTACAACAACAGAAGTCACAATTCACTCAACTTTGTTAGTAATAGTATGATTTATCGATTTTATGATTCCTTGAATAAAATCTTAACGGTACTATTTATAAGATTGATCCACCCTGAAAGTTTCATAAAGATTGAATCATATTTAGCGAAGTTATAGCGTTTTGAATTTTCCTGTATTACTATGGAACAATATGCGCTGCATTTATTACTATGGCAACATATGGCTATGGAACAACATGCGCTTTTTACCGACTCAGACACTACTGTTTTGCTAGGATTTGCCTGAAATTTTCAGGAATGATAGGTGTAATCTATATCTTTGAGAATCGGTTCAGCTAGTGGTATCAGTAATCGTAAAACAAAATAGTGGCTGTTTTAAATGCGAAGATTGAATAATTTTGAGTTATTTTTTCCCAACTTCAACGTTTAGGGTGCATGCTTTGAACACTTGATTAAATTTAATGAACGACTGAAGATGAGTACCTTCATTTAATGGTCACAAGTGAAACAAGTCAAGGAGGCGGGAGAGAGCTCCTAGCAAAAGGGGTTTGTAACCATTCTAGGATTCGAAAAAATTGGCCATTGATCGATGATAACAGTACAGGGGAGTGGTCCCTGATAAAAAAAATCATGAAATGTAGCCAATATGAGTATGAATTGAAAGTTTTCATGGGAGCATTTCAAAACAGTTGTTAAACTATCAGTGCTTCAGTGGGGGCACAGGGGGAAAATACATGAAAAATGGGTTTCTTCCCTCGCGAATGGACATCTGAAATAATTATCAAGGGAGATATTTATCAACTTTGTTAATAATAGTATGATCCTCGAATTTCATATTTTCTCCAATAAAATCATCTTTGACATGTTTCTTGATTTTATTCGTTGCTGGTTACTGCATTTTGTAAGTTGAGTACAAAACCCTTCTGACATGAGCATAGGTCTGTCTACCCAACTTGTTAATATAGTATTCGTCCAGTGTGATATTTTGTGTATTTGAAATATTTTTATTCAAGTGTATGAGGCTTGTTTTATTCTCATTGATTTGTAGCCTTACTAGGTTTGCTTCGCTGTCAAGTTTAGAAAAATTCCTTGGCAAGTGGTAGGGACCGTGCCAAAATGATGATGTCATCTGCATAGGCTGCACCTTCACTTGACTTTTATAATAGCGTACCTCTTGCATAAATAAGTAGCTATCTTATGACATAATCCAGAGCCAAATTGAATAGCAATGTACTATGGAAACATATTGCTATGAAGCCATATACGCTTTTTACCGACTTAGACACTACAGCTTTGCTAGAATTTGCATGAACATTTCAGGAGAGATAGGTATCATGAAGATGAGTACATACAATTGAAACAAATCGAAGAGGCAGGAGAGAGGTCCTAGCAAAAGGACTTTGTAACCATTCTAGGATTCGAAAAAATAGGCTATGAATCGATGATTACAGTACAGAGGAGTGGCCCCTGAAAAAAAATTTCATGAAAGGTAGCCAATATGAGTATCAACTGAAAGTTCTCTATGAGAGCTTTACAAAACAGTTCTTAAACTGACAGTTTTTGCTTCAGTGGGAGCACAGGGGGGGAAATACATGAAAAATGTGTTTCCTCCCTCGCGAATGGACACCCGTGATCTAAAAAATCTGAAAAAATTATCAAAGGAGATATTAATGGGTATAACTATAACAAATATCTCAGAAGTCAAAATTCGTTCAACTATGTTAATAATAGTATGATCCTCGAATTTCACATTTTCTCCAATTAAATCATCTTTGACATGTTTCTTGATTTTATTCGTTGCTGGTTACTGCATTTTGTAAGTTGAGTACAAAACCC
This sequence comes from Odontomyia ornata, assembly GCA_963969285.1. NCBI lineage: Eukaryota > Metazoa > Arthropoda > Insecta > Diptera > Stratiomyidae > Odontomyia > Odontomyia ornata. The sequence goes on from OZ017739.1 coordinate 310,145,219, forward strand.
TTCTGACATGAGCATAGGTCTGTCTACCCAACTTGTTTGATTTTCCGGACGATAGAGCGTTCTTCAAGCGTCGTTAGGGAACCTTTGGGCAACCAGGACTATGCTTCAAGTCTATTCTGCCTTCCTCTTTATACCTCCAGAAAATGTCGTAAACAGTTTTAGGTTTCAGGTTGAGGCTCAAACATATTTCTGCCACATTTTTAACCTTTCATATGGTTAGAAACCACCAACTGGATTTTCTCTGGAGGTGTGTATTTGCCCATTTTAATTTAAAAAGTACAACGTTTATTAAGCTACGAACAACACGCGGTTTGTGATCAATATTAGATATAATCTGCCCGGATCTATTACGACTTTATCACTGAAGGCGATATGCTATAAAGAGGTCACTCAAATGTGTTCTTTTTACATAAAAATGGACATGTTTGCCAAAGTTTTCTTGTTGTGGGGATCTTTTTGGGGCGTTATATTTTTGTGCTTCTTTTTTAATCCTTCGTTTTACTTCACATTTTGCGGTATATTTTCTTTTTTTTGAGTAAAACTATCGAGCTGATGTTTTGTTCAATTAATATTTCCTTTTTCTTTTTGTGTCATGGATTGAAGCCTAAATTGAAAAAGAAGGAACATTTCTTACTTGTGCGGATCTTTATGGGAGTCACTATATATATATATATATATATATATATATATATATATATATATATATATATATATATATATATTTATATATATATATATATATATGTATATATATATATATATATATATATATTTATTTATTTATTTATTTATATATATCTATATACATACATATGTGTATACATGGAATCAAATTTTGTGACCACGCTAGAGGTTGCAATCTGGCTCCCAATTTCTCCAAATTTACAGGAAGGGTGTATTGAGTAAATATATCGGTTAAGTTGTGGCAGCCATTTAAGCCGAAAAATCGTGATTTGCGTTCTGACCAAAGTATAGCTGAGGCTTGGACAACATTACTTACAGAGGTTCATTAAACCATGCAATGAATCACACAATAAAAAATCCAAAGTCGAACAGTCTGAGACAAAATGGCGGCCACTCAAATGTCGAAAAGCGTGCAAAAATTTGTTGTTGTATTATAGTTGTGACCAAACCTTTCAACCGATGCCAATTAAATTCGGCAGTTTAGTAGAAATCATAAGTTTTTGAAAAACTACAAGTATGTAAGAAGTTAGAAGCGAGGTTTCAAAAACCAAACGGTAGCTAGTTGAAGGTCGAAATTTCAAAGGATTCTAAAAGTCGTAATTTTAATCTTATGTATATTAAACTTAGTTTTAAGATAGAAAGTAATTGAACCTAAGAATTTCAGCATTTTGATGATCATTCATGTGCCAGTTTCAAATTGTCGGTGGTTTACATATGCGATTTTTACAGATTTTTGTGGCCCTTTAGCGGCCACATTTCGCAAGGGATTCTAATGAAGCTTTAGATTATGAATAACTGTATTGTATTGGGCAAAAAATTATCAAAGTCAAATGAAAAATGAAAAGTCGAAAATTTAAAGTCTAATATAAAAACATTTCATTTTCACTAAAAATTTAACATTTTGCCATGTTTAGAATGAACCACCGATTTGAATGAGTTTCGGCACATTGATTGATGATACCCTAAGACACAAATATTTTGAAAAATCCAAAATCAAATGCATGCGTTCAAAATGGCGGCTGTCAAAGATAAGAAAATTTGCGGAATTCGCTATTTTAGTAGCAACTGAAATAATAAATAATTTTTAATGGTTTCACTTGGAAGTATTTATCTAACAGGCCATATTAATGGTATTGTAAAATATTTTTATGCTAAAGTCGTGACATATCTCTTCATCTTCTCGTCTGCCCATCTTTTTGTCCGTGCGTCACAGCAATTTTTTTTCGCAAACCACATTAGCTAGAATGATGAGATTTTTTTACGTAGGTCAAACGTGGTGCCCTCTCAAAATTCGCTGTTCAATAGAAAATATTTTAAGGCGTTTTAGGGGGGGGGTCCCAATGCAGGGGTCAAATGTAGCCGATATGGGTGTCAAATAAAGATTTTGAGGAGAAATTTTCAAAACAGGTCCTTAAAAAGAAGCACATGCAAGGAAAGGTGCAGGGTGAGGGGAATGTACAAACAATTTGTGTCCCGCCTCTTTGCGATTAGAGGTCTTTGGACAGGAAAATCTGAAAAAAATAACGGAAGTAGGTCTTTATGAGTAAAAGGCATACAAATACCTCAGAAGTTACAATTCGATCAACTTCGTTAATGATAGTACAATTCATGAGTTTTAATGTTTATAAAATCGAAAGATGATCTTCAAATCACCCTCTTAAAATATTTATACTGCCTCCAATAAAACTTCTGAACATAAGGTGGTTCAAATGCGCCTAGACAAGTATTTTTTATAAAAAGGAGTATTTTACATTCCACCTAAATCTTACGAAACATCCTAAGAAAAGATATGTGAAATTGACAAATCCTATTGCTGCATATGTAGAGAAATATAATCAAATAATAATTTTGAGAGACTTTAACCGTGCTAATTTATCTTTTAGTCTTGATGAAAATGATAACCATCTCCTACCAGTAAACCTCTTCAAACAACATCGATGTTAACTTAATCAATGCATTTTATGGTAATGACTTACAAGAAGTAGAACTGATTCCTAACCAAAACAGAAATTTGTTGGATCTTATTTTTACCGATGCTTATGACGATGTGGTCAGTCCAACAAGAAGGGGAACCTTATCTCCAACACACGAAGCCATCTTGCTTCTTCAGTTGAACTGCCTATATTTGCTGTAACTTTTTCTCGAACGTACAATGACAACATTGTATTTGATTTCTTATAGGCTGATTATAATAGCATTGAATTTTATCTTACCACTGCCGATTGGAACTATCTTTTAAGTTTAGATTTAGAAGAAGCAGTCTCTTCATTCCATAAAACACTCTTCAAATGCATTGAAACTCATGTTCCCAAAAAAAAGTACAAAGTTTCCGAGTCCTAGCTTGGAAGCGATCTTATCAGAGAAATAAGCTGTATACATTAATGAGAGATAACAACTATATAAACCTCAGGAGTAAATATCATGAGTTGGCCACTGAATTTTCTATAAGATCTCGCAGAGTAGATGATCATTACATCAATTTGACCAAGGAAAGTATTATTCGTAAGTCCAAAGAATTTTTCGATTTCTTTAAAATCAACCAGAAAGCCATAGGATTTCCAACATCCATGCATTAAAGTAAAAGAGTTATTTAGCTTGCCCTCAAATCATATGGAGCCTTTTTGCCGAGCACTTTGAAGAGGTTTTCCGCCCGGCCACCACTTTATCATTCAACAACAACACCATCCATTGGTGAAATGAATTTTTCAAATGTAGATATTTTAAACACTATTAAGAACTAGATATTAACAAAGGACCTGGACCTGATCCTCTTCCTCCAAAATTTCTTGTTGAGTGTAAATATCTGACCACTTCCCCTCTACTTATTTTATCCAACGCATCTTTATCACAAGCTGCATCATACCTAAATAATCGAACACAGTTTGTAAAGTTTCAGAGCGCTTTCTTAAAGGAATTATTGCATCTCCTGGAGTGTTGCAAGATAGTCACGTGGGCACCCTTTTATTCAATATCTTTATCTTCAACTTTTCCAAAATTTTAAGTGACATACCTCATCTTATGTATGCCGACGACCTTAAACAATACCGCGCCGTCAAATTCCATTCCGAATTTATTTATTTGTAAACCAAAATAAATTCGTTAGTGAAACGTAATGTAATGATAACAGAGTTCATCTGAATGTTAGGAAGTGTTATGATATAAGCTTCTTGAGAAAGAATTCAGTATTCGAGCACACTTACCAACTGAACAATGCCCCACTTGAAAAATTTTTGGCATTCTTTTGGACAGAGAGTTGAATTTCAAATCTCAATACGACACAACGCTTGCTTGTTCAGCTAAGCAGCTTGGTTTCATAAAAGGTCGTGCTAAAGAGTTCAACAACCTATAGGTCACCACCTCATTTGTACGCCCTTTCCTTGAATATGGTTGCATTATTTGGAGTCCATGCTTTTGGACTCACAGCATCGGCATAGAATCTAATCAAAAACAATTTATTCTTTTTGCCTTGCGCTAAGTTTATGACCCAAGAGACTTCGCTAACTTGCCATCTTACCAGCGAAGAGTTGATATTTTGAATCTTTCCTCGCTCTCATCTCGAGGAACTATCTTAAGTTTTTGCTTTGTTTTCGATGTAATCAAAAAGATAGTCAATGTCGCATCACTGTCAAGCAGATTCATGTTCGAGGAAACTATTATACTTACTAGAAACACGCTGTTGTGTCAGCGTAAAAATTACAAATAAAAATGCGCAGATGTGTAATGACGCAGAGTAGAGAAAAATTCGGAAAGAGCGATTAAGAAGTAGTGGCAGGAAAAGCGATGCCGCATCCGCATGCGACAGCAAAGATATCGGTAGTGTTCAACGAGCATCAAAGTGAGTAAGATCGACCATCGACTAAGAGTGAATGTAACGCTTGATGTCTCTAAGTGTAAAATTATAAGTTTTCTTCATTTTTCTTATTCAATGAATATGCGAATAGCATAACCTATTTTCCCAGTCTACTTCAATTTACAAGACAGCTGGCGACCGTGAGAGGACTTGGGTTTAGTGTCAACAGTTGTGCTTTTTGTGAATAGTTGGCAGCTTGGACAACAATTATTGGTGCAATTTTCAAGCGTTGGATCAGAATGTTATTTGTGCGGATGTTCCGACGGTGACCGAAGGTAGCTGGCTGCAAGAATTGAAGTGTTTTAACGTAAAGCTAACGGATATGTGCAGCCAAGAAAAGTCCGTGGCTCTTCTGGTCGGAGCTGACGTAGCGGGAAAATTTTTCACCGGGCGGATACATGTGCTAAAAAGTGGACTCACGGCGATCGAGACACACCAAGGGTGGTCTCTTATGGGTAAAGTTCCCGTGATTAAAAGACGCATAAACCTGGCTATGTCGGCCATTTCTATGTATGCTAAGGACGCCGACATTAGAGATCTATGGGCTCTGGATGTTTTGGGGATTAAAGACCCTATAGAGCACAAGACCCAGCAGTAGCACAACTCGCAGGTAATAAAGACATTCAGAGAGTGTAATAAAAAATGTCGAGGGTCGATACGAAGTGAAGCTTCCATGGTTCGAGTGTCATCCCGAACTAAGGGATAATAAAGGTATGGCAATTCAAAGATAAGAGCCTATGGTCCACAAATTGCACACAACGCGCAAATACGAGGAGTATGATGGCATTTTCCACGCATGGTTGAGAGCGGGGATTATCGAACGCGTCCCGCTTGAAGAGGAGGCCCACCAGGGTAATTATCTACCACATCGGCCAGTTTATAAGGACAAATCGACGACGAAGACCAGACCCATCTACGACGCGTCGGCTGGGGCCCCCTCTCTCAACGGATATCTGGAGAAGGGTCTGAACCTCATCGAGTAGGTCATCGATATTCAATTGCGTTTTAGAGAAGGGACCATAGGCGTAAGTGTGAATATTAAAAAAGCTTTTCTGCAGATTAGTGTGAACCCGGCGGAGCGAGATTATTTAAGATTTTTATGGTACGACGCTGAGGGTAACTTAATTGTTTTTCGACACTGCAGAGTAGTTTTTTTTCAGAAAATTATTTGCAATCAATTAAGAATGGTGTAAGCGCAGAAAAGTCCAATTATGATAATGTTTTCAAGCTTAGACATAGTTTTTATGTAGATAACTGCTTGACGAGCGTAAATAAGGTAAGCGATTTAAATAGTTTTAAACGCGATGCTAAGGCAGTGATGGAGATGGGCATGTTTGACTTGCGCGAATGGGAGTACACTGGTGATGGCGATTCGCAGACTCAAACGGGAGTACTTGGCCTATTATGGAACAAGCAACGAGACGCTTTATTACTCAATGTCGCGACGTTAGTAAATTAGAATTTGAAAAAATACGAAAAGAAATATATTGTCAGTGGCCCACCGCATTTTCAACCCACTCAGTTTTGTTTGTCCCGTCTCGCTTGGCGCGAAAATTTTGTTTACAGGAAGCATGGGCAGCTAAAGTATCGTGGGATGAGGAAGTTAATGAAAACATAAAAGAGAGATTTTTAAAGTGGGTTGAAGAACTGAAAAATTTGGGGAAATCGAAGTACCGCGTTGCATGATAGGGGACGTAGACTTGGGCACGGAAATTACCTTGCATACGTTTGTCGATGCAAGCAAACTCACGTACGTGGCGGTTATTTTCTTAAGAATTCAAAGAGGGCCCGATGTTAAAGTTCATTTCGTGCAGGCGAAAACGAGAGTAGCTCCAGCCACCAAAAGTGAAACAAATAAATCCGCGAGTATCCCACGATTAGAATTGTTAGCAGCAACTATCGGCGCGAGACTGACTAGCAATGTTTTAAGAGCATTAAGCGTAAAGTGCGATAAAGTATTTTTTTGGACAGACTCGTCTACGGTAGTACGTGGCTCAATAAAATTGATAATTGGAGTATTTTTGTAACAAATAGAGTCAAAGAAATCAGTTAAATAACTGAGCATGGGCAATGGAGGCATGTACCCGGCCACCTTAACCCAGCTGATTTACCGTCAAGAGGTTGTACGGTCAAGCAATTGTTGGCATTGAATTGGTGGAAAGGGCCGGAATGGCTTAGACAGGAACCAACAAGCTGGCCTAATAATGAATTAAACGTTGATAAAGAAGAAGTTCATGCGGGGTTAAAAAGGTCAGAGAGAAAATGTACGGCATTAGTTAGTATGGGGAATAACAGGGACAAGATAGATTATAGTTGGTTTGAACGTTTTTCCGAATACTCAAAATTAGTACGAGTTTAGGTCAGGTTAAAAGATTTTTGTCTAATTGTTAAGTTGAAAAGAAGCTTGAATTTATGGTTATTTAATATCAAACGAATTGCGTAATGCAGAGACTTTAGTGTTAAAAATGATTCAAAATAAGCACTAATTGAATTTTGTTTACCTTTTAGAGTTGAGCAGGGAATTATTCGTAAAAAAACGAAACTTTTATATCGTGAAGACACGCTCAATTTTAGATGTCCGATTATACTACCTAGCAAAAATAGAATTGTAGAGTCAATTATTAGAGAAAAACATAAAGAGCTCAATCATGCAGGAGTCGCGGGCACTCTCAATGCGCTGCGCAAAAAGTATTGGATAATAGGGGGCCGAAAAGTAATTAGAGAAGTTATAAATAAATGTGTACAATGCCGCAGACATGACGCGAAGAACAGCCTCGGACAAGCAGCTGAGAGATGCTGCAATTTTTGAGATAGTAGGGGTAGATTTTGCGGGGCCAATATATTTAAAAGGGCAGTTAAAGGCTTGGATTTGTATTTTTACCTGTGCCGTATATAGGCGGTGCATCTAGAATTAGTGAATTCGTTATCAGTAGCATTCTTTTTAATGGCTTTGAGACGTCATATAGCAAGAAGAGGCAGACCAAGCGTGATTTATAGCGATAACGGAACCAATTTTACCTGGTTAAATAATGCCTTAAAATCAATAGATTATGAGAAATTAGCGGAAACACTAGCCGTGCAGCAGATCGAATGGCGTTTTAATCCGCCGTCAGCTCCTTGGTGGGGAGGGTTCTGGGAGCGCCTCATGGGTGTACTCAAGCGACTGTTAAAACGCACTCTTAAAAAATCGTGCCTTAGTTACGAAAAGATGATGACCACTCTTATTGACCGTGAAGCGGTTATCAATGCGCGTCCTTTAACATTTTTATCAAAAGGCTATGAGGAAGCTATACCCATATCTCCATTAATGTTCTTGCAAGAAGTAAAAGAAATTGGCGTCATAGATTTAGACAAAGTAGAAAAATTAGATATTAACAAGCGATCTGCGTACCGGCTCAAAATAAAACAACATTTGCGTAAAAGATTCAGAAATGAATATCTATGTGCATTAGCACATCAAAAACGGAAAAATAAAAGCTACAAAGCAATGAAAGTAGGAGACATTGTTCCTGTAGGTAGTGATAATTCGAAAAGATTAGATTGGCCATTAGCTAAAGTAAAGCAAATTTTTGTAAATAAAGACGGACAAGTCCGTGTAGTGCGATTAGTGACAGCAACTGGCGAAATAACGCGCCCAATTCAGCGCATATATCCATTAGAATTAAGTTCAAACGAAGTAGAAAGATGCGACAAACAAATTGTAATAGAAAAGTTTAAAAATAAACCTACGAAAGTCAACGATAAAGAAAAAACGGTTATTGTAAAACCGAAAGAAAAAGTAAGACTTTTGTTAATTGTTCCTGGCATCTTTCTTTAATTTCAAGCAAAAATATGGATGTGCATTCTTAATTTTCTACGTTTAAGATATTTTTTCAATGTAATTTTTACCACGTAATGTATTTTAGTTATTTACACCTTTTGTTCGTGAGGGAGGATGTCGTGTTAGCGTAAAAATTACAAATAAAAATGCGTAGATGTGTAATGACGCAGAGTAGAGAAAAATTCGGAAAGAGCGATTAAGGGAGTAGTGGGAGGAAAGCGATGCCGCATCCGCATACGACAGCCAAGATATCGGCAGTGTTCAACGAGCATCAAAGCGAGTAAGATCGACCATCGACTAAGAGTAAATGTTACGCTTGATGTCTCTAAGTGTAAAATTATAAGTTTTCTTCATTTTTCTTATTCAATAAATATACGAATAGCATAACCTATTTTCCCAGTCTACTTCAATTGACAAGACACACGCGTTTGCTTTATGAATAGCAACATAAAACCACCTACGCAGGCAACGAGCCAATTAATAGGTGTTGCAAGACTTTCAATTCTATGAGTAAACATTACTCTCCTTCTTTCTCAAAACTAAGTTTAAAAAAAAGATAACCGACGCATTAAAATAAGTTGCAATTGTTAAATATACATCTAATTTTATATTTTGTTTGTAAGTACGTTTTTTTGTGATTGCTTTTTTTTGCTTTGCAAATAAATTTGGATCTAAATTTTCTGATGTAAAATGTGTATTTTTGAAAGTTTCATAAAAATCGAGCCGCAAACAGCTAGGTTTCAGACGATTGAAATTTATCAAATTAAAAGAACAATTACAAGTCAGACTGTGAAAATACATGTTCACAAAAGACCCAAACACTACAATTGTGTAAGGGTTTCGATGTAAATTTTGGAAATATTTCAAAACGTTGATATGTTATCATGATTACAATTAAAATACGAGTACATAAAAACCATATATTAGTTTTCCGAGCTCTATTCATGGAATATGTTCGTATGTGTGAGTCGAATTTTGATATTCAGAAGAGGTTGTTTCATTTACAAATTATTTTACAAAAACCCTTCTGGTAAAAGGACTCTCCTGCTGGTTTTTCTTCCCCTTAAACAGTGTTTGACTTTCAAAGTAGGGGCCAACGAAATGATTAATTGCTTTTAAAAATATGGGTAACTACGAGAAATCCGCCTTTTCAATTGCTGGTGCCTACGGGATTTTTTAGGGATAGGGAATATCATTAATCGGCTCCCCTCGTTCCGCATATATTCTTCTCGGCAAATGTACTGAATGACTTTTTAGTTAGCCTTCTGAACTACGTCGTCACCATATTGAATGAGCTCCTCTGGAATCTCATCGATGGCCGGCGCTTTATTATTCTTTTGGGTTTTGATGGTGGAACAAACTTCATCTACAGTAGGTGGGGCTAATGGATGCTCTTCGGGAAACTCTATAGGCTACAATGTTGAGTTTTAAATTAGTGCATAATTGAAAACATTATTTGTGCGGGAAACGTTTTTTGGTCCGTTGAACCGGATTTGACTTTTTTAAATTTACACAGTTTATGATTTGTTTACATTCTCGGACTGATTTGACTATTTGAATTTCAGACTATATACAAAGAAGAAGTCCTAGTAAATATAACGAAATCGTCCAATCATGTAGAAGTTAATACAAAAATTAATGTTGCTTTACAAAAATGAATGTTGTGAGAGTTAAACCACGTCTTCACAAACCACAAAAGGTGGCTAAAGTGAAGAATACGCTGGTATACGTCTAAAAGTAAAAAGAAAGATTGCAGCACATGCAGGTGGACTTCAAAACCAAAGATAGTGTGGTGATAAAGGTATAGATAATGTCCCCGCGGGAGTGCAGCGATGGTCTGCTGCCTCGGCGGAAGAGAATGTTGAGATCCGCCGAGATCGGCCTTGTCTGAGGACGCGTAAATGCGCTGGTAGGCTAGCGTTGCGGTGTCGTGGAGCAGATTCTTTTCCCCAGCACAAGAACCCACTACGACTGCAAAACAACTTGATCTGTTTCGCCCGACAGACCCACCGTCTATCCAGCGACTGTCAACCCACGTTTCGATTCGCCAGCCTCTACTGCAGCATTCAAGAAATACCTTTGAAATTTACCCGTCCCGCGATATCGATGAGATTAATTCCACTCGTTCCACCTTTAGGTTAAGTGAATCTGACGTGTTCCCGATCAAGTGAAGCATGTGATGCGATAAAACACTCGCACGATTAATGCTGATTAGAAGATCTTTCATGAAGTCTACTGATAGCCTATGTTGTGGAACACCTAGCAAAAATTTCAACCGCAAATCACACACTTTATTGCAAATTACTCCCACAACTTACGTGAAGTTTTCGGAACAAGAGCTAACGGATGTCGACGAGATTCATTCCACTCGTTTCACGTTTAGGTTAAATGAATCTGCGGTGTTCCCGAACAAACGAAGAATGTGATGCAATAAAACACTTGCACGATTAATGCTGATTAGAAGATCTCTCATGAGCTTTACTGACAGCCTGTGTTGTGGAACACCTAGGAAAAATTCCAAGCGCAAATCACACACTTCGTTGCAAATTACTCCCATAACTTACGCGTAGTTTTTGAAACAAGAGCTAACGTGAATTTTAGCTGTGAGCCGATATTTCCACTTGCGCGGAAACTGATCCAAACGCGACAAAACTTATCGAATCAACAAAAGGTAAACTTTCCACCAAGTATTAACTAAGACACGGCAAATGGCGAAAAAATTTCTTGAATTAACCAAAAGGGTATCCTCAAACAAACTTTTGCCAATTTCTCCGTGGACTGCCCTCCGTCCAAAACTTTACTTTCTCTTTTTCCGTGTCCCAACGGTATCTTGAATCAGCTGCTCGCTCAACTGAGTTCGATTGTATTCTGTAATGCGATACACAGTTGTGTTATGCAAAGATGCATCACACATGAATTAAAAGTACATGTGTTATACATTTACATATTAAATTCTAAAAACATTAGATGCATCACACATGAATTAAAATACAGTTAGTAAAGATTAGAATTCGTTAAGAATTCATTCACACATAATTTAGTTTGTATTTTTAATCTACGTACAAACAAGTCACATATGCAATCCATATACCTACCATTCAATGTAGACGTCTTTGCGGAAGTACACTTGAGTACTTTTCACACTGGTAATGAACTTATAGTAAACAATACTCGACCTTACTCAATGTCTTGTGCATACCATTCATTGAGTATGAGGTAGCTTGGAGTTTTGTTTATATGGTGCGAATGCGCTTTAATGATAATGTTTGTGGTCTGGTGACGACGGGTCGTTAAGTAGGTCATCAGAACATGCGAATGTTTTGGATTGCATATGGATAATTTAGAGTATGTCGTGTTTTATGTTATTGGATTTTTTAAAAACATTTATTACTTAATTTAGGGTATTGCTAGATTTTAAGTAATATTTTATATTGATTTATGGGTTAAGATTAGGTATAAAAGAAGTAAGTAAATTTGTAGAAAGAGGCAGTTGTACGGAATACATCATACTTGGTGCTACGATTTTGGGCACAAGTAAATTGAAAGAAAAAATTTGAATTTTTACTTGATACGCTGTGTTTCGGCGTAAGGGAGTTATTTTAGAATACACTGCGGCATAGCAGAACTTGGCTAGTATCTTTGGCCATAGGTCTGCGGTGCCATTGAACGTAATTTGGCCAGGTACCAACCGGGCTAGTGTCCACACTGTAGGTAAATTCCCCCTTTAACGAATATCAATTTATAATAAAACACAAACTTATAACAGTTGAGATGCTCTAAGTCAGTGTTCCTATGTCCGAAATTTTAATTGGCAGATTTAAAATACTTGGAGAAAAATTAACCGAAATAAAGAAAAATGAAAAAGGATTTTAAATAGTAATAAAAGTTATACCGCATGAAGAATATAGTAAAGGGAAACGTTTAAATTTAATATAAAGGAAAATTGATATAAAATTAAATTTAATAATAATAATAAGAAAGAAAACTATTTTATAAATTACGATTATGATTGGAAGTAATTAAATATTTTTTTCCTAAATCTACCATTAAAATTTCGGATAGGAGTTAGGAAGGTTTTCGAGCAGCTTGCTTGTGTGACTGCTCGATTAAAACAATAGGCAAGTTAGAGATCTTTTGACAGGGGACGATGCTGAGTTAGAATCTCTCTATTTTGTGTCGGACATTTGGGGCGATTCCGAAGATGTATACGAGTATATGGAACTTATGATAGACCTCCAAGAGCTGGCAGATGAATGTGCACCCTCTTCCCCTGCATGTGAAATGCATAATTCTTCTACTCATATGGGAAACGAATCGCGTTTCAATCGTGAAGACGTTAATTTGCCGCGAATGATTGTCCCAAAGTTTACGTCTAAATATTAAGATTGGCTTTCTTTTCGAGAATCGCTGGTACACGATAGAGTCAGACTGGCAGATGTGCAAAAATTACACTACTTGAAGCGCAGTTTGAGTGACGAGTCGGAAACGTTGCTTAAACATGTCGGCGTTCCGGACAAAAATTATTCGCTAGCGTGGAAAATTTTGTGCGATTGGTACGAAAATAAACAAGCACTATTGAACGTGCAATTTAAAATGCTATTTTCATTCAATACTGCACAAGAAACTGCTTCTTCCCTTCGCGCTTTACTCGATAAAAATCTGGAAGAAACACAAACCATTGAAACTATGGACATAACGGATTTGTGGCAGATGTCTCTTGTGTATCTTACAGCGCAACGTTTGCCCCTTTGAGGAACGGAACAAATGGAGAGGCTATGCTCATATAAGCTCCATAGAAAATGATACGACCACCTGCTGAGCATGATTGTCATTTCATTTCCAATAATTTCCACAATTTCTCCTCTCGAGAGCCAGATTGTCAATTTGACGACTAAACATGGATGGGAAATTTACCTGGCGCGTGAGATACGATTCGGAATTTAGTCGTTTTTTCGTTTCGAAAACCTTTCCGAAGGTACATATTGACTGTAGTGAAAGTAATATTACACCTGGTTTAGGGATAACAACGTTTTAAGGAGTGACATTGTAAATTGGAGCCAGGAACTCAATTAAAAGTGTAATGTGCGTTATTGCTAGAAAACGATGGGTTATCGATGCGAAAGTGTTTTCTATCCTAAGTAGCCATAATGCTTTATTTGTATTCAATGCTATTTTCTTGTTCTGTGAAGTGTTATTTGCAATAAAATCATATTTACGAGTGCATCAGCGTTTGTTTACTTTCTTGTGACAACCCATTGGGTTCCCCTTAACTAGCTTTAGAATCACGGTCACAGGGGTAGGTGCATAAAGACACGTAGTTAGCTAAGCGGTCGCAGGGGTAGTTGTGACAACGTGTACATATGGATGTCCACTCCGGTTTTATCTTGTTCCTCAAAGGTTTGCCCCCTAAAACGAGACAGATTTGGGAATATGAAACTTCTGCTTCATTGGAGCTTCCTTTATTTGATAGAATGAAATTCTTTTTGAAACGACGTTTCAGAACATTAGAAGTGGCCAGGTCCGATCGCCTATGCCTCAAGCCACATGTGGCTACCAAGCAGTGCACAATACATATCGACAAGCGACAAAGTCGGCGATATGTTTTTTGTGCAAGGGCGATCATTTTCTGCGCTCTTGCGAGCAGTTCGAAGCTCAATATAGTGATAAAGCCTAATTTATGCATAAATTGCCTGGAATTTGGACACCGCGCAGCAAATTGTACAAGCAACAACCGCTACAACAAATGTAACCAAGCATATCATACAATTCTTCGTGGGAGGAACCAAGTAGCTCCACCTTACACTAAAGAAGTCGGAATTCATGCTGTGGGAGCAGTGCACTTTAAGGATGTATTGTTGGTAACCACTCTAGTGACAATAACGGCAGGGTTCGCAAGCATCACTAATCAGCGAAAAAGCAATTACTTTGCTCAAACAAATTACATTTCACCGGAATTAACGGGCTTAATATCGATCCTTCTAAAGGCCGAATAAGATCGGCATTTTACTCGGCACAGATATATATGCTCGATTGATTTTGGATGGCATTGTTCAGCTAGCAAATGGGACATTTGCGCAAAGGACTAAAATTTGATGGATTTTTAGTGAAGAAATAGACATTATCTGGAAGAAGAGCGATTCAATCATAAAAGGTCGAAACTGCGAAAAATGCAGACATTGAACTCAATGAACACCTGAAGAAATTTTGGGAAATTAACGAGGGCCTGTGTGTCGTGACCTTGAATGACGAGGATCAACACTGTGAAAGTTACTACGTGGCAAACACCTGGAGGCAAGATGATGGTCGTTTCCTCGTTAGTTTCCCATTCAAATCTCAGCAAGCCAAGTAGAGTATTGGACACATTGCTAAAGCTAGTTTTAGCGCTTTGGAAAGAAGATTAGTTAGAGATTTGGAATTTAAGGAAGCATAGGTGAAAACCATGATCGAATATATCAACGCAGGATATATGTACTTAGTCAACCACGAGGGCATGATCAATAAGGGGAATTATCTTTCACATCATACCGTCATTAAAGAAAGTACCTCTACGAAACTATGTGCAGTGTTCGACGAATCACAGAAAAGCAGCAGTGGTATATCATTAAATGACGCTTTATTGACGGGTCTGACAATCTAGGACAAACTCATTTCTGTACTCATGCGATTTCGCAGATTCAGATTGGCTATGGTCGCGGATATAAGCCAAATATTTTGCCAAATAAATTTGGGTAAATCAGATTCAGAATTTCAAAGACTTTTATGGCGCCCAGATGTTTCACAGCTAGTTAAAGACTATCGGCTAACAATTGTCACATTTGGTACTACGTGTGCGCGCCCTTTGGCACTAAGGGCTTTGCGTAAACTTGCAGAAAATGAACGCTTGACCAGCCCCCATGGAAAAAAGCTGGTTCTTGATGACTTCTTAGTCGATGATATGCTGTCAGGTGACAACGACCCAATGAAAGCAATTCAAAAACGACAACATGAATTTTATTTACTGGTAGCGACTATTGTACCTAAAGAAGATATCGAAATGGAAGAGACGTTGAATTTGGATTTAAATCGAAGCTTCAAATTGTTGGGTATTCACTGGTATCCGATTGGGGACTACTTTTGTTTTTGGCTGAATTCACAACCACGAGCAGAGTATACCAAGCGGATCATACTTTGTGATAAGGCTAGTCTTTATGATCCACTGGAATGGATTGCATCAGTCATCACCTGTTTAAAAATATTACTACGTTGCATTCGGTAACGTGTTTATTCCTGGGACTCACAGCTTTTGGATGACGTTGTGGCACACTGGGTACACTTACGTAAATCTCAGGAAGATATACAAGGCATCAAAGTTCCAAGATGGATAATACTAGAACAAACCACGAAGTTGGAGTTGCATGGATTCAGCGATGTATCTCAAGAGGCATATGGTGCTCTAGTTTCCCTAGTTGCTCATGGAATAACCGAGAGAAAAGTACAACTATTAATCGCAAAAACTAACATCGCACCCATCAAGTCTGTTATGATTCCAAGGTTTGAGCTATGTGGTGCAGTTGTCCTTTCAAAACTGATTAAGATGGTAAACGAAGTTTACAATCTCAATCAAGTGACGACATGGTTATGGTGTCACAATACCACGGATCCAGGGGTATTCATCTCGAGAGTCAGTATTTGTGGAAAACAGAATGGCTGAAATCTAGAACAATGTCAGTAACACTCCATGCCGATACATTCCATCTAAACAGAACCCGGCCGACTTGTGTTCCAAAGGTTTAATCGCTCACGATCTTATTGACAACACGCTATGGTGAAATGGTCCACATTGGCTTAAAGAAGGGCAGGATAGTTGGCCTGAACTAAGAGATATACAAGAAACGGATCTTGAACGCAGAAAGGAAAATATCTTAAGATGTCTTTCGATACAAAATTCGAAACTGAACGAATTGTTACATCGGCATTCATCCTTGACTACGTTAATAAGGGTTACCGCCTATTGTTTAAGACTTCAAGCAGTCGCGATGAAGATAAATTCTCTGAAATTCTTGGTACGGAGGAATTGAATGGTGCTCCAGGATGCAATCCACAAAATTCAAGCCGAGAATCCACGAGCAGGGAGGTATCAAATAACAAATTTGAAGCCTTTCATCGAACATGACATTCTACAAGTCGGAGGACGTCTCGAGAATGCACGCATACTATCCGTAGAATATCACCCTATAATTTTACCAAAATCCGGAAAATTGATTGAACGAGCTCTTAACCACGCTCACAAAACAATTTTGCATGGGCATACGCAACTTATGCTTGCCTTTATTCACAAGAATTTTTGGATAATTGATGGCCGCAATGGCATTCGACACTTTGTACATAAATGTATTAGATGTTTTAAGTGCAAGGCGAACAATTCAAGACAACTGATGGGAGATTTGTCTGGCCCCGCGTTAACATTAATCGTCCGTTTACATATACGGGTATTGACCACTGCGATCCATTCACAATTCAAGATGGGCAAGATCGAGGTTACAAAACCGTCAAATGTTATGTTTCTGTCTTCGTATGGCTAACGATCAAAGTAATTCATTTGGAATTGGTAAGTGATCTGATTATAGATGCGTTTCTTGCCGCTTCACATCGCTTTGTTGCAAGAAGAGGATACCCTACAAATTTATACAGTGACTCCGGATCTAATTTCGTTGGGGCAAACATTGAATTACGCAAAAGATTACGAAGCAATCATGTAGTGGTGGATAACGTGACAACGCGAGGAGTTGATTGGAATTTCAATTAACCTGCTGCTCGTAATTTCGGAGAATTATGGGAGGCAGGCATGAAATCTCGCAAATTTCATTTAAGACAAGTCATCCTCAAAACTCCATTAAGTTTGAGGAATTTACGACTGTTCTTGTACCAATTGAAGCTTGTCTTAAATCCCGACCTATGTGTCCCATCACGGATGATTCAATAGAGCATTCAGCTTTAACTCAAAGACACTTCTTAATCGGGAACTCGCTGCTGTCACCTCCACCAGTTGACGTCATTGAGACCGCAGTTAATTGACTTAATAGATGGCAGCTAACACAATGTTTATTGCAGGAGTTTTGGAAACGACAGTCCAAGAAATATCTTCATCAACTACAACAACGCCCTAACTGGGTGAATAAGACCAACAACCTAAACATCGGTGATCTATGCCGCATTTTAGAAAATTTCACCACACAAATGGCCGTTAGCTCACATTATTGAAGTTCATCCTGGGAAAGACGGGCTTGTACGTGTAGTTACCGTGCAAATGAGAGATGCAAAATTCAAGCGACCAATCGTGAAGATTGCATTACTTCCGAAATAGACCCATAGCAAATGAATTAATTTGAATATTGCTTGTGTTTTTTTATCGTTATGGCTTGCCTTCTTCATAGGCACTGAGCAGCGGGAAACATGCAACATAGTCAAGTTAACTTTACCCTACTCAGACTGAGGAACATCATTCTAATATCCCTTTTGTATATCTCCTTTACAGTGACGCAAATATAATTATCCTGGAATCTGATATTCCAGCGGGGTAAAGATGTTTGGACGTGGATCGTGAAAGAAGTATATTAACTGTCTGTGCAGAACTGCAGCGATGGACTGCTGCCTCGGCGAAAGAGGATGGTAAGATCCGCCGAGATTGGGCTTGTCTGAGGACGCGTGAATGCGCTCGTAGGCTAGCGTTGCGGTATCGTGGCGCGGGCTCTTTCCACCAGCATAAGGACCCACTGCAAAAACAATTTCGCATCCACGAATTTCTGGGGTCAAATAAATGTCGAAAAGGAGTGTTACGGATAAAACTGAAGGGCACCAGGATTACCTCACCCCGAACACTATCGTAACATTCGCGTGACTATGTATAGTCAGAAAGCTAAGCCGCACTCGACTAGGGTTTGTTTGTCAGTCCAAATTGTAATCATATTAGTAGTTTAAATACGATTATTGGTAGTTTTAAGCAAACAAAATTGTCATCGAGCGAAGGTCAGAATCACTGCATGTTTGAAGTTGGAATGTTCCCCACAAATATTTCGGTAAAATCAAAACCTAACAAGATCGAGCCAGATGTTGCCAAGGAGGATTCAGATGATGAATCGCTTAGCCCAATAGAAGACGTCCAAGAAAAGATTGTTCAAGAGGTTTTTGTTAGCAAAAGGCATGTGAAAGAAGTGAAGGAAGTGAAGGAAGTCAAGGAGGAAGCAGTTGAACTTGTAAGGCCTCAAACTTCTATGAATCCGTCAAAAGAGCAAAAGAGAGCAAAACAGTCGCAAAGAGAAGCACCGGTAGCTGTGATTAAGGAAGTTGTTGCAAAGATTGAGACTCTTCCTACTGAAAACACGCCAGTCTTGCAAAATAAAGAAACTAAACAACCCGATGAGAAATTGGTGAAGCAGGTTGATTCACCAAAAGCTCAAAACAAACAAACTAAAGTTAAAAAGAAAACCGAAGCAATTTGACATCTGCTGCTTTGAAGAAAGATTTACCAATTCCGACTGTAAATGCATTTAACATTGCCGAAGATCGGCTCGGGCTGACGAAGCTGCTCGATGCAGAGGATGTGCTTGTTGAGCATCCCGATGAGAAGTCCATTATTACATATGTTGTAACCTATTATCACTACTTCAGCAAAATGAAGCAGAAAACAGTGCAAGGCAAACGTATTGGCAAAGTGGTCGGAATCACAATGGAGAACGAGAAGATGATTAATGAGAAAAAATACATTCTTCGACGGATAAGCAGTACCTTTTCCAAAAGGTGACTGCCCAATCGATTCTCATCATCTTCCAACAACGGAGGAAGTATTGTCGAGGACCAACCAAAATATCACATCTTGTATGTTTTTTTTTATTGAAAACGACGAAACGCGCACGATAGACAATATTCACAACGAAGCTAAGCCCAACTAAGGTGACAGGATGACGACAGATATTTCCGTGGTGCGTTGGGACCCAAGTCAAGGGCCCGGTGCCAAATATATTGACGAATACGAATACGACGGAGGTAATTCAAGCTCTCGATTGTTCAAACGATCGCGTATTAAAGCGCTAGCCGAGGAACGTGAATCAGTACAGAAGAAAACGATCACAAAATGGGTAAATTCACATTTGGTTCGGGAATATTGTCGCATACAGGATTTATATGTGGATATGCGAGGTGGCAAGAATTTGATACGACTGCTAGAAGTTTTATCAGGCGAGCGACTGCCAAACCCGACAAAGGGTAAGATGAGAACTCACTGTCTTGAAAATGTCGATAAAGCGCTACAGTTTCTCCGGGAGCAACGAGTACATTTAGAAAACATCGGTTCACATGATATTGTAGATGGAAACACATCTCTAAATTTAGGTCTTATCTGGACAATTATTCTAAGATTCCAAATCCAAGATACTACTATTGAGGAAGTAGATAATAAGGAGACGAAATCTGCAAAGGATGCTTTATTGTTGTGGTGTCTAATGAAAACAGCTGGATATCATAATGTTAACGTACGTAATTTCACGACCTCTTCGAGAGATGGTCTTGCATTTAATGCTATCATCCATAAACACTGCCCGGATCTAATTCAATTTGAGAAATTATCAAAGTCTAATCCCATTGGTAACCTGAACAATGTCAGTAAACAAACATCACTGACAGGCCAAACTGTCAGTGAATTATGTTCAGTTGATTCAGCCGCACTTGGAGTGCTCACCACCAGAGGGGAGCGCAGATCAAGTGGCGGCAGAAAGGAATTACCCCGCTGAAGAGGTGGATGACCGACGAGCGGGACCATAGCCGTTAGGAGGAGGCTATAAAAGCGCGCGAAGAATGACGCGCCTCCTCTTTTATCTTCTCTATCGGGTGCGACGAAGCAGCGGAGCAAGAACAACGCAGCGGCAATCTTCAGTGGAGGACAGCGGAATAAGCAATTGAGATCCAAGCGAAGGGAAAATTCGTATCAAAATGACGAGCAAGCCCAGACATCGGAGGAAAGGCTACAAAGTACAACAGCGTATACGGTCGCCGAAGGGGCCCCTTTGTAGGTATAAAATAGAAATAAGTTTTCTTATTGAATACAGTGTATCACATGTTAAAATTATATGGAAGTTCCAATTTGGAGTACAAGTGTTGGAAAATTTTAAATAATCGTAGTTTCTTTGTGATATATTAATGCTTGGAGGAAGAAATTTTTGTCTTTAGGACAAGATTAGAGAAAATCTTTGTTTTCAGATTACGGGTTGTAACGAGTGCGGCTTGGAAGGACAAGTCGAAGTGGAAGTGTCGTGGAATTAAATGAAATTCGTGGTATCGGGAGTCAGAGTGTTCGGGGGTGGTATAGTGGTCCACGCGAAGATTAGTTTGATTAAGAAGTAGAGGTGTACAGTGGTGTAGGTGAAGGATTGTAGTGAAGGTAATAGGGTGGTTATTAGCTAGGGTTTCGGCCGAATAACGTCGCGTTTAATCCGGTTAGTCGCATTCTCGCTTGGCGGCTATCTGGGGCTTTGAGAGACAAGCGAGTGGCGCCCCACGCCCGTCTCCGGACGAGCTAACCGGGTCTATAAGCCCCGCCGGAGCACTCCAGTTTCCCTGAGGGCCATAGTGGCTGTCGCGAGGTAAAAAGTGGGTGTAACAGGAGGTAACCAACTATGGGTCGGAAATTGCTGACGCAAAGGACAAACTGGACTTGGGGAAGGCAGACGGACTTAAGAGGACTTCGTCGTTACCGACGGTTCTTATGGCACACAAATAAGAGTGGGGCATCCAGATGGGGGTGCCCCCTCGCACGCTCTCAACCGGATCAAGATCTAAACGTAGAGCCATTACCCATTTGAATGAAAAACTCATACATACATAATTTGCATGAATTTCCCTATCCAATGAGAAATATAGACGTGGCCAATTTATGTTATAGAATTATGTGATGGAATCACATAACTCTATGACATAAAAGGGCACGCGAGCGGGAGGCCACTTTACCCGACAAGAGACCCTGTAAAACAAGGAAATGGAGGAGCGCACCCGATGGCTAGCCCATGTTATAGGAGGTGCCTGCCATCGTTATGAGTCCTATACCCAGTCAGCTAAATCGAAATGGAACGACCGAAAGGTATAGGGTTTAAAAATTCATTTTATTCAAATAAACACAAAATACTATATGAAGGTTTTTAGATGAATTAATTCTTACTTTTGGACATAAAACAGTCCATCGGCACCATCATGTATGGACATTCAAAAGAACTTTTAATTTCAGTGCAACTGTTTTTAGTACGATATTGTCATTTATAAAACTATAAATAGGGCATATCCACATGTTCTCGCTACTACGTTATAAGGAAAAATAATAAGAACCGGATATATTTTACTTTTAGGTACAACTAATTCTCCATCTACATTTAAATCGTTAAAATAATCTTGCAGCTGCTTGTTTGGAAAATCCTTCTACAAAGTTAATTTCGTTTAATTTATCATTATTGATTTTCATGAATGACTTCCAAGTAAATTTCAACTACTTCGCATTCAAGTACAAAAATAATAAAATCCAATCTAAATCTAAAGTAAACATGCAGACTACCGAGACCAATTTGTTAGTTTCTATCGCACAAATTAATTGTCCATGCAACATGTAAGTGCGAAAGACTTCCAGATGATTTGTCACAGGTATCGAAAATAATAACGATACGAGTAAACTCAGTTGACAAAGATTTACATGGAGGTGAAGTCCATTCAGCAGACCTTGGTCAGTCATAAACTTGGCAGAGTCTATAATTCATGTATGCATGCATATATGATTTTCAGGAAAAATCCGCCTTCTAATTGGAAATCAAATGTTCAATTTCAAAGCAAGAAACTGAAGCGAGTTTGGGCTACGGACGTGAAAAATCCACAGGACGTAGTTATTGATTTATTCCCTTAGTCAAGCGCGCCAATCCACTTACGTTGGTATTAATAAAATGCAGTTCGGCTTCCGGATTGACGATTTCGACACTTGACGCTTGATTGACGATTTCGTTGATTTAGAACAAATACTTTGATTTCAAGCTGTTCTCGCCAGGACAAAACTTCAAATCCTTGAAAATTTTAGATCAAACAAGCACTGTCATGTCACAGCTCTTTGGGTGTATTTGCAATTTCGAATTGCTTAATATTGTCAATTTAAAAAAACATAGCCATTTCACTTAGAGCGTATGTACTTATATTAATTGCAATTTAAATACTTCTTCAATCTCACTGTTCAATTTTGACACGTCTTCTAAGACGAGTCTTCCACACAAAACAAAGTATTTGCAATGAATCTCGCCTCCACTATATTTCAATCGTTTAAAAATATTAGTTACACACTCAATTTCTTTGCAACATTACATGGATATTCGAGCCGTTATTTTTCCCTCCTTCTGTTTACAGGGTCTGTATAATAAGTAACCGGACAGAGCCTGCCCCGCGCCGTCAAAGCGTCTGCTACCCGGTATCTGGTGCCGTAGTGGTGATGGGGGTCTAGGTAAAGGGAACCGGGCTGCAGCAGTTGCCTCCAAGCGCTTGGAGAGATAGCATCGAGCGAGAGCGGAGTGCGTGTTCAGTTACATCGTCGGATTGAAAATGGACCGTACGATTGAGCTACGTGCTAGCATCAAATTTTGTATCAAACTCAAGAAAACGGAAACGGAAAATCTTCAAATGATTCAAGTGGCTTATGGTGAGGATATTTTGTGCAGAACTCAAGTGTTTCAGTGGCACAAAAATTTCCGGGAGGGCCGCGATGACGTCCATGACAAACAGCGCGTCGGTCCTTCATCAACGAGTCACACGGACACAAATGTGCAAAAAGTGCGTGATGTGTGAACAGTGATCGTCGTCTGAGCATTTGGGCTATCGCAGATGAGGTAAGAATTGATAAGACGACCGTTCACAACATTATTAAGAACGATCTGGGTATGAGGAAGACCTGCGCGAAGCTGGTACCCCAACACCTGACTGATGAGCAAAAGGAGTGTCGTGTTGCTGTCGCTACGGAATCCTTGATTGACTGCAAACTGAACTAGAGTTCTTACAGCCCGGATATGGCACCAGCGGACTTCTTTCTGTTCCCCAAGGTCAAGAGACACCTTAAGGGGACGCGGTTCGGGACTCTGGAAATCATTTAACGTGCTACGACGAGGGCTCTAGACAGCATCGAGGTTGCCGACTTCCAGGTATCGTTCGGGGATTGGAAAATCCGGTATCAGCGTGTTATCGACTCCAATGGGGACTACTTTGAAGATTTATAACGAAAAATTGTACATATTTTGCCAATAAAAAATTTCATGAGGTCAGTCCGGTTACTTATTATGCTGACCCTGTACATTGTTTCTCCAATTAAACATCCCCAACTATATTCAATGGCGGGTCCCAGGTCTTTTTTTTTTGAGACCGCCCTCGTATCAATACTCATCGGTTCGATTGCTCCTCTTGAAATTTTAATGGGAAGCAAAGGAACACATTTTGCTGAAGTTTTGTTAATGGGTAGGTAATTTGGGGAAAATTGAATCCTTCAAGAGAACACCATCACGTATGTGGTAGAAATCCTATCACAGTAACCCACAACTACGGAGAATTAAGCATTGTGGTGCGATTAATTTGCCGGTTAGAATTGCACCGCATTGTTTTCTAACAATATCACTCACACTCGTTATAATGAATTATCACAACGAATTCGGAGGCAACCACGAATACAACTTCGAATGGATTGCACGAGTGGCGCGTCGAGATTCTATATGCAGAACGGAAGACAAATGGAGCCGCAAATTTTCACTTTCAAAGGGGTGCTCCTGAACACTTCACGCAGTAAACAAGTCAATTTTTACAACACACATGTACGTTTTATAAGCATTAAAACAATTTTTGGAATCTAATATAATCTAATTTCGCAAACGCGGCCAAGAAAATCTGGCAATCGTTTTTTCGTGTCTTCCCCGTGGCGCGGTCCAAGTCAAACTCCACGATTCGTCCCCAAAACTTGTCTTTCCTCTTCCTCATCCCGTGTATCCAGCAAATTGCATCAGCTGCTCACTCAGCCGCGTGCGATTGCCTTCGGTAATATAAAACACCGTTGGGGTGCACTAAATCAGTGTTTCCGTGACCAAAATTTTAATTGACGGATTTAAACTTTTTCAAGAAAAATTAACTGAAGTAAAGAAAACGAAAAAGATTCTAAAAAGTAATAAAATTCAAATCTCATGAAGAATATAATTAAAGGGAAACGTTTAAATTTAATAGAAAGGAAAATTGATATAAAGTTACATTTAATAATAATAATAAGATAGAAAACTATTTTACAAATTACGACTATGAATGAAAGTAATTAAATGTTTTCCTAAAGCTGCCATTAAAATTTTGAATAGGAAATAGGAAGGTTTGAGCAGTTTGCTTGTGTGGCTGCTCGATTACTACACGTGCTGGCTATTTACAAGGAGGGAAAGCAGTCAAGATATACAACAGCGTTTCGGCGACATCGGAGCTATATAGAGATGATCCCAATTAAGACAATTTTATATTTTAATACTAACTACACACTTTTGCTTGACTTTTCTGTAACTGGTTTTCATATTAACCTTTGATTTTATGTGAATTAAATTCTTTAACTGTGTTGGCATTCAAAGATACAAATGCTCATCTAATGTAACATCAACCAGCATTTTTCCGACTGATTCCCATGTATGAAGTAAATCCAAACGTTGCTTAACATTGTTTTCAATATTGAAGATATAATCTTGCTCACTTAAATAGTTCAATATAAAGAATTGAAATTTTTAATTGAACCACAGAATTTCATTCCGATATTTTGTATGGACAAAAGTAACACAAAATTTCCTTTATAATTTCATAAGCGAAATGGTTCTCGGTACTAACTGAACGAAGTGACAACCCGGAACTTGAGAATGATTTGGAAAATTCATTGGATTGCCCAGAATGCATGCCATCTTGCAGTTATGTACGCTATAGGATTAGTATGAACATACTCCCGCTTCGGCGTTATCAATTAAGAGCTTCGGGAATAATGTACGTACCACTCCTTCCTACATGGCAGAACTATGCAACACAACTAATCACAGAACGTTTGTAGGTCTGGTGTTGAAAATATGGCGGATATTGCGTTGCTTCATGTTTTCCTCGACCAGCCAACGGTGTGGCTCTTCAAGCAATCCATAAGCAATTCTTGGTATCAAGTCCTCAGTAAGTTGCTCCCGATATAATTAATCGCATCAATGAATTTTAAATCATTTGTTTCTCCTTAGGTAACATTGGCGGACTTTGTGGGATTGTTACGGGATTTTCGCTGGCCTCCCTCGGCGAATTCACTTATTTCATTCTACAACAAATTTATCGCTCTCTAGGGAGAATCTTCAGCAAAGCGGAAAAATCAAAGAACACGCTTTTGATCTATCCTTGAACAAGTGAAGATGTTTCCAGCACACGACATTATGCACTAGATTTGCTTCCTGTCGCATCTTTAATGTTATTTTTAATGCTTTCCTGCCAAGAAAATTATGGCTTGCATGGAGGAAATGATTTTTCATCCTACATTGCAGTTCAACATCACCAAACGGCTATTCATCAATTCGCAACGCGTCTGTTAAAACTCGATTATGCATCAGTAAAGCTTGCAGCAGGACATTTCTCTTTGTTTTCCGAGTGAACAATAAATCAACAATAAAACTGCGGACTTTTATTACATGCCCGAAAATTTGTTCGTGTTGCACTTTTAGCCATCGCTTCGGACCATATCCTTGCATCGGTCTCTCCTTCCGACCCTATTCCTGCGATTCAGTAAGTAGCGGACAAAAATGAATGATTTCGAGTTGTATGTGGTGTCGTCATTTTTCATTTGGCTTTCCTTATCGCAATGAATTTATGGCTGTCTGTTACTCATGCAATAACTTTGATAAATGAGCTGAAAGGTATTTCATTGCCAGACATCATATTTGGACGTAACGCTCGTAGTGTTTCTCTATTCCGGGGCAGCAAGTGCACGACAAGTCCAAGAAAGAAACCTTCAACGGAGAAGAAAGAATGGAGTGGATCCAGTTTTGTCTTGAGGTGACAGATTAAGATATTATGTGTGGATCTGGATACCGAGTCAGTGGAGTAATGTATTACTGCATTGTGTGGTGTAATATGAGAGTGCTGACAGTAGAAATGTTCATTAAGGATATACGTTTCTGTTGTTATCACTCATAAGGGAGCCATATGAGGATGTTTCTATACTTATTGGATTTTTATGATGATTAATTAGTTGGGCTGCAATATTGAATTTCAAACTTTAGCCAGATGAACAAACTTAGTGCATTGTTTTTGAAAGATGGTATTGTTTAATTCATACTGATTACTATAATGGGCAAATTTAGGTAGGTAGGTTTAGCGGCAATTTTCGTGCACAGGTTTTGGTAAGGGCTCACTTAGTGTTCAAATACCCTTTGTTATGAGAACCACAATGAGCTCTTAACAAACCGAAGGATTCATCTTAAATTAGCAAATGATTCTTCGGCTAAGTTGATAAAGAAATAGGAGCCAAGAGACTGCATTCTTCCCTTAGTAAAGGCCAGCGGTACGCATAAAAGGTTGAGTACCTTTCCTCCTCCTCGCAACTACTGACAGAAGATATTGCAAGGGATACTCACCTACGCTGCATGCCTGCCTAATGGGCGATACGCAGTTGACACAGACACCATTCGCAATTTGAGAAGCTCTCTGGTGTGACCGTAGTCAAAAGTTGTCCACGAACGTCTTACGATTGCACAGAAAAGTTCTTCCATTCAGGACTTTACTGTATCGTTAAAGTGTTTTTGCTTTATGGCAAACATATTGCACTCTGGAAGTCATTTTATTTGGTTGTGTGTTTATTCGCTGCGATTAATTTATTAGTTATCTGTTGTCTACAACCCTTTTTTGCTTAATACTTAGTGCGACCTATTTGACTTTAGTGCATTCATTAGGTGGGGTAATTGACTTAGAGTCTAGTGCATTTCAAGATGTATTTTCTTTTCTTAACAATTTTATTACACTTTGTGTTGCTTGTCAGTGATTTACCGCCGTACCATAGTTTCGAACCTTACAGGAGATACCCAGAGCTTGTTTGTTTAAACATTCTACTACTATAACCCTACACAAATTTAACCCTAGCAGCTGTATATTAAAATTTTTTAAGTTATGTGTTAAATAATTTTAATAAACTCAAAATCGTGAAAAATAATAGGTGTACCGGCTAATTCGTGCGGTTTCCTAACAGATGGCGTAACTTGATTTTTATTCCCGTGATTCACCTTTCCAAATATGTGTTGGAAAGCTACTGTCATATAGTTTCAGAATCAGTATGTGTCATTTAGCTGAAGCGTAAACAGCAATACTTTTTTTTACTCTGAAAATGTCGAATTTTGTGCCGGATAAAGTGTTTTTGGGGGGAGTACTTCTTCATTGAAGAAAAAGGCTGCCGAAAGTCATCGTGTTTTGGTGGAAGTGTATGGTGTGCATGCTCTAGCTGAGCGTACGTGCCAGAAGTGGTTTGCACGGTTTAAAATTTTGACTTGGAGGACGATGAACGGCCCGGACAGCCAAAAAAGTTTGAAGATCAAGAATTGGAGACATTGCTCGACCAAGATTCATCCAAAACTTGCAAAAGCACACAGCGTCACTCAACAAACCATTTTCGACCGTCTAAAAGCAATTTTTTACAATAAAGCTTCAATTTTCGAAAAAAACCGCATGAATTAACCTGTACCCCTATTACTTTTGCTGAGAACTAATATTAAATAAGAAAATGTCCTGCTCTGCGAAAAAAATGTTTTGACACTGCCAGTAAATCGCCATTATTATGATGTTTCGGCCTTTGCAATTGGTCAAATCATGCTGTTTGTGTGAGCATTGAAGGGCCAGTGGCAAATGTAATCAACTAATCTGAAAACGGTGTGCATTGGTACTATGAATCGTGCAGGCGTGTTTTTTGTCGTTCTACGTTACTCATCTCCAATGAGCTAGCCAAACAGTTAAATCCTTATTCGATGAACTAAATACTCTGTAAACAAAATATCAATCGGCATGCAATTAGGCGGACTCGTTGCTGAAATTCACAGATACGTTACCTGGCTCATCCACAACTGAAAGGGATCTGACTTCTCCGCATGTACTGCTGTCTATGTCACCTGTCCATATGTGTCAGGTCTGTTGACTATCAACCTGGATCCATCGCCGTCCATCATAACTCGTAGCAAGTCTCAATCTAAGTTTCCACCACTCAACAATGCGAAGCGTACGGCTTCCCCGGAATCCAAACTGATCTTCAACTGCCTGCCAAGGAGCAAATTCCAAAAACCTTGGCTGTATCAATGGCCCCAATCAATGGTTCTATATGTGCTTCATTGCCACAACAGCAACCAGAAAATGTACCAACTATCCAAGCTAATGAGCCCAGCCGTCGTCAAAACGTACAATTGCTTCAAATCGTCACTCCTCCCATTCGAATCTTTGTGTCTCGCTTCGCATCGAATACCTCATGCAAGCCAATTGAAGACTACGTTATACAAAAAATTTGGTATGGGTCCATCAAATCTATCCTGCAAAAAGCTCACTGATGACAGCCGCTTCTTGGTTTCTTTGAAAATAGACGTGAATGTCGAGTGCCGAGCTATTTTATCGTAGGAATTTTGGCTGAAAGGTGCTCTGGTAAAGGAAATCGTCTCCGGTAGAAGGAATGATACCATTAGTGATATTGATATCTCTTCTACACACAACATATTTTGCCGTGATCGCGATACATCTATGTCGTCTAAGTCTGATGCTGAAGGTGTTTTCATTGGAGTCAAATATAATCTTCAATGCACTCCTTGTAATGATTTCCTTCCTTCTTCACAAGTAGAATATGTACTAGTTAGAGTTTTGATAAGCCCCAGCTCTTCGTTATTAATTGCTAGTACCTATGTTCCTTGCAATTATCCTTTATGTGTATATGAAGACTTTTTTGATGAACCAAATCACTTCATCATATTTTAATTCCCACACAACATATTATTTATTATGAGACCTCGATATGCGTCTTGTAAAGTGGAACATTTCCTCGAATCCTTTAGGATTGCTTGCTATCATTTATCTCCTTCAATTCATAAGTACAAGCAAACTTCATTCAGAACATTAATGGAAGGCTACTGGATCTTATACTCTTAAGCTCAACACTCTCAAATAATGCAGTACTCACTTTTGGCGGTTCTTATCTTAGAGCTGATTCACATCACCTTCCATTATGTGTTGGTCTGGCCATACCGGTTTTAAATTGTGACCGTGCCTTTCAACCAGCTGTTTATGATTTCAATAAGATAAATTTTCTGCGATATCCAATGGACTATCTAACATAACGTGGGATAACTTTTTCACTGGTATCTCGTGTCAAGAAGCCCCGTCAAAATTCTTCACCCTATTGTACAAACTCATTGCTGAACACACTTAATCCATCACCGAAAAAGTGGTACTGATGCTCCATGGTTTAATAGAGAAGTATGTATGTCAGGCGCTCATAAATAAAGAGAAGGCTAAAAAGAAATATAAGCTCCTAGAGTCCACAGAAGCATTAGGTGAATTTTCTAGGTCACGGTCATTAGCAAAATCAGTTGCATCATCAATCATTATTTCGATCATATTGAAGAATCACTCGATAATAATTAACATAAACCATTTTAGATTTATATTCGTGCACTTAAAAAATCGCCGGGTATACCGAATAACATGTATTTGTGCGATTCAAGTGCAGATAATCCTGAATCTTAATTACTTCGCAATTTTTTTCTCTTCTACCATTAGTAATCCTGCTGCTAGTTTCAGTCCTAACTTTTCGTATCAGATCATTTTGGCTGATTTCAAAATATTGCCCACTGATATTGAAAATATACTTATCAATTTGAATGACTATTGGCCCTGGTCCAGATAAAATCCCATGCTTTATTGTAAAATTGCTTTCGTCAGCTCTTTCTTCCCCATTGCCTTATTTGTTATGCCTTAGCATTTTTAATGGTATATTTACTGATATTTGGAAAATGGTATATAACATATTGCTCCCATTTTCAAATCTGGCAATCCATCTGATATTTCAATTTACCACCCTATTTCTATTCTCTCAAGTTTTTTCAAAATTTTTGAACGGGTAACGCATTCTTAGCTATTTCCTGTGCTAGCCCCTATGCTATCTAATCAATAACATGGCTTAATTACACATAAGTCCACTTTGACCAATCTGCTAGAATTTTTGGTTTATGTTTCGCAAGCTTTAGATGCCAACTCTCAGGTTGATGCAATATACACGGATTTGCGAAAAGCAATCGACTCCGTACTACATAAAATCTTGCTAACGAAGCTGAAACATGGATTATTTGAAGGCATGCTTACATGGTTTCATTCCTACATCACTTCTCGTTCAGGTTGTGCTCGTATAAATGGCAGGAGATCCAACAACTTCTCACCATCGTCAAGAGTACCATAAGGATCTATACTTGGCCCTTCATCATTTAATATATTTATCAATGTGCTGCCTTCATGTTTAAGTTCACCATCATTACTTTATGCAGATGATCTGAAACTATACAGACCTCGTACGAAACTGCAGAAATTTTTAATGGTACCAGCCCATATGCTGGAATTAGCCGGTGTCCATTGAGCGCAATGTGCTATTAAGTTGATAGCCGAAATGCTCGGGTGAAAGAACAATGTAGTTCTTTCACTAAGGACACTAGCGTTCCCTAAACAAAATTTTTATACAGAAGAGTTGATAACTTACAAGACCGCCTTGATTTATCAAACG
Source organism: Odontomyia ornata (assembly GCA_963969285.1). Taxonomy (NCBI): domain Eukaryota; kingdom Metazoa; phylum Arthropoda; class Insecta; order Diptera; family Stratiomyidae; genus Odontomyia; species Odontomyia ornata. The sequence continues at coordinate 310,176,386 of OZ017739.1, forward strand.
ACCTTAATATTATAAGTGATTGGTGCCGTTAAAACTACCTTCATTTAAACATTCCTAACTACCACATAATGTCATTCACAATTAAAAAATGTCCCATCTATTGCACATACTCAATTGATTCTGAGGTGCTGGCTCGTGCTACTTAAATAAAATAATTTGGAGTATTCTTTGACTCTTGCCTTAGGTTTGATCTCCATCAACAAATGGCAAACAAAGGTTTCAAAATGTCTGGTTTAATACTGCGCCACGTAAAAGTTCACTTGTCTGTCACCCTGGTCCGCTGTATCCTCGAATATTGCTCACAGGTATTGTCACCGCATCAAGGCTATGTTGTAGCCACTATTGAATCCGTCCAGAGGCGGTTCATCAGAATTTTATTGTATAAGTTCAATTTACTTTACTATTCCTATGAAGATCGTCTTTCCTTACTCCAATTACCAATGTTAAACTCCCGCCATATTTATCTAGATGAGTGTTTGCTTTTTGAACTCTACCATCATTGCATAGATTTACAACTGGTTAATTGCATACAGGTTCAAAATGCAGTTAGACAAACTCATTTTAGAGTACCATTTGCACGTACAGATGTAAGATCCAACTTAGCCATGGTTTGCTTTCTGGGAACGCACAATTCCTTGGAGCTTGGTCCTATTCTGCAATCCGTTTTGAAATTCAAAAATATGCTTAAATCTAGATTATAATACACTGTATTATTACTGTTTATTGATCTTACTGTTTTATATACCCTTGTAATTGGGCATTAGCCTATAAGGTATTGTTTGACAATAAATGAATAAATATATATATTCCAAGACACCTCCAGTAAAAATGGGCCTACATCTACCAGGTTGTCTGTTTCACAGTTTCCCTTAACATCCCTCTGTCCTGGCACTCAAATCAGCTGTACCTTCAAATTTATCGACATTTCGTTGAGAGATGAGCCACGTTTGAGGACAAGCTTCGAAGAGGTATGAGTTCCAGCAAGGGACTTTGTAGCCCTTTGGTTGTCAGCAATAATGCAAGTATCCACTCCAAACATCTAATTACATAATAGCCAGTTGTCCACTTCAAGAATTAATGTTTTGATCTGGAAGACATTACAGTAGCCCGAGAAGCACAATGTAAGCTTTTAGTTTAGATCAACAGAAAGTACGCCACTCGTTAATTTGATGTCTAGTTTAGAGCTTTCAATGCAAGATTCTACTGCATCTGTTTATGTGGATATTTCATCAGTCCACTCACTTTGGCCACAGGTTTTAGTTGCAAACTATTTAACGAAAGTTCCAGAATATCAAATGTGGCTTTTGAGGAACTAATTAAAGGACCGAAGCCTGCTCTACGATACGATACAGGGCCAACGAAGGATGGAAATGACATTGGGTGTTGCCCAAGGATCCTGTTGAACGTTTCTTATGGCGGTCTACTGAGAATCGAGATGCCAGATGAGCCACGCTTGGTCGGCTATGCGGATGATGTTGTGGCTCTGGTCGCTGGACGAACCGTTGAACAGGCGCAACTTAGGTTTGGTATGCTAATGCGCCGAGTAAGGGGCTGGATGACTGCTCGCGGGCTCAGTTTAGCCCTTTAGAAAACCGAAGTGGTCATCTTGACAAAAAAGAGAATCTCTAGAGTAAGGATGATCAGTATTGGAGATATGTGAATCGAATGAAAGCCATCGGTGAAGTACCTGACTCGACTTATGGCCAACGTAGAGGGACCCAACCCACCAAGAAGACGCCTCTTGATGAGTGCTGTAGGCTCAGTGCTACTGTACGGAGCAGAAGTATGGGGCAACGTTCTCAGTAAGAAGGTATACCGAGAACGTTTGGCACAGGTACAAAAAAGAGGAGCACTGAGGATTGCATCTTCGTATCCGACAGTCTCTGATTTGGCGGTGAGAGTTATTGCAGGCGCGATACCTGTCGTCCTCCTTGCTAGAGAATGCAACGCTGTTAACCTGCGCCGAAACGGAGATGCGAGGGAGATGGTTGTCCGCGAGGAGAAGCAGCGCTCGCTCAACGATTGGCAGAAGTGTTGGGTGAATTGCACGAAGGGAAGGTGGACTGTGCGCTGCATCCTGGATGTGAGACCGCGGCTAAATCGAAGGCATGGTGAGACTGACTTCTATCTGACCCAGCGTTTGAGCGGCCATGGGTTTTTCTAGTCTTACCTGCATGAGATTGGTAAGTCACGGTCCCCCGATCATCAGTTTTGCCCAGGAGAGGAGGACGATGCCTGCCACACATTTTTAGCGTGCACAAAATGGGTCAGGCTGTGAAGGGACCTCTACAGGGAGACGAGAGAGCTCATCTCGGATAATATAGTCGCGGTGATGCTCGAATCGGTTGACAAATGGAACCAGGTGGCACATTATGCTCAGACAGTCCTAAAAGATAAAAGGAATTCACAGCAGCCGGGGGTGTTGGAGCTAGGGGATCGCTTTTCTGGCATTTTCCCTTCCCCTCTCCCCTCCCGCTAGAAAAGGGAGCCCCCAGCTTGAAGGCGCCTCACGGCGTAACAAAATGAGACCTGGCCCGAGGTAATGTGTCAAACGGTTTCAGGCAGGGGAGGTGTTTAGTGAGAAGTCCAGTCGCCTTCTTGCAAGCATGGGAGTCCCACACTCTGTGCGTAAATGGGCATTCACCTCATAAACACAAAAAAAAGATGTTTGAATGGTAACAGAATTAATACCTGTAGAAACAGAATATTTTTCGCGTTAGTATTTCAGCCCTTTCTGGGCCTTTGGTTGGAGATATTTAGAGTATCTCATTCTTCTTTTTAGCACTAAAGCGCCTCTTTTGCCTTCGCTTCCTGCAAATAGTGCCTCCAACTGTCTCAAACCATTGACCACATCCTCCAATATTGAAATCCGAGCAGATTTTTAACGACCGAGTCAGACCAGCGTGTCCTTGGTTCCCCCCACTAATCTCTGCCCTTCAGTTCGTCCAACCAATCCTTTTTTCAGTATCCGTTGTTCGTCCGTACAACTCATGTGTCCAGATCATTGTAGCTTCCGCAGTCTTATAATCGTTGAGACCTCCTGCTCGCCAAAAATTTCATATAGCTCATGGTTGTATCGAATTAGCCATTGGTCCCCGCCTAGCTTCGCTCCAATTATTCGCCTTTGGACCCGACGCTCGAGGGTATTCAATATGTTTTTAGATGCTTGGGTTAGGGTTCATGTTTTGTACCCATAGCATAACACTGGTCTGATCACAGATTTGTATACTTGGAGCTTTGTTTTCCTGTGTATGAAGCTAGTCTTCTAGATCGTCAAAGCTGAATAAAATATTTTATTTGCCAGCTGTATTTTTGGCGTATTACGTTTCATTGCTGGCTCTCATTGTTTTGACGCCAAAATACACAAATTTGCTCACACCTTCGATACTGTATCCGCTAAATGTGATATTTTGTGTATTTGAAGTACTTTTCCTCGACTGCGTCAAGAGCTTTGTTGTATTCTCATTGATTTGTAGCCCTACTAAAATTGCTTCGCTATCAAGTTTCAGGAAGAGTTCTTTGGCAGTTGTTAATGACCGTGACAAAAGTTGATGTCATCCACATAGGCTACTATTTGGCTTGATTTGTATAGTTATTTACCTCGTGTATCGACAGGAAGCTATCTTATGACGTATTCCAGACCCAAATTGAATAATGATTGGGCCAGCCCATCTCCCTGTTTTAGTCCGATATTTGTGTCAAAAGCATCGATAAGTTAGTTGTTGATGTGGACTCAGGAGGTCGTTGACGTCATTGTCATTTTAGTGAGACGGACTATTTTGGCTGGGATACCAAAGCAAAGCATTATTAGGTACAGTGTGTTACGATCAATACTGTCGATCGCTTGCTTAAATTTGACGAAAATTTGTGTACGTCGATCTACCTGCCCTAAAACCATCTTGATACTCCCCAATAATATTGTTGGCGTATGATCCGATTTTATATTCTAAGATTTTTTAAAATTTTTTTTACACCGAACAAAGTGGTGATATTCCCCTATAATTTTCGCACTGTGGCTTGTCACCTCCTATATGGATAGGGAATATAATTGATTGACTCCAATCTTTCGGCATATCTTCTTTTTGCTAAATGTGCTGGATGACTTTGTGAATAGCTTTATTAATCACCTTATCACCTTATCACCTTATACGATGAGCTCCACTTTCATTGTTGCCCGGCGTTTTATTATTCTTTTGGGCTTTGATGGTGAAACGAACTTTATCCAGAGTTGGTGGGCCAAATGGAAGTTCTTCAGTTACATCTATCGGCCCCAATGCTCTGGAGCTGTGGGGCCAATCTTTTCTTAATATTGGTTTCACTTGTGATGATTATCACGACAGAGCGTAGTTTGAGGATGATAATCAAATTTCAGGCTTTTTGCTACTTTTTTGCTATTCTTACGTTGTTGCTCGCTAGACTTACATCGATGCTTCTCAATTTTTCGTCATATTATTTGCTTTTCTTCATTCTAATTACCTCATTCGCTATTTTTCTGAGATTTTCATGTGTTCTCTATTCGTCCTGGTTTTACTATCTGCATATTCTTTGTGCACCTGACTTTTTTTGTCTAACAAATTTTGGTACTCCTCATCGAACCAATCATTTCTTTTGCTTCAGGCTTGATGTCCGATCGTGTGTTCTGCCACGGTCATAATAGCCCCTTTCTTTTCCGTCCAGAACACGTTGTTTGTTTTCAGCAATGCGTCTGATAAGACTGAAGCCAGTTGATTGTCGAGGATATCCGTGAAATTTTTGGCCACAGATGCCGTTTGGAAGCTTTCGATGTCAAATTCAGTAGCGAGTTGGTCTTCGGCAAATACGCCTTGATATACGACATCGGTAGGCTAATTTGATCAAGTTCCATGGTATTTGGAAACGTTGATACTACCTCTTATAAAATTTTTGAACATAAGGTGGTTCGAATACGCTTAGGCAAGTGTTTTTCATATATAGGGGTATATTATATCTCACCAAAATCTGACGAACACTCATACGAGGAGATATGTGAAATTATAAATTCCATTGCTGCATCTCTCGAGGAACACGATCAAATAATAATTTTGGGAGACTTTCACCGCCCCAATTTATCTTTTACTCTTTATGAAACTGATAACCATCTCCTACCAGTAAACATCTCAAACACCATCTATCTTAATCTAATCAATGCATTTTATGGTAACAACTTACAACAAGTAGCACTGACTCCCAACCAAAATGGAAATAGGTTGGATCTCATTTTTACCAATGTTTATGACGATGTTGTGGTGAGTCTAACTAGTCAAAAAGAGAATCTTTTCTCTAACACACGAAGCCATTAGGCTTCTTCGGTTGAGCTTCCTGTATCTGATTTAACTTTTTCCCGAACGGACAATGATTGTATTGTATTTGATATCTTAAATGCTGATTATAAAAGCATTAAATTTTATCTCACCAATATTGATTGGAACTATCTTTCAAATTTAGATTTAGAAGAAGCAGTCTCTACATTCTATAAAACACTCTTCGAATGCATTGAAACTGATATTCCTAAAATAAAGAAAAAATCCAAAGTATCCGAGCCCTGATTGATCGCGACCTTCTCCATCCGTGGAATCAAAGGAGCAAGCTCTATAAATTAATGAGAGATAACAACTTTGACACAAACCTTAAGAGCAAATATGATGAGCTGGCTATGGAATTAAGATCTCGGGAAGCATATGATCATTACATCAATTGCGACGGAGAAAATATTTTTTGTGATCCCAAAGAATTTTTCAATTTCGTAAAAATCAAGCTGAAATCAACAGGATTTCCAATATCAATGTATTGCGGTATAAGTAATTCGGGTGGTCCTCAAATTATATTCGGCCTTTTTGTCGAGTATTTTCAAGAGGTTTTCCGCCCAGCGACCATTTCTTCAAGCATACCAAATTGCCATTCATTGATGAAATGAGTTTGTCTAGTGAAGGTATGGTGAACGTTATTAAAGAACTTGATATTAACAAGGGACCTGGACCTGATTCTCTTCCTCCTAGATTTCTTTTTGAGCGTATACATCAAATCACTTCCCCTCTGCTTATCCTAGTCAACGCGTCTTTATCAGGTGGGGATTTTCCATCCATCTGGAAGTTTTCCCATTTAACTCTAATTTTAAAAAGTAGGAACAAGCGGTCCATACCAAACTATAGAGGTATTGGCATACTTTCAGCTATTCTGAAGTTGTTCGAAAAAATTATTTGTGGTAAGCTTACCATGTTGGTTGAGCCTTGATTAAACGAGCAGCAGTATGGTTTTCGCAAAGGTCGATCAACTAATACTAATCTAATGCTTCTTACCTCAACTATTCTCTGCGAAATGGAAAAAGGTAATCAAATTGACGCTATTTATATGGACTTCAGCAAAGCTTTCGATCGAGTTGATCATGGAATTTCGACTTCCAAACTTTTGAAGTTCAGTATCGCTGGGTCCTTTCTGAGTTGAATTGCATCATACTTAAATAATCGAACGCAGCTTGTGAAATTTCAGGGCCCATTTTCAAGAGAAATGATTGCCTCTTCCAAAGTGTCACAAGGTAGTCACTTGAGCCCCCTTTTATTCAATACCTTCATTTCCAACTTGTCTGAAATTTTAAGTGACGTACCTCATCTTCTGTATGCCGACGACCTCAAATCATAGCACACGGTGAATTCCGATTCTGAGGCTATCTGCCAAGATAAACTCATTTTTGAAATGAGGTAATGATAACAGCCAATCAGTTATATTCCCTATCCACAAAAAAGGTGACAAGCTACAGTGCGAAAATTATAGAGGCATATCACTACTTTGTACGGCGTACAAAATATTTTCTAAAATCTTAGAAAATAAAATCGGATCATACGGCAACAGTTTTATTGGGGAGTATCAAGGTGGTTTTAGGGCAGGTTGATCAACAACAGCCCAATTGTTCACAGTCAAGCAGGTACTTGAAAAATGCTGGGAGTTCAACAAAGACGTACAACAAATTTTCGTTGACTTCAAGCAAGCGTACGACAGTATTGATCGTAACGTACTGTACCAAATAATGCTTGGTTTTGGCATCCCAGCCAAATTAGTCCGTCTTAGCAAAATGACAATGACGTCGACAACCTCCCAAGTCCGCATCAATAACCAACTCATTGATGCCTTTGACACAAATATCGGACTAAAGCAGGGAGATGGGCTGGGAGCACGTCATACGGAAGCTACCTGTCAATACGCGAGGTACATTACTATACAAGTCGAGCCAAGTAGTGGCCTATGCGGACGACATCAACATTCTGTCACGGTCATTAACAACTGGCAAATAACTCTTCCTGAAACTCGACAGCGAAGCAAAACTAGTAGGGCTACAAATCAAAGAAAATAAAACAAAGCTCTTGACGCAGTCGAGGGAAAGTACCTCAAATACACAAAATATCACACTCAGCGAATACAGTATCGAGAATGTGGGCAAATTCGTGTATTAAGGCGCCAAAATAACGAACACGGGTAATAAAAGAGACGAAATACGCCGAAGAATACAGCTCGCAAATAAAATACTTCATTCAGTATTGACGATCTTGAAGGCCAGCTGCATACACAGGAAAGCAAAGCTCCAAGTGTACAAATCTGTGATAAGACCTGTGTTATGCTATGGGTGTGAAACATGGACCCTAACCCAAGCATCCGCAAATATATTAAACGCCTTTGAGCTTCGGGTCCTGAGGCGAATAATCGGAGCGAAGCTAGACGGGGACCAATGGCGAATTCGATACAACCATGAGCTGTATGAAATTTTTGACGAACCGGAGGTCTCAAGGATTGTATGACTGCGGAAACTGCAATGGGCTGGACACACATGAATCGTATGGACGAACAATGGATACTCAAGAAGGTATTCATTGGGAGAACTGAAGCCCGGAGGCCAGTGGGGAAACTGAGGAAACGCTGGTCTGACTCAGTCGACGAAGACAGTTCATCGCTGCTCGGATTTCAGAATTGGATGACGCGGTCAACGGACCAAGGCAGTTGGAGGCGCTATTTGCAGGAAGCGAAGGACCGAGAGGGGCTGTAGTGCTAAGAAGAAGAAGAATGATGACAGACTTCATCCAAATGTTGAAAAGTGTTATATTATAAGCTTCTCGAGGAAGAATTCAGTATTCGAGCACACTTACAACCTGAACAACTCCTCACTTCAAAAAGTTGACCAGATTTTGGACCTGGGCGTTCCTTTGGGCAGAAAATTAAACTTTAATTCTCGAAACAATGCAATGCTTGCTCGGGCATGTAAGCTTGTTCATAAAATCTCGTGCCAAAGAGTTCAAAAATCTATGGGTCACCAAGAGTCCATACACCTCACTTGTGCGCCCCCCTCCTTGAATATGGTCCATAATTTGGGACTCACAGCATCTGCATCGAATCTGTCCAGAAACAGTTTATCCTTTTTGCCTTGTGTGATACTTATGACCCAGAAGTTTTTGCCAACTTGCCGCCTTGCCAGCAAAGACTTAATATTTTAAATCTTTCTTCGCTCTCATTCTGAAGAACTATCATAAGCTCCTGCTTTGTTTTAGATGTAATCAAAAAGATAGTAAATGTTGCATTATTATCAAGCAAAATAACATTTAAGGAAACTATTAAACGTACTAGAAATACTCGTTTGCTTCATGAAGACCAACATAAAACCAACTACGCACACAATGAGCCAATTAATAGATGTTGCAAGACCTTCAATTCTATGAGTGAACATAACTCACCTTCTATCTTAAAACCCAATTTCAAAAGGAAGATAACTGACGTACAAAAATAAGTTCTGATTGTTAAGGCGCCGTATACACCGAAATGGCAAAATCAATGGAATATGGCTATTTTCGAGTGCATAGTTCTCAACAATGGAAGAAGTGTACGTAATGGTTTTTTTCCGTTATATTTATTGATACGTGCTCAAGAGATTGTGTAGAACAAAATTTAAAAAAATATTTTAAGTGAGCATTTATCAGGAAAAGTATCGGAATGGTTTCGAAAAAGAGCAATTTTCGTGTGCGTTTTCTGACGATACCTTATAAGATAACTGCATAATTTTTTTATATATAGTTAGTTGGAAGGTACAAAAAGGGATTGTATGGATTAAATTTTTGATTTTATGAGTTTTTCACAATATTAACTCAACTCAAAATATCACATTTTAGGTGGGTTTCAATGCACGTTTTTAACTAAGTTAGCTTCATTTTTTGGGAAATGTTTATTGACCATTACAAAACTCATATCATTGAAATGACTATCAGATTTAAAATACCAGAAGTTTTCAATAACATTGCCCTATAACAATTCGATCAAATATAGTATCTGATTCAATGTGAAATCGAATTAGTTCACTCGCAGACAGCGAGCAGTACGCACGCAGTTTCCACGCCGTTTCACTTCTTCATGATTTTGTTTTGAATTTTTCATTCTTCCCCTCCACGAGAAAGTGAAAAATAAAACAAACAATGAATAATTATGAGATAGGTGTAATGACAAAATTCGATTATAATGTAAACTGCATTGCGTTTATGATACTCCAAGTCGTATGTCAAGTGATAGCTGTTTCCCAGGAGAACAACAAAACATTCGGTTTGTTATTTGTATTTACATTTTGTAAATACAATTTTATTTTTATTTCTTTTTCTTTTATAAATATTTTTATTTGTTCTTTGTAAATATTGCCTAAAATAAGATATAAACGAAAAATTAGGTTTATATTTTGTTTTCCTGGAAATTAGCGCTATCAGTTGAAATACATACATATACGATTTTGTAGTGTCAACAATAAGTTAGTGATTTAGTGCGTTATGGGGAATCGTAAGAATCGAGCAAGATATTTTATAAACAATAATAAAAATTGCCGAAAGGTGGATGCGTCTCAAGCAAGGTAATTTTCCTTTTTATTGGGTAGGAAGGAGCACTGATATAAATTGCGCACGAAATGTTTCCAATGTGTTACAGATAAAATAACAAAATCGGATTAGCAGTCGGCCTGTCTGTTTCATTATTTAAATTATTAAAATCTTTAGGTACTGAAATTTTATGATACATTAATGGTGATTTTTTTTAAAGAATCTAAAGGCTTCGTGATTAATAGAGGTTTATTGGTACGTACACGGAGATAATTATAATGTGGCAACTATGAAGATTTTTTAAAGTGAAAACTTTTGGATTTTTTCGTCCGTGTAGATCTTGTGCGTTTGTGCTTCAGAGCAAAATTCACTTGCAGGATACAGCTCATTGGCTATGGTTATGTCGTCTTTGGAAACCCGTCATCTCTGTCCCTGGCACGTGATCGAATTCGCCAGCTGAAGAACATTATCTTCGAAAATAAAATAAAACATATTTTGATGTGTCTGTGATGTAAATAGTTGTGTCGATAATTTTTCATGTCCCAGCTTATTTCACTGTTTGGTTGGTTACGCAAACACATCGATGGAACGCCATAAATCCAAAGTTTTCTTAACCCTGCAGAGGTCGCCCCTTCAAAGCTATGTAAGTTATCGCGCGGATTACCATAATAATCCAATTTCAAACGAGAAAAAAACTGCAAAATATTAAATAATTTGTTTTGTTTATTTTGCTTTAAATTGAACCTACTAACCCTTTCTAAAGATATTCGTTATAAAATTCGTCCGAAAATTCAATTTACAGCACCCAACTGGCAAACAATTGATAAAAGTTGCTGCTGAATTTTTCGATTACCAAATAGCGGATCACTATGGAAATCCGCGTGACCCCTCCAGGATTAAAAATGAGATGATATTAGTATATATAAAATTGTAATCCGCGTGATTCCTTCAGGATTAAAAATGTGATATTAGTATATATGCCATTGTAATCCATAGCATTTCGTGCGTAATTAGTATATTCATGCATCCTATTCGTCCTTGTCGTTTTACTTTTTCTAATTTGGCAGCTTTAAAATGGATAGGTTACTGATGTGTCTTAATTTTACATTAGGCATAAATTAGCTACAGAAAGAGACTCGCATAGCATGAGACATGCAACTGAAAGTATTCCTGATAAAATTACGGGCATCACCAATATTAACCAAGAAAATATTCTTGATGAAACTATCACAATTGAAGGTCGAAAAATTGTGGGTTTTCAGTACTTTTTTGAAAAAATTAAAGAAATATCTAACCATTTTGCTAGCTTTGGATGTTCCTTATCATATTTGCATATAATATGTGAGGTAAAAAATGGTTTAAAATCGACTTTTAAACTAAAATGTGAACTGTGTTGCTCATACTTTGACCTGAATTCCACAGATTCAAAAAGCAACAGTGATATGGATATCAATTCGTCGGCAGTGGCAGCAGTACCGTCCTTAGGAATTGGTTATAATTGCCTAGATGAATTGTTTACATCATTAGAAATTCCTTTCATGGGTAAAAGAACATACAGCAAAATTCAAACCACAGTTTGCAACTGGTTGGATATAGTCTCTAAAAAATCTATGATCATTGCTGCAAAGGAGGAAGCAAATCACGCAATAGCTGAAGGAAGTGTCGATGAAAATGGAACCCTGTTGATAACCGTAGTAGCTGATGGATGCTGGTGGAAGAGATCTTACGGAACAAATTATTCGGCCGTTTCTGGCGTAGCGGCTATCATTGGCCTTTTTTCTAAAAAAGTACTTTTTATGCAAACAAAAAATAAATACTGCTTGATATGCAAAAGAGCAGAAAACAAATACATAAATCCTCCTGATCACATTTGCTACAAAAAACATAATGGCAGTTCTACAAGCATGGAATCCAACATTCTTTTGGAAGGCTTTAAGACGTCAGTGCAGGAAAGTGGGTTAATATATTCCCAAATGATTGCTGATGGAGATTCATCAACATATAATAAAATTTAACAAGCTCGGCCATATCAAAATATAACTGTGGAAAAAATCGAGTGTAAAAATTAATTGCTGCTACTTTAGGAAGATTAAATTTGTTTCGTGCAATACACTATTTCCATTAAATCTCAGAAGAATAGTGAGCAACAACTTGGGTCGCTTTAGATTAGCGGTGAACGCAGCAATTAGGCACTGTAAGAGCGAAAGCTGCGATATTACAGAGGAAATTCAAAATTTAAACACCAACATAATAAATAGCCCGTATCATGTATTTGGTGAACATCGTAAATGTAGGCTTTATTTTTGCAAGCAAAGGACAAACCAGCAAAACTATGTTCCAGACCTTGAAGAATACGGATTATGGGCACATATTCTAAAGTCTGTTTTAGGTAAATTTCTCGAGAGAAATTTACCTATTGCGGAGAGCATCATATATATATATATATATATATATATATATATATATATATATATATATATATATATATATATATATATATATATATATATATATATATATATATATATATATATATATATATATATATATATATGGGATATAACGAAATTTGGGACCACGGTTGCAATTTTGCTTCGATTTTCACCAAATTTTCAGGAAAGGTGTACTGGGTAATTATCTCGGTTAAGTTCGTGAACCAGCTATATCGGCTGGGCAAAAACAAAATGGCGGCCATTTTAGACGAAAAATCGTGATTTCTGTGCTGACCAAAGTATAGCTCCGATTTGGATGAAATTTGGTACAAAGGTTCATTGATGTATGTGATGAATCTCACAATAAAAAATCTAAAGTTGGTACGGCAGAAACAAAATGGCGGCCGCTCAAAGGTCGAAAAACGCGCAAAATTTTGTTGTTGTAATAGTGGTCAAAGCTTTCAACAGATTTTCATGAAATTCGGTAGTTTGATAGAAATTATAAGTATCTAGAGAATTAGGTAGAAAAACTGGAGGTCAGATTGCAAATAACAAAATGGCGGCCAGTTGAAAGTCAAAATTTCAAAGGCTTTTAAAAGTCGCAATTTTGATCCAACATGTATGAAACTTGGTTTCAAGATAGACATTACTTACACCTACAGTCTTTGATATTTTGGTGATCATGCATGTGCAAATTTCAAAATGGCAGCCGTTTAAATATGCGTTTTTTTCAGGTTTTTGTGGCCCTCTAGCGGTCACATTTTCCAACGGATTTTGATGAAACTTGAGATTATGAATCTCTGTACTATGTTCTTGTATTTTACAGGAAATTATTAAAATTGAATGAAAAATAAAAAAGTCGAAAATTTTAAGCCTAATATTTTTAGCTGCCATTTTCTTTAAAAATTGAATTATTTCGCCCTGTCTAGAGTGAAACTCCTATTTGAACGAGATAGTACATTGATTGATGAGGTCTTAGCATACAAAGATTTAAAATAATCCAAAATCAAATGCATGCATTCAAAATGGCGGCCCCCAAAGGTCTGAAGGCAAGCGCAATTCGCTATTTTAGTGCCAACTGAAATAATGAATATTTTTCATGGAAAAGTTTTAAATGACTTTACTTGAAAGAACTTATAAACCAGATCATTTTTAAGATATTGTAAAATATTTTTAACAATACCCTAAAAAATTATAAAATCGCGACTTGTCTGTCTGTCCGTCCGTCCGCCCGTTTGTTCGTGCGTCATAACAAGTTTTCTCGCAAACCACATGAAATTTTCTACGTAGGTCAAAAGTGGTGCCTCTTGAAATTTGCAGTGCAAGAAAATATTTTAAGGTATTTAAGGGGGGTCTCCCCATACAGGGGGGTGGCATACAATGTTTTTTATTTCTGTAGCCCTCTAGCAGCCAAGGTTCTCAACAGATTCCGTTGAAACTTGAAATTATAAGTTATTAAGGCAAGTTTATTTGATTTAATTATGCAAATCGAATGACAAATAAAACAGTCGAAAATTTACAGCTTAATATTTTTAGCAGCCGATTTCAATAAAAATCGAAATGACGGCCCTCATAGTTCAGAACAAAATTGAAAATGTATATATTAATGGCAATGCAAGTGCTGATTAAACTTTTATGGAAATCTTTTGAAATTAACTATTCGAGCTATTTAAGCCTTTGTGTGGTTACCACTGTGAACTGTGTAAACAGCAAATGCGAGAAGGGCGAAACCGGTATTTATATGTTTACAACAATTTATGATCCGCCGATGTTCAATATGTAATCCATTCGCGTGCAACTCAATTTAATTAGCAAAATATTTGCGCCCCGATAAAATGTCTCTAAAAACGAACGTAGCCAGATTTTTTTTATGTTAATAAATACCCATGTGGTACTACAAAAATTGCAGAAAGAAGTTTAGAAGTAGGCAAGCCAAATTCTTTTTCGAAACTTTACGCTACATACGAGAAATTTACCTTTCCGGCTGGTGCTGCCAACGGGGATTTTTTTATTTGGCACAGCAATCAAGAAGCCTTATCCATGATATTCAAAGCAATATCGTTGAGTCGTTTAATAGTGTTGTTGCAAAAGCTGTTGGGGGAAAGCGAATTAATTATTCTCTAAGACGTGCTTACCAAAGCCGTTGAAGTGCTGCACTTTTATCATTCAACACCAAGTGCACGCATTCTACATTGCGAAGAGAAATTTTCGGCAAAAACCCATCCTACAGAACAGGCCTAATGGAACGTCGTATGATGAAAGAAAATGCTCAGCATCCTAGAAAAAGGAAGCGTTCTCAAACCCCCAGAAAAGTAATGGATGATTGTGAATATGGTGATACCTGCGAAAAACCAGATATGGAGCAAGATATATTCATGACTGCGAGATCTGAGTTCTTGAGGACTTTAGACATAAATGTTCAAAACCGATCGAGCATCGAAAATAACACGATTTTGCAAATAAATTCGAGTAAGTGGTTCGAGTTGAGAATATCCCTCTTGACAGCTTCTAATTTTGGACGAATATGCAAAAGGAAAATCAATATTAGCTGTGTGAGTTTGATTAAATCTTTGCTGTATCCAAAATTTTTCAGTACTGTTGCTGTAAAATATGGAATCGAAAATGAAGGCACAGCTTTGCAAACTGTTTCAAAAATTATTTCTAAAGACATCACCAAACCTGGACTTTGTATTGATGCATGTCACAACTTTCTAGGTGCATCTCCTGATGGTACAACTAGCGACAGTATCGTTCAAATCAAATGCCCGTATTCTGCTCGCGGTATGCATGTCTCAGATGCTGTTAAAGCAAAAAAATTAAATTTTGGAAATTCGTTAATAATGAGCTCGTAGTAAATACAACTTCCGACTGGTATGATCAAATTCAAGGGCAGCTACATGCAACGAAAATTGATTTAAGTGTTTTGGGAGTTTGGACTGGAGATGAGATTCCTATGAAAATTGAGTTTGTCAAAAGGAACGATTCATTTTTCAAATTGCGAATGGAGCAACAGCTGTCAAAATTTTACTTTGATTGTGTCTTACCGGAATTGATTGATCCAAGACATACAAGAGGAATGCAAATCAAGGATCCTGATTATATACCAGCAGCAATAGAGGAGAGGCACGCAAAGCGAAAAAATAAAATCTTATTCTCAGCAGCAAATATATCAGTTATTGAATAAATGGATGATATGATGTATATCATATCTCCCTAACATTTTCTAAACTAATTTAAAGCGTATTAAAACATGTGAATTATTTAAATTTAATGGCCTTAAGGTCACGCTAAAGGTCACGCTAAATGTCACGCTAAAATTTCTAAGATATTTGTTGCCCATGTTCTCATGAAAGCCTACCTCAATAATTTTCTTTATCAGAATTGTTGCTCAAGGATGTACAAACGCAAGGGAGCGACACAAATTTTTCACATATTTTCACCTCCACTGCACTTCCCCATATGGTGTTCCCGCATGTTTTGAACCTGATTTGAAAAGTTCTCATCAAGACCTTTTAGCTATTTATTAAAAAAAAAAAACATTAAGGGTTACATCTATATAAGAGGAGACCTTTTTTAACGAACTACCTAAAAAAATTGATGTTCCTAGCTTCTATAGTTTCAGAGAAAACTTGCAGTGACAGACGGAGAGATGAACACCGTTTTAAGCTGGGTTTTGTCAAATTATTTTTCAAAATCTAAGCAAGAGAAATAAAATAACTGACCCTCTAAACAAGTTTGATTTTACGGAAAGTCTTGAATTGTCTACCTTGCTTCTTTAAAGTTCAAATAATATGATGGAAATATTTTTACTTCCAAGCTAATAGAAACGTAAAATAATATTTTTAATCAAGTTTCTAGTACTTTACAGCTTAAATTTGTTCACATAAATATATAAATTCAAAAAATTTATTCATCATCAACTATTATGCAAACCTAACAATAAACCTTTTTTATAGTCTGAACTATTTGACCAATCTCCAACATTACACAAATCAACAAAACTGAACTCATAAATTCTATTAAAAGATTCAGTCAAATTCATGCTGCTAGTGATATTTCCCTTGTCGATTCCTTCTTTCCATTTTTTGTTGGCATCAAATTGGGCAATCTATCACTCAAACGATTTTTCCCGGCCTTGTGCGAACGTGCATATCAGTTTGAGGGGAAAATCCATGCATACGAAATCAGTTCAAAGCAAACTAGGAAGGATTTTGAATTTTCCAACCGAGCATACGGCGCCTTAAATATAGATTTATTTTGTTTTTATAATTTTTTAGACATAAATGCTTTTTTGAGATTGCCTTGTTTGGCTTGATAAATAAATACATAAATATTTAAGCTATGACCTTAGCTAAAATTGGCTCTTCAGTATGTACGGACGTCAAGTATACTCTAGGCCCAACGTTGTTGGATCAGAACATGGTCGATCTGGTTTTGTGTGTTGCCATCCAGTGATACTTAGATAATTTTATGTATGCATCGATTAAGGAAGCAAGTCGAACGTATGACTAGATTTCTGCTACATGCAAAGGCAATCAGGCGCTGGCTGTTGAGATCACCCAGAATTATTTTTGTGTCGTTTGTAAGCAATGAGTCGACTAGTCTTTCCAGGTGATTGTAGAACGTTTCCTTCATTTCTTCGTCCTTTTTTGTGGTCCGGGCGTGTACGTTTACTAGCCACATTTTGAAGAATTTCGTTTTTATACGTATCGCACATAACCGTTCATTAACTGCCTTAATATCAATAACGTGCGATTTGAGCTCCCTATCCACAATAAAGGGTACTCCGAATTCTTTATTTTCCAGCAGGCTTTTCTCATTTGAATATTGTGTGCGATCTCATGTCATAAATATCATTTCCAATCCAGCTCATTTCCTGGATTGCCAGTATGTTTAATTTATTTTGACTGGGCTGTTGTGAAAAGTCCTTAACAGGGCCAGGGTGATTGAGTGATCTGACACCCAGGATCCAATGCCGTAGTTTTTCTCCGTTTGCGAGGTTGTTGCCGTGAGTCCAATCCTTTCCGAGGTCCCTCTGCGGGTCAAAAATCAAACTAATGGTTTTAAAATCTGGTATCCAAAAAGCTCACCAGAAGAGTCACATTGTCTAACCAAGAAACCGAGTGGGTCAAACGTTTCAAATACCTGGGTGTTACCTTTACCACCATCGGGAAATACCACTAAGAGGATGAACAAAAGTTTGCAACCATGAGACCGCTCCCAACTCGACGCATACGTAAGCTTGTCAATAAATTAGCACTTTACAAGTCATTAATCTAAATGGTTTATCTCTATGGAGTAGAGGTTTAGGGATTCTCATGTACAGAGAAGCTAGAAAAACCAGAATATGCAGTCGTCAAAACACGCAACACTATGCTATCCGAAGAGGGCTCTGCCTGGAGCACACAGAACTGGACGCCATACGAAAGAACCTAAATCACGAACTGTAAAATTGGCGAAACTCAAAATTAACATTCAAGAAACAAATATTACACAATTAATTTTAACTAGACATTATATATCTTAAGATAAACCATCTACTGTATTGATCGCATAAATAAAGGCATTGTTATTATTATTATTATTATTACTACCAGAATATCTTTTGATGAACTGGAGAGCTCTGCTTTGAAGGCAGGGAGACACTCTAGGCACTACCTAATTGAGGAGGATCTTGGATACCAGGAACCAGCAAAGATAATTTGCGTTCTGTGAGAAGTTGGTCTGTTTGTGAAACTCTTAGCACCGCCATAAGGGTGGGAGCCTAATAAATCTGTAAAAGTCAAAGTACAGGATAACCACTCCACAATATATAGTTTAAGTTTTTATTCAGAAGCAATGCGAGAATAAAGCTACATCATAAAAATCTACAATTTTAGTCTCTTTCACATGTAAATTAGTTTTAAAATTAGACATTAACTTTTCAGCATAGACTAGTAGTTCTACATATAAAATTAAATTTACAAAATTAATTGGATTTATGCCAGCTGTACAGCTTTTAAAGCTAATTGTTACATTTTAATGGTGCATTCAAATATAAGGCAAAATGTGTCCACTTGTCGATCAAGTATGTAACTATTGGCTACATATAACAATATCAAACCATCTTAGTATGAACAAGCAAACTAAGGTTTTCAAAAAACTATTAATTAGCATTTATCTAAATGTACTACGAGTAGCAACCATTCATTTCACGTTAAGCACAAAAAAGCCAAAATACAAGAATTCAACAAACATCCTTGACTGTCCCACAAAGTTGTAACAAATAGTTTATACCCTACCAAAGGGCACTTGTGGTTTAAGCACTGTAATAATATTCACACAATGGCACTTAAGTCCCATCAGAGAGTGTAAATATTGGTCTAAAGTTAAGGAGTAGCTCTTCAAAGTGTACGCACCCTGTTAAAAGGACGAACAGCGTCGATGATGTGATACAAAGACGATGATGATGATGCCGTAAAATGATGATGAATAGCTAGGAGTGTGGTTTAGTATGGTTAGATTTATAGATACCAAAATATTCTGCTTGTGACTTTATTGAGCATCCTTAACAATGAATCATTGTACAATATTCTTGGATTAAAGACAGGAATGGTTTAATAAAATGGTGTGTGTTTGTTCCATTTGTAAATACTGAAACTTAAGAGTCCTTTTATGTACTATTATATCACGGAATTTTTGCTATTAACTCGTTTATGAATTTCTTTAATTTTATAATTAGCAGTCATATTTTCTAAAACTATTCCCCGATTTTGCTTTGGCTTTCTACAAGTAATAGTTTTTGGCATAATGTAAAATGATGGGCTCTATTTAGGAAAAATTCAAGAAAATGATAACTTTCTTAGTGAGATTGATGATTTTCACCCGCCGTTTGATTACGATGAATTATTGTAGAATACAATTCAAACACTGATAGTAATTTTGATATGAAGAAGTGAAGAGCAGTGTGATCAAAATGCACAAAGTAAATCTTAGGATTAGTTTGAAGCTCCCCCCATACTGTCTCGGTCCATTAATCGCGTCCTCCAATTTCAAAATCTGAGCAGTTATGAACTGTTTACGTCGACCGAGTCAGACCAGTGTTTTCTTGCTCTTCCCACTGGGTATCCATTGTTCGCCCATACGATTCATGTGGCTAGCGTATTGCAGCATTTGCAGTCTTACAATCGTTGAGACCACCGGCTCGACAAAAATTTCATACAGCTCATGGTTGTATCGAATTCACTATTGGTCCCCGTCAAGTTTCGCTCCAACAATTCGCCTGCGTGCCCGTCGCCAAAAGGCATTCAATATATGTATTTGCGGATGCTTGAGTTAGGGTTCATGTTTCACATCCATACCATAGCACATATCTTACCACAGATTTGTATATGTACTGGGAGCTTTGCTTTCCTGTGTATGCAGCTGCAGCAAGATCGTCAATACAGAATAAAATACTTTATTAGCGAGCCGTATTCTTCGGCGTATTTTGTCTCTTTCATTAGCGGTTATCATTATTTTGGCTTTTGATTATACGAGCTTGTCCACATTTTCCATACTGTATTCGCCATTTTAATATTTTGTGAATTTGAGATATTTTTCCGTGACTACGTTATGAGCTTGATTTTATTTTCATTGATTTGTAGCCCTACTAGTTTCACTTTGCAACCAAGAGAGAATATTAATGTCATCCGCATAGAATACCAATTAGGTCAACTTGTATAGTAACGTTCCTCTTGTAATGACAGGTTGCTTTCTGTTGACATATTTTAGAGCCAAATTGAATAACAATGGGGCAAGCCCATCTTCCTGCATTAGTCCGATATTTCTGCCAAAAGCATCGATGAGTTAGTTATTGAAGCGCACTTCGAAAGTTGTCATGGTCATTGTCGTTTTTATAGGATGGACTAATGTGGCTGGGATGCCATGACATAGAATTATTTAGTGCAGTACGTTTCGATCAATATAGTTGTATACTTGCTTAAAGCCAACGAAAATTTGGTGTTCATCTATGTAGATCCATTGGTCTTTCGTGGATCTGCCTGCTTTAAAGCCACCTTGATACTCCCAAAATATATTGGTGGCATATGATCTGATTTTATTTTCTAAGATCGTTGAAAATATTTTGCAGCCCGTACAAAATATTGGTATACCTCTGTAATTTTTGAGTTGTTGCTTGCTATATTTTTATGTGGATAGGGAATAGAATTGATTCGGTCCACCCTTTCAACATATGTTCTTGCTTTCAAATGTGCTGGATGACTTTATGGATGGCTTTCTGAACACCGCTGTAACCATATTTAATGAGCTCCATCGAAATCTCATCGATGTTCAGCGTTTCATTGTTCTTTTGGGCTTCGATGGTAGAACAAACTTCATCCAATTTTGGTGGAACTAATCGAAGCTCTCCAGGAATATCAATAGGCTCCGATGTTCTGGAGCTATGCGGATGATTAACGAGGCTCTTAAAATATGATGCCCACCTCTCCTTGATCCTAATAACCTCATTTCAGGCTTTTGACTACTTTTTATACTTATCTTGTGTTGTTGCCTGCTAGACTTGCGCTGAAGATTTTCTTTTCTTAATTCTCGTTATCTTATTCGCTAGTCTTCTGAGATTTACATAGTCTTCACACTTCGTCCTGGTTCTCCTTCCTAGGTTACACCTGATTCTTTTTGTCGAACGCGTTCTGGTACTCAAAATCGAACCAATGATTTCTTTTGTGCCAGGCTTGGTGTCTGATTGTGGGTTCTGCCACGGTCCTAATGGCTGTTTTTCTTTCCGACCATAGCTCGTTGCTTGTTGTTAGTGATATGTTTGATAAGATAGCAGCCAGCTAGTTGTTAAGATCTTCAACGGAATGTTTTGCCACAGACGCCGTTTGGAGTCTTCGGATGTCGAATTTTTGTTGAGGGGTTTTCTGCGCTGAATATGCCTTTGATATATGGCATTGATTGATTAATTTGATCAAGTAATGATCCAAGTTACAATTAGCTTCTCAGTATTTACAGACGTCAAATATGCTTGAGCCTCAATGTTGTTCGATCAGAATATGGTCAATTTGTTTTGTGTGCTACCATCTAGTGACACCTAGACCATTTTATGAATGCATCGATGTGGGAAGCAAGTTGAACATTTGAGTATATTTCTGCTTCATGCAAAGTCAATCAGGCGCTGGCCATTGTAACTCATTTCATCGTTGCGGGTACATCCTCCAGTCATTCCTCAATGAAATAACTTATTCCCAACCTCAGCGCTAAAAGAACCCAGAACTATTTTTATATCCTTTGTAGGCAATAAGTCTACTAGTCTTTCCAGGTGATTGTAGAACATTTCCTTAATTTCTTCGTCCTTTCCTTCGGTCGGGGAGTATACGTTTATCAGCAAAATTTTGAAGAATTTTTGTTTTCATGGAGATAAGATACATTTGTACATTTACTGCCTTAAAATCAATGACAAGCAATTTGAGCTCTCTATCTACAATAAATACCACTCTGAATCCCCGCTTTCCAGCAGGTATTTCACTCTTGAATATTGTATACAGTCTCATATCTTGAATATCGCTTTAAGCCCAGTTCGTTTTACAGATTGTCAGTTTGTTTAATTCATATTGCCTGGTCTGTTGTTAAAGATTCTTAGTAGCACAGAGCTGTTCAGTGATATAGTTGCGAGGTTGTTGCTGTAGGTCTAATCCATTCTAAGGCTCTGCTACAGGTTTCGAAACAATTTAGTGTTTCACAGAGATGCGGTGTTAGCCTGTCGCCTAACTTCCATTCTGGCAGTATGATTAGTACCTTCGATTTCGATATCAGGTATGAAAGAGTCGCTTTGACCCTCTTAGGTCACCATAAAGGAGATGTAAGAAGGATTTAATAGCAGAGCTGCAGGTGCCTTTGTTTTTATTGGCGTTTCTTGGTATTTAATGTTCCATTATTGGGGAGCTAGTAAACCCAGTGTGTGACGCTAAGACCATTTCGCTACCGCACGACCATTCCTCCCAACTTTCCGTCAAAGCTTTGAATTATTCTGTTGAAAATGGCGTGACAATACTTCTATTTTTCCCACACTGGAGCCATTGCTTGCAACCCTTGGATGTCTCGATTTATGGTCCGGTCAAAGCCTACTAAAAATCCCGGTGTAAAACCATGCCAGTAATATTCTTGAAATAAGACACATCCCAGGCCTTGTCCGCGCCACATTGGACTTGGCGCAAACACCTCAAAACGTGAAACCAGGATATCCACCAGGCGATCCACCCATATAATTCTGATATTTTCCCGGATTCTGACCTTCTCCAAGCTGTGTACAGTGGAGAAAATGAGCGAGCTAGTCAGGAAGTAGGTATTGAAGAGGATTTACAACACCGTACTACTGTTTCGGCTATCCCCAGACTTGCCACAAACGGGAAAGCAGCAGGTTCTACTGATACCCACGAGGAAGTAGCAAGTTTTACCCTGCCTTCGACGTCTTTGTCTCATGAGTTCACCCTATCTACGATTTTGTCGTTGTTCGAACTTTTGCAAGTGAGCCGTGAAGAGTTGCTTTAAAAATAACAAAAGCGCGACGCCTCAAAGACGCTCCGAAAACGTCCAATATCGAATGCTAGAAAATCAGTCACGTAAAGACCTGCTAAACGAGGTCGCACATAAAAAAAAAAAATACAAAAACAACCCTCTTTGGATGACAATATAGATCAAAACGGTTGTATTATTTGTTTGGAGCCAATGCCCTTGAAGCTCAATCGAAACAATTCCGTCGCGTCCGTTGAATGCAAGACTGAAGTGCGTTAAACCCTCAAAAAGTTATTTTATATGTCAAAATTTCGAATCTGATTAATATTCTAATGAAGACGTCTCTTGGAAATTATGTCGAATTGAAAGAAAAACAATAAAATGGTCCATATTTGTTAATTAAAAATATTTTAGTACATATTTCACCGATATTCACAAGTGGCCCAACCTAGAAAGCAATAGCCTAACATATGTATACTACTTTTTTTTCGTTTTGTCAATATCTTTTTTTATAATCTGCCACAATTCACCCTAATTAGAAGTTTCTTATGACTGACCACCTTTTCAAAAAGATATCAACATTGAGAATATACGAATATAAACAAAAAATGCAGGGTAACGTTAAAAAGTGGCTCAAGGTTGACTATATTTCCCCAAATATATTGTATATACATGCATATATATATATATATATATATATATATATATATATATATATATATATATATATATATGTATATATATATAAATATATATATACATGTATATATATATATAAATATATATATACATATATATATATATATATATATATATATATATATATATATATATATATATATATATATATATATATATATATATATATATTTAGCTCAACTTCAGAGGACATTCTGTCTTATATTCTTACTGGTGGCCCGCCTTTATATTGTTACATGTACAAATAATTCTTCGAGCTACTGTCGCAATTATTTTCACAACTGTTAAGAACAACAACAAAATGAATTCACTCGAAACCAAGAGAACCCACCAAACATGATCAACATTGGAAAGTGAGTCTCTGCTCCATACATTAAGCTGCTCGAATATACCAGATACCTCTCGGCAGAACATTCGCCATTCGCCGAGAAATGCATTCAACGGCTAGAGACCCTGTATAAAGGCAAGCTGAATGAATGGTGGGTTCATTCATTACAACCACGATAATAAAAATTTCGATACAGTGGACCGCGAGGTAATATTGAGTGAGTGATTGTGAAGTGATTTTAGAAGACAATTGCGATAGAAATTTATTGACAAGTGGACGTTAGATTTTTCATAGTGAAATTAATAATTGTGCATTCTTTTAAATAAACTCTTTTTAACATAATTTGAAAAGACATTGCGTTTTCACTTTCCTGGAACATTAAAATTATTGGCCGCGAACCAAAACACGCGACAGTGGTGTCAAGAAGTGAGAAAGAAAATTTTGGAAGTGAAAACTTTTGAACATTTTTAAAGTGCACAATAGTGAAAATTAACGTGGAAACTGGTGGAAAAATAGCTGAAACAATAAAAATGCCAGGAAACTTCCATCTAAAAATTGATCAATTGACCATTTCGGAGGAGTTGGAACAGCGAAATCTGGCCACACAAGGTACAAAGGCCATACTGATTGCACGCTTGCGTGACGCGATCGAGTCGGAAGGCGTGAATCTGAATCCGGGTGAGCCCTCAGATGCGGAACAAGGCGCAGAAGGTGGAGGAGTAGAAACACCCAAATCAAAGGAGCCAGAAACTGCGATAATGCAAATGTTAATGCTGATGCAGCAAAAGCAGCGACAACAGTCCTCCAATTTATCTGCGAAGCTACATGAGTAGTCATCCAATTTAACTGCGAAGCTAAATGAACAATCAGCAAAGCTGGGCTAACAAGCGATCGAAATCAAGGCAGACATCACACAGAAGCTGGAGAAACAGTCAACCGAAATAAAAGTGGAGCTCGGTAGTCTGAACAAACAAATCAAAAGCATCGAGGGAAAGGTTGATCAGGTCGAGGAAAAGGGTTACCAGGTCGAGGAAAAGGTCAGCTAGGTCGAGGAGAGAATCAACAATGAGATGGAAAACATGAAAAAGGCATTTAAAGCAGCAAAGACAGTAGTAACTACCTCACCAGCCCCGCTTACAACCGCAGTGCAAAGCTCGTCCAGAACTGTGAAAGCACCAATATTCGACGGGCAAACGGTCTGGATCATTTACAAAATCCAGTTTGAAGCCATAGCCAGAGCAAATCACTGGAATACGCAGGAACCAGCAACTGCATTAATTCTTGCTCTAAGAGGCCCAGCTGCCGAGCTTTTGCAGACTATCCCCGTCGAGTTGCACTCAAACCGGGCTGCTATAATGAATGCGCTCGACATGCGTTATGGAGACGATCATCTGAAGCAGATTTATCGGTCACAACTACGGCATCTGATGCAGAAGTCTGGTGAAATCTTACAGCAGCTAGCCCGAGACATTGAGTGGCTGGCACTTTTGGCTTAACCAACGTACGAACCTGAACATTGAGGTGACAGCGACAGAAGCATTCATCAGCGCACTGAAGAACCAGGACTTGCAACAAGCCGTGTGTTTAGCTCAAAAGCAAACGGTTAAGGATGCATTGGCTTATAGTTTGAACTTTGAGGCAGCGAAAAATGTGACTCGTACCACTGCCCGGATTCGCGAGGTAGTGGCAGACGAGGGCAGGTGTGAGTGAGTTGAAATTAAGCGAGAGCTGCAGGTAAATGGTGCGCCTAGATGCTGGAATTGCGGAGAGAAGGGGCACCTGCAAAGAGACTGCAAGAAGCGAAGAAAACCGAGCTATTGTCTAGGGTGTGCAGCTAGGAGAAGATCTAGCCTGACACGTTGGATTTGGGCAAACGGGTATTGAAATGGCAGAATGTCGAAGTATTGATAGAGGATCCCAGCGTCCAAATTCCTAAGATGAATGTAGTAGTATGCACCGACACTGATGTAACAAAATCTTCCGAGAGCATTGTATGGGCCAAGCTTGATTGTGATTCTGGAGACCACCGATCTTATCTGATAGAGCCAACGAAGACGTCCGCATCGCGCAGTTTGATTGTAGGATGAAGCCTTGTAAGATCTATAAGGAACAGATACGTGCTGGTTAGAGTTCTTAACACTGCAGACTCAACCACGAGCATCAAAGCGGGAGAAGTCATCGGCAGCTCCCATTGTTTCCACCCTCACTTCTTTGGAAGCCACTCACGACCATCATTGGAAAAGGAGGCAAGACCCAGACGAAACCCGGGAATCCACATCTGCAATATTGAAGCAACTCAAATTGCCAGTGCAGCTATTCAAGCGAGCCTCTGATCTGGTCACCAAGTACAGTGACATCTCCTCAACAAGCCCGGATAACCAAGGCCGAACGAGTATGGTAACTCACGTCATAGGTACACAGGGAGCCAAGCCAATTCGACAAGCACCGAGACGTCTCCCTATAGCCAAACAAGGAGAAGTGAGCCCACTGATCTCGGGCATGCAAAAACAGGGCGTTATTGAAGCTTCTGTCAGTCCATGAGCCGTGCCAGCAGTTCTAGTAAAGAAAAAGGATGGTAGCACTCGTTTTTGTGTCGACTATAGGCAACTTAACGACGCCACTAAGAAAGATAGTTACCCACTCCCACGCGTCGATGACATCATGGATACTTTAGCCGACGCAAAATGGTTTTTGACACTGGATCTCAAGAGTGGCTACTGGCAGGTAGAAGTCGACAAGAAGGACCGAGAGAAGACCGCATTTTCAGTTTGGGACAGATTGTGGCAATTTGTGGTGATGCCATTTGGGATTTTCAATGCTCCAGCCACTTTCGAACGCCTGATGGAGTACGTGCTACGTGGCCTAACCTGGAAAACCTGCTTGGTGTACCTAGATGGCATCATTGTCATCGGAAGAACGTTCGAAGAGTATGCGCGAACTTAGAAGAGATTTTCTCCCGATTGCGGTTCGCGAATTCGAAACTTATTCCCGACAAGTGTACCCTTTTAGCAGCTGGAGTAAAATACCTGGGACACGTCGTATCAGCACAAGGGGTCAAAACAGACCATGAGAAAATTGAAGACGTGAAAAGCTGGCCAAGACCAAACAACAAGCGCCAACTACGAAGTTTTCTGGGTCTGAGAACCTACTATCAAAGATTCGTCAAAGACTTTGCCAAAACATCTTGAATCCATCAGCTAACCGAGAAAAATCGTTCGTATGTCTGGAATGAACAATGCCAGGTAGCCTTTGAGACCCTGAAGGAGAAGCTGTGTGAATCACCCGTGCTGGCATATCCGAAACCCGGAAAAATGTTTGTAGTTGACATCGATGCGAGCAACGGCGGTATTGGAGCTATACTCTCCCAGCAGATCGATGGCGAAGAAAGAGTCCTCTCGTATTACAGTCGAGTTCTATCAAAAAGTGAGAGGAACTACTGCGTGATCTGGAAGGAACTTTTGGCTATAATAGAGGTCACCAAGCAGTTCCACAAGTACTTACATGGCCAGAAATTTGTTCTTCGAACAGACCATGCATCGCTGAGATGGCTGCTTAAATTCAAAAACCCCGAGGGACAAGTTGCGAGATGGATCGAAAGATTGCAGTCATACAACTACGAAATTGTTCATCGGAAGGGCGGAGATCATGGAAATGCTGACGCCCTATCTCGTCGTCCTTGTCCAGCTAACTGGAAGCATTGCCGACCGATTGAGGAAAAGGAACCGCTCGTTGATTTGCGATTGATAACAGCCGAATCCGATGAAGGTTGGTCATCGGAGGAGATTCGAAATGCCCAGTTAGCCGATGAAGACATCGGACCATTGCTCGTCTGGAAGGAGACAACTGGGCGACATGAATGGAAAGACGTTTCAATGCATGGCGCAACCCTGAAAAGCTATTGGGCACAATGGAACTCCCTTCAGGTGGAGGATGGCGTACTCAAGCGGAAATGGGAAACGGCGGATGGCAGCTCCTATAGGATGCAAACTTTACTACCCAAAAGCCGAATCCACGATGCGGTTACGGAAATGCATGAAGGATCCTCGGGAGGCCACCCTGGTGTTAACAAGACCTTAGCGAAATTACGAAGAGGTTCTATTGGCTCCACGCTCGAGGAGACGTAGAGGACTGGTGTCGCAGATGCACGATTTGCGCTTCTGTCAAAGGTCCAAAGCGATGACTGAGAGGACAACGCAAACCTCTAACGTGGGAGTACCGTTTGAAAGGATTGATTTTGACATTGCAGGGCCCTTCCCTGAATCCGAATGGAGAAATCAATACACACTGGTTGTAGCTGATTATTTCAGCAAGTGGCCCGAGGTCTACCCCATTCCCAACCAGGAAGCAACTACCGTAGCTGAACAGCTAGTATTAAATTGGGTCAGTAGGTACGGCGTACCTTGCGAATTACATTCGGATCAAGGCCGAAGCTTTGAGTCACTAGTTTTTGGCGAAATGTGCGAGCTGCTCGGAATACGGAAAACGAGGACAACACCGCTGCATCCCCAATCCGATGGAATGGTCGAACGTTTCAACGGCACGCTCAATAAAC